>OU426851.1:19668737-19671237 GCA_911387685.1 Dolichovespula media
CGATCGGGCATGCACCTCAAGATGTAAGCACGATTATATAACAGTAACTTGCTCGTGCATATATGTCCACGTAAAACATGTGTATATATATATACATATACATATACATATATATATATATATATACGAATTAATTTGTGTATAAATATATATATATATATATATATATATACGTATAAATATGTGTATAAATATATATATATACTTATATATATACGATGGCGTTTACACGATTACAAAACGGCAACGTCTTATCAATACGATCGCTTATTAACATGGTTTCGTGTACACGATTATATAACAGGTACATCGTTTACATTCGATCGCGTACTGACATGATGATGTTTACCATTTTATAACGGCATCGTCTTTTACATTAGATCGCGGACTGTCATGATGACGTAATACGATGTTTACCGACAACGTCGTATCGACACGATCGGGCATGCACTTGAAGATGTAAGCACGATTATATAACAGTAACTTGCTCGTGCATATATGTTCACGTAAAACATGTGTATATGTATATACATGTACATACAAATATATCTATATATATATATATATATACGTATAAATATGTGTATAAATATGTGTATAAATATGTGTATAAATATATGTGTATACATATATATATATATATTTATATATATATATATATATATATATATATATACATATATATATATATACTTATATATATACGATGGCGTTTACACGATTATAAAACGGCAACGTCTTATCAATACGATCGCGTATTCACATGGTGTCGTGTACACGATTATATAACAGGTACATCGTTTACATTCGATCGCGTACTGACATGATGATGTTTACCATTTTATAACGGCATCGTCTTTTACATTAGATCGCGGACTGTCCCGATGACGTAATACGATTTTTATCGACAACGTCGTATAGACACGATCGGGTGTGCATTTCAAGATTTATGCACGATTATATAACAGTAATCTGCTCGTGCATATATGTCCACGTAAAACATGTGTATATATATATACATATACATATATATATATATATATATATATATATATATATATATATATATACTTAGATATATACGATGGCGTTTACACGATTATAAAACGGCAACGTCTTATCAATACGGTCGCGTATTAACATGGTGTCGTGTACACGATTACATAACAGGTACATCGTTTACATTCGATCGCGTACTGACATGATGTTGTTTACCATTTTATAACGGCATCGTCTTTTACGTTAGATCGCAGACTGTCCTGATGACGTAATACGATGTTTACCGGCAACGTCGTATCGACACGATCGGGCATGCACCTCAAGTTGTAAGCACGATTATATAACAGTAACTTGCTCGTGCATATACGTCCACATAAAACATGTGTATATATATATACATATACATATACATATATATATATATATATATATATATATATACGTATAAATATGTGTATAAATATATATATATATATGTGTACAAATATATGTATATATATATATATATATATATATGTATAAATATGTGTATAAATATATATATATATATATATATATATATATATATATATACTAATATATATACGATGGCTTTTACACGATTATAAAACGGCAACGTCTTATCAATACGATCGCGTATTCACATGGTTTCGTGTACACGATTACATAACAGGAACATCGTTTACATTCGATCGCGTACTGACATGATGATGTTTACCATTTTATAACGGCATCGTCTTTTACATTAGATCGCGGACTGTCCTGATGACGTAATACGATGTTTACCGACAACGTCGTATAGACACGATCGGGCATGCACCTCAAGATTTATGCATGATTATATAACAGTAACTTGCTCGTGCGTATACGTCCACGTAAAACATGTGTATAAATATATATATATATATATATATATATATATATATATATGTATAAATATATGTGTATAAATATATATATATATATATATACTTATATATATACGATGGCGTTTACACGATTATAAAACGGCAACGTCTTATCAATACGATCGCGTATTCACATGGTTTCGTGTACACGATTACATAACAGGAACATCGTTTACATTCGATCGCGTACTGACATGATGATGTTTACCATTTTATAACGGCATCGTCTTTTACATTAGATCGCGGACTGTCATGATGACGTAATACGATGTTTACCGGCAACGTCGTATCGACACGATCGGGCATGCACCTGAAAATGAATGCACGATTACATAACATTAACTTGCTCGTGCATATATGTCAACATAAACATGTGTATATATACATATACATGTACATATATATATATATATATATATATATATATATATACGTATAAATATGTGTATAAATATATATATATATATATGTATAAATATATGTGTATACATATATATATATGTATATATATATATATATATTTATATATATACTTATATATATACGATGGCGTTTACACGATTATAAAACGGCAACGTCTTATCAATACGGTC
>OU426851.1:19676237-19681237 GCA_911387685.1 Dolichovespula media
TTTCGTCATCGTCAAGAACGTTTGCAAGGGCGTTTCCTGGTCGCCTAATATAATCGATTTCGATTCGGATTCTATGCTTGGCTTAGTTATCAAGCATGCACAAAGCGTTCGGATTCTGGAACGCTTGATTTACCATAGTTTAGCGTCGAATTGGCGCTTACTACACAGCATAGAGCACGTAAAGTTAACGCGTCTACCACTGGCCGATGTTCAGCAGAGGCGGCTGCCTGCCGTTACGCTCTCGGCATCGTCCTCTTGCGATGTTTGTCATAGGAAACCGCACACAATGGTCCGTCACACTGTCCTACGGCTGACCATAGTTGACATATACCACTACTCCTTTATATACTATGCATAAACAGACATGCACCAAAGAACTTTGTTGCGTGGCCTTGTTGCCACCCCGAACAACGTTTCCTATGTTTTCTCTCGATTTCGGACGATCGATCGATCCATCGATTTAAACGATTTACTATAATTAAAAACTCGATTTAAACGATTTACTATAATTAAAAACTTATTATTAATATTTAAATAGCTAAGTTTCAACGGATGTGTAAAAAGGAGGGAATATCATGATTACAAAATTCGATTTAATTAATACTTGAATAAAATTGAGCAACAGAACAAGTCGAAAATTAATCATTTTCATTAGATATTAAAGTTGAAATGCAAGTGCGTAAAATTTATACGTTGAAACGAGGAATGGCAAAGCAAGAAAAAATACTCTTTATTCGTGGTAGAGATGGGTTTTTTTTTAATTTAATGAGTTATTTATATTTAATGAGTGCAAAAAACCGCTCACAATTCAGACACGTTTCTATCAAGAAATTTCCTTTTGATTTCTTCATCGTTAACAAAACGATGATTCATATTTTTTAATATCACGCTGAATTTATTTTAATAATGAGTTTTCATGAAATAATTTTTATTTTAATTATATTTAAAGAACGTTAATAAATGATGTCTTTTACTAGTCCCCGTTGATTTTATTTGAATTACAAAAAAATCATAAATGAAGTTTAACTAAAAATAGACAGATGCGAATTGAGTTTATTTGGGTTAGAGTGACCGTGTATAAATTAAAAAAGCACAACAAAAGCAATGGTGTAGACGATAGGCAAAAACTAAAACTATTCTTTAGAATATCTCGAAACGTGATTTTTAGAGATGTACTTTTCTTCAAATCACTGATTGATTTATAATAATGAATGATAAATAATATTGTAATATATAATTAATAATAAAGACATATGAAATAAATAATACAAGTAAAATTTTCTCATATTTTCTATATTTTGTATAGATTTATTATTGGAAAATATCGATGCAAATACCATTACCGAATAAATTAATTACATTTAAGTAAACAATGACAATGTTATTACACATTAATAATGTAACCTTTGTTCATTTAAATAGCGATCGAAATAAATAGGATTGAATCTATACGATTACCGGTTTGAGGTTAATCATTTAGTATAAAATTGAACGTACTACGAGAAAAGAGAGAGAGAGAGTGAGAGAGAGAGAGAGAGAGAGAGAGAGTGCATCGATGAATAATTTCATGGTGTGAACATGTGTGGCGATTTAAACTTTTAACCATTTAAACGATACCAATGTTATTTTATTCAGATGACAAATGCAATGTCTCTTGCGATTGAAAGATTTAATTAATATGCTAAAAGGAGGAAGAAAGATAAGGGGGGTTGGCCAGAGTTAAATCTCTAAACTTTCATCGCCCATGGAGTCGACAAACGTAAAGTCTGTTTATCATTTATCCTATCTCTCTCTCTCTATCTTTTTTTTCTTTTTTTTTCTATTTTCACACTTTCTCATAACAAAGAAGACGTATCCATTCATTTAACCCTCGATTCCGATCTCCTCGACCTATTCAATTTCGCATTTCGTTCACAGGTTCCTACTACGTAATACTTGGAATATATTTCCCTCGTTCCAAATAAAAAAAATAGAAAAAAAAAAGAAAGAAAAGAGTCGACCTCACTCGAGAATATTTTTCTATTCGATCGCATTTAACGTCCTTCAACAAAATTTCCCGGAGAATTTACATACGTCGGAAAAAAGTCGTAGTCGTTTCGGCCGAGGGAGTCTTACGAAAACAAAATTTTTGTAAGGGCCCTGGTTCTTGTTTCTTTTTCTTTTTTTTTCTTCTGAAATCGTTAAAAAAACCTAATGAAATTTTTTTTTATCGAAAATAGTACGCTCAAAATTTCGTTACTAAGACTGTGACAATAAAATTATTTATTTATTTTTTTCTTTTTCTTTTCATTTTTGACGTACCCGAAGGGCTCCTCGTTATACCTTTTTTTTTACCCCGCCCCCTCTTTCTCTATCGCTTCTTACAATACCCCGAGGAGATATTATTGTAACCACAAAGCGCGGTAGAGAACGGCTATACCGTTCGGTGTTCGACATCGATAACACCGAAAAAAGGATAAGAGTATCGATTTAATTATTTTGTTTTTTTGGTCGTTGAAGAAAATAAAAAAAGATTATAATTCGAGTTATACGAGCTGTCCAAGTTTATTCGACGATTTGATTTTTGTTAATCACAAAAAAAGAAATTGAATAAATAAATCGCACGGATAGGACAATTATAATTATATTCGTAAAAAAAAATTCCAATGTTCAAGTCGAACGCGTAAGTCGTTTATTGTAACTAACGAGCTAATAATGTTCTCCGATCTTCTTTCATATTAAATACAATCCCTTTAACATCTCTCTCCCTCACTCTTTCTTTCTCTCTCTCTCTCTCTCTCTCTCTCTCTCCTTTCTTCTTTTTACCTTTTCTCTCTCTCCCTCTCTCATTCTGTCACTTGCGTGATAATTCTCTCTCTCTCTTTCTTTCTATCTCTATCTCTATCTCTTTCATCTCGTGATAATTCTACCTTCTCTCTCTCTCTCTCTCTCTCCCTCTCCCTCTCTCTCTCTCTTACACAAACATTCACTCACACACACATATATATAGAAAGAAACAGAGAGAGAGAGAGAGAGAGGGAAAGAGAGTGTGTGTGAGAGAGAGAGAGAGAAATAGAACATGCCGGTAAAATCATCTCTATCCTACTCACCATGCGTGCTTTCGTCCAATCGTCATGGCAACGTAGCGACATGTTATTTTGAAGTACCGCGCCGCAACGGTAGGTGGTGCGTATGCGCGCACAGCTTCTGGCTCTCCCCTCCACACCAAGCTCCTTCTACCCGCTACATTGTAAAAGCGAAAGTGTCCATATTGTTTCCTAGTGTCGTAAATTTTTTCTTTTCGAACTATTTCTATACTCTATATTATCTTCTATATATCTATATATCCTTATCTCTTATTTTGCGTGCACATTTAATTAGTGATTTCTGCTGTTCTTTCGATCGAATCAAGAGATCGTCATCGTCATCGTCATTGTCGTCGTCATCAACGATAATTCGACAGCTGAACACTGCGATTGAAGGATAAAAAGAAGAATGGAACGATCACACTACTTTTAAATATTCTACAAGGTACATTATTAATTTATATTCTTTTATGTCTGTGTAATGATATATATATATATATATAATATTGATTTTAAACTTAAATCAAACGCGACACCGTTACTTTCGTTCCCAAGGGAATCTCAAGATTATTTTACATATTATTTGCCAGTCGCGTGGATGTGGTTGCAAGTTGAAACCACAGAGAGGGGAGGGAATAATAAAAAAAGCTGGTGGTAAATACTTATTCTTAACTGTCTTTTTACGTATGTAGTTTTAATCGTACATTTTCACGGTCATAAACTCGTTCAGTCGATCGTTGAATTACGTACATAAAAATATTTAACTACGTAATACTTGGGAAGAATTGTATAGGCTCATAGGATATAGTATTCCTGTAATTTGAAATCAAGCGATTTTCGTATTCAATATTCTTTCTGTGTATAACGATTATTCTCCTTTTTTCTTTCTTTCTTTCTTCCTTTCTTTCTTTCCTTTTTCTTTTTTTCTTCCTTTCTTCCTTCTTTTCTTTCTTTCTTTCTTTGGATCGCTTTAATGAGTAGCATAATGTCGGCAAAGTTGTTGCTTTTTCTTTTTTTTTTTTTATCTTATAGGTTATCCTCGATTGTAATACGCGCACATAAGTAATGCCGATACAGTTTTTACTTAGTCGTGACACTTTTCAAAGTTACTTTGGGACGACGCGAAGAAATAATAGTCGTAACAATAACGTCAATCACATTCGTTTTTTTTTTTTTTCTTTAGTTTCTTTTCTTTTTTTTTCAATCAATTATTCGTCGCATCAACGTAATATTTTTCGATCTTAATTAATTTCGATTATCCTTCAGTAATACGATCATTCGAATTGATTATTTATTTATGCGTTATTTAAATTAAATCAAGTTTATTTGATAGCAATATGGATATATGTAGATGTAAACATAACCTATAACGCTTAGGTCAGATACGGGCGCGCGAAAACGCGTAAAACAAATATGATAACAATTATCATCAGTTAATAGGTATTACGACGTAAAATCGTTCATCGTTCATCGCAGATAATCGATCGAATGATTAATTTTTTCTTTTCTTCTTTTTTTTTTTCGTTTAGAAATTAGCCTCAATTTACGTTCGATTAATCCCGAATTATTTTTACCCTCACCTCCTTTCGAATAATATATACAGATAGATAGATAGATGGATAGAGAGAGAGAGAAAGTACACTCGGCCGTTTTATCTTAAGAAGTTTTGAAATAGCGAAATATTTCTATAGAGCAGACATAAATCGTGGATTTCTAATGGGTTATACACAGGACTAACATTGAGACGTATACTTGATCGGTGATTCAAAGAGAAGAGAACTTGTAGTTGGTAGAGGGTACACACTATTCGCGCATCAGAAAGTATAAAAAGCTTTAACCTCGAACTGGCATTGATGAGCCAATCTTGCATCGATGGTAGATCGTACGTTTCCGTAGAAATAAATGAAAGAAAGAAAAAAAGGGGAAGAAGACAAA
>OU426851.1:19693737-19718737 GCA_911387685.1 Dolichovespula media
ATATATATATATACATATACATATTTATATTTGGCCATAGCCATAATATATCGCGGATCTTACACGCTCGCGTTAAAGGTTATCGGGTGATCCTGTTACTTAGATTTCCGGCGCTCCGGAAAACGCATATTAGCTGGCCCGAATAGGAAAATCGTGAGGGGTGAGAGAAGCAAAAAAAAAATAGAATATGAGTGTAGGACAGAGAGAGAGAGAGAGAGAGAGAGAGAGAGAGAGAGAGAGAGAGAGAATAAAACCAACGCCGTAAACAACGACCATGGTAAGTTGAGCACATAAATCTACACGATAGACGAGCCGGACATCGTAGAGGATGTTTTTGGTGACCCGAGCTTAAATGACTAGGCGAAGCGACGAGCGACGATGCGAACGATGAAAAAATCGTTTTTGGTGTCGTACAGCCCTATAAACCTACAAAAGGAATTGTATGGACAGCATAAACGATAGTTTCGATTTTTCTACTCGGCTCGGTTTGGAAATGTCGTCCAGCCTATACGTCAGCGCGAGATAAAAAGGGATAACCCGCGAAAGATTTATTATTCGTTAAGGTTCTACCCCAATTTTTGTATCCTCCACATCCATTTCTTCTTTTCTTTTCTTTTCTTTTTTCTGCTTCTTCTTTTTTTATCTTCTTTTGATCATCGAACGTAAATCTATCTGACCAACTAAACACTTACGAACATACATACGTATCTATAAATGTATGTACGTATGTATATGCATATATATATATATATATATACATGTATATGTATATGTATAACGTAAGTACTATTTTACTACTACGTACGTTCGAGTGTACGTATGTACATATGTTCAGGAATGATAAGGGGAAAGTAAACAAGATTGTGTAAGAAGGTAAACGCTAGAGTTTCGGCTGAAGAGAGAAGATTACTCTAGTGAATATTCTCTCTCGTTCTACGGCCACCTATCCCATTCGTCTACCTATCGCCATCCTATAATATTCTCATAGTTTAGTTTGCCGATAATCCATAACGATTCTAGTCTGAGAAAATGAAGATTTTATTGGAGCTGACAGTGAAATTTCCTCAATACTTTATAATGAGAATAATCTTCTAACGAATCTGCGTATATATCTGCACGTCTATATATACATATATGCGTATATATACACACATAGTAACAGTAATTATTCATTAAAAATAATAGATATCGATTGATTAAATTGGCTCGACAGGAAACGCGTTTTAACATATTGTTAATTAATCGTAATGATTCGTCATCCGATGACCGTTCTAATAACGGCAAAGCTTCGAACGTTAATCTTTTAACATCTGTAAGAGCTAATCATAATCGAAACCCCGTTTGGATAATCAAAAGGATCGATAACGCATCGTTCGGTATCAGTCGTATATAATTTTTCCATTTTGAATGATATGATATTGAAAAAATATTTTTTGATCTTATGCACCACCAGCAGGATAATGTTTGTCGTTAGAAAAATATTTCGAATAGGGGATAAACATCGCGTGTTGGTATTTCATCGAGTTGTATTTCACTACATCAAGAAAATATTCTCTCTCTCTCTCTCTCTGTTACAAATTTTAAAAATCTTCGACTCTCCAAATTCTCCCCAACTCTTTCTATACACGTCACATCTATTCCGAGTCTCAGCATTTCGGAAAATATTTATTCTCCTTCGCATACCGCGACCCGACCGGTCATATTTTATAAAATACATTTCATTCGTCGTCGTCGTCGTCGTCGTCGTCCTCGTCCCCCTCCCTCACCCTATTTCTCGTTCTCTCTCTCTCCCTCCCACACACACCCTCGCATTTTCCATTTCTATTCTGAACTCTATTTTTAATACCAGCGATTTCTTATACGATACGAAAGTATCCTTTCGTCCTCTTTCAACGTAGGATTTACATTATAAAAATATTGAAATATTCAAAGGAAGTAATGATTTAACACATAAGCACACGGAGAGGCATGAATTTTTTTTTTCACGAAGATACTTAACGAGTGCTAAAAAAAATATAACGGTAATTTCTCGGTTAATTTTCAACGAAACAAATTTATCTATTCTAGTAGTAACTTTCAGATACGTATTTTATATATATATATATATGTATATATATATATATATATATATATATATATATATATATACACATATATACATAGGTATACCCAAGTACATTAATCAAAACTTCGGATTAATTTCGGTTACGTCAGAGACAGAAGATACTTTTTTCTTTCTTTGTCTCTCTCTCTCTCCCTCCCACGCTCTCTCTAACTCTCTTTCTTTCTTTCACTTTTTACCTTTCTACAATGAAACCACGTGTTTACTACCTTATCTAAGTAAATATAACTTTTGTTCGAATGAGAACAGTCGCTTTATTCGACGAATGGGTTAGAAACTTATAGTATTATATAAAAGCTAGTACACGCTAGTAACCTTTCATTTTTCTTCACGAAGAGACAAGTGTGCGGTCAGCCGTCTATATATATACACATACATACGTAGATATATACCAACACAAATAGCTTCTCTCCCCAAACGGAAAAGTTCCGTTAATTAAAGTGCCTGTTTGCCTCAGAGCCATAAAATAAAGATGACAGTTTACTTAGAGTCTATATGAAAATTGACAAAAAAGAAAAGTGTAGTAGTCGTAAAAATAATTATTATTCCGTTGGGATTAAAGGAAAATAAGAAACAGATCGATCGCTCCGAATGCACAATTCCTTACACATGCAATAAATCACTTAAAACAGTATACTTGCAAATATATATATATATATATATATATATATATATATATATATAAATATATAAAAACCATCTACGAAGAAATCCATTCATGATAGAGAATGTCCACATCACTTATCGATTAATTTTCCTCTGTTCCTATCATCTATATCTGTGCATATGTACTAAGCAGATTTCCAATTCTGTTGATAATGAAAGAACCTAACAGATACACATGCGTATATATATATATATATATATATATATATATGTATATAATATTTATTTAGTATTCCGTAAAATTATAAATTGCATTTTCCAACCCAACCAATTCCCCCCTCAAAGGGTCACGGCCAAATGCTGCCCCCTCTTCCACTCATAAACAAACGTAGCATAAGAACCCCAACTCCTCTATAGACGTGGCCGTACTATCCCCACTCCAAAGTGGGCGTGGCATAACTACCCGCACCACTCCAACGTAGGCGTGGCCTAACTACCCCCACTCCTGGGTGGGCGTGGCCTAACTACCCGCACCACTCCAACGTAGGCGTGGCCTGACTACCCCCACTCCAGGGTGGGCGTGGCCTAACTTCCCCCACTCCTGGGTGGGCGTTGCCTATCTACCCCCGCCACTCCAAAGTGGGCGTGGCCTAACTACCCCCACTCCAGGGTGGGCGTGGCCTGACTACCCCCACTCCTGGGTGAGCGTGGACAATTACCCCCAACACTACTGTATTGGCGTGGCCTTACTACTACCACAACTTCTGCTTTGTTTTGGCCTAACTACCCCCACTACTCCTGCATGGTTTTGGCCTAACTACCCCCACTACTCCTGTATGGTTTTGGCCTAATTCCTCCCACTACTCCTGCATGGTTTTCACCTAACTACCCCCACTACTCCTGCATGGTTTTCGCATAACTACCCCCACTACCCCTTCATGGTTTTCGCCTAACTACTCCCACTACCCCAGCATGGTTTTCGCCTAACTACTCCCACTACTCCTGCATGGTTTTGGCCTAACTATCCCCATTACTCCTGCATGGTTTTGGCCTAACTACCCCCACTACCCCTGCATGGTTTTCGCCTAACTACCCCCACTACTCCTGCATTGTTTTGGCCTAACTACCCCTATTACTCCTGCATGGTTTTGCCCTAACTACCCCCACTACTCCTGTATGGTTTTGGCCTAATTCCTCCCACTACTCCTGTATGGTTTTCACCTAACTACCCCCACTACTCCTGCATGGTTTTCGCCTAACTACCCCCACTACTCCTGCATTGTTTTGGCCTAACTACCCCTATTACCCCTGCATGGTTTTCACCTAATTACCCCCACTACTCCTGCATGGTTTTGGCCTAATTCCTCCCACTACCCCTGCATGGTTTTCGCCTAACTACCCCCATTACTCCTGCATGGTTTTCACCTAACTACCCCCACTACTCCTGCATGGTTTTCACCTAATTACCCCCACTACTCCTGCATGGTTTTGGCCTAATTCCTCCCACTACTCCTGCATGGTTTTGGCCTAATTCCTCCCACTACACCTGCATGGTTTTCACCTAACTACCCCGACTACTCCTGCATGGTTTTCGCCTAACTACCCCCACTACTCCTGCATTGTTTTGGCCTAACTACCCCTATTACTCCTGCATGGTTTTGGCCTAACTACCTACACTACTCCTGAATGGTTTTAGCCTAACTAAACCCCACTACTCCTGCATGGTTTTGGCCTACCAACCCCTACCACTTCTGCATGGTTTTGGCCTAATTACCCCCCCCCCCAATCCTCTTTGGACGTGACGTAACTACCCTCCCCACTCCTGGATATGCGTGACCTAACTATCTCCCCCACTATACTCTTATACTTTCAAACGATCGTTAGTTATGTTAAGAATACCGAGCTCATTTTCGAATTTGCTAATGTTTGGGAAAAAGCTTATAAAAACCAAAGTAACAATGATATTTTCAAAATTCAAAATGTAGCATATTACGAAATAAATGAAGAATAATGTTGTGTCAATTGTGTTTCAATATTTGTTGAAAATTATACGATAACACGAATATAAAACATGATAAATAGATTAGAAACAAATTCCTCCTCTATAAGCAATATTTGCGCATAAGAATAATCATCGTTTGATCACAGTTTTATGTTGATCACGTAATATGAATTATAAGTATATATTAGTTTGGGGAAAAAGAAATCCATATTATTTTATATATATATATATTTTTATCGTACCTAGTCATATTCTAGTAATAAGAGAAGTATAGAAGCTAAGGATAATGATAGATAATTCTGTTTATTGCAGATAAACTCGAGATGGTCCCTTGGGCCGGAACTCTGCGACATATGGACGAGCAGCGACGTCCTTTGCTGCACGCCATCGATATTGCATCTGGTGGCTATCGCGGTCGACAGATATTGGGCCGTCACCGATCTCAATTATATACAGGTTAATTGATACGCTTGTGGTCGAGCGAGAGTGTGACGGAAGTTCTCGGGGAAGGAATTGCAGAATAATGCAATTAAATCGATTGCCATCCCCGTATCTTTCTCTTACATCCATATGCATATACAAGTTTAGAGAGAGAGAGAGCGAAAGGTTGGTTGGGGCGAAGGTGGGGGGGTGTTGTACTCATATGTACGATCCGATGTATTCTATACTCTACCTACGTACCTACGTATGTATATGTATTTACCCTACCTACGTCTACCTACCTATTATCTATCTATCTACGTATACTTACGTACGTACCTACGTATGTATGTATACGCGCCTTTTAGCAGCGCGTATGTATGCGTGCATTTATGCATTAGATTAGAAAGGGCCAAGTATAGAAATAGATCGACAGAATCGATCCAATTAGAAAGGTTTCATTTCACACGAACATTTCTTTTCTATCCCCCAACTTTCTCTCTCTCTCTCTCTCTCTTTCTCTCTCTCTCTCTCTCTCTCTCCCTCTCCCTCTCTCTCTCTTACACAAACATTCACTCACACACACACATATATATAGAAAGAAAGAGAGAGAGAGAGAGAGGGAAAGAGAGTGTGTGTGAGAGAGAGAAAGAGAAATAGAACGTGCCGGTAATGTCATCTCTATCGTACTCACCATGCGTGCTTTCGTCCAAACGTCATGGCAACGTAGCGACATGTTATTTTGAAGTACCGCGCCGCAACGGTAGGTGGTGCGCATGCGCGCACAGCTTCTGGCTCTCCCCTCCACACCAAGCTCCTTCCACCCGCTACATTGTAAAAGCGAACGTGTCCATATTGTTTCCTAGTGTCGTAAATTTTTTCTTTTCGAACTATTTCTATACTCTATATTATCTTCTATATATCTATATATCCTTATCTCTTATTTTGCGTGCACATTTAATTAGTGATTTCTTGTGTTCTTTCGATCGAATCAAGAGATCGTCATCGTCATCGTCATTGTCGTCGTCATCAACGATAATTCGACAGCTGAACACTGCGATTGAAGGATAAAAAGAAGAATGGAACGATTACACTACTTTTAAATATTCTACAAGGTACATTTTTAATTTATATTCTTTAATGACTGTGTAATGATATATATATATATATATATAATATTGATTTTAAACTTAAATCAAACGCGACACCGTTACTTTCGTTCCCAAGGGAATCTCAAGATTATTTTACATATTATTTGCCAGTCGCGTGGATGTGGTTGCAAGTTGAAACCACAGAGAGGGGAGGGAATAATAAAAAAAGCTGGTGGTAAATACTTATTCTTAACTGTCTTTTTACGTATGTAGTTTTAATCGTACATTTTCACGGTCATAAACTCGTTCAGTCGATCGTTGAATTACGTACATAAAAATATTTAACTACGTAATACTTGGGAAGAATTGTATAGGCACATAGTATATAGTATTCCTGTAATTTGAAATCAAGCGATTTTCGTATTCAATATTCTTTCTGTGTATAACGATTATTCTCCTTTTTTCTTTCTTTCTTTCTTCCTTTCTTTCTTTCTTTTTTCTTTTTTTCTTCCTTTCTTCCTTCTTTTCTTTCTTTCTTTCTTTGGATCGCTTTAATGAGTAGCATAATGTCGGCAAAGTTGTTGCTTTTTCTTTTTTTTTTTTTATCTTATAGGTTATCCTCGATTGTAATACGCGCACATAAGTAATGCCGATACAGTTTTTACTTAGTCGTGACACTTTTCAAAGTTACTTTGGGACGACGCGAAGAAATAATAGTCGTAACAATAACGTCAATCACATTCGTTTTTTTCTTTTTTTCTTTAGTTTCTTTTCTTTTTTTTTCAATCAATTATTCGTCGCATCAACGTAATATTTTTCGATCTTAATTAATTTCGATTATCCTTCAGTAATACGATCATTCGAATTGATTATTTATTTATGCGTTATTTAAATTAAATCAAGTTTATTTGATAGCAATATGGATATATGTAGATGTAAACATAACCTATAACGCTTAGGTCAGATACGGGCGCGCGAAAACGCGTAAAACAAATATGATAACAATTATCATCAGTTAATAGGTATTACGACGTAAAATCGTTCATCGTTCATCGCAGATAATCGATCGAATGATTAATTTTTTCTTTTCTTCTTTTTTTTTTTCGTTTAGAAATTAGCCTCAATTTACGTTCGATTAATCCCGAATTATTTTTACCCTCACCTCCTTTCGAATAATATATACAGATAGATAGATAGATGGATAGAGAGAGAGAGAAAGTACACTCGGCCGTTTTATCTTAAGAAGTTTTGAAATAGCGAAATATTTCTATAGAGCAGACATAAATCGTGGATTTCTAATGGGTTATACACAGGACTAACATTGAGACGTATACTTGATCGGTAATTCAAAGAGAAGAGAACTTGTAGTTGGTAGAGGGTACACACTATTCGCGCATCAGAAAGTATAAAAAGCTTTAACCTCGAACTGGCATTGATGAGCCAATCTTGCATCGATGGTAGATCGTACGTTTCCGTAGAAATAAATGAAAGAAAGAAAAAAAGGGGAAGAAGACAAAAAAAAAAAAATTATAAAAATGTTCGAAAAGGACAAAAGTGAAGAAGAAGAAGGAAGGAAAAGGAGCTCGTGAATAAACCCATTGGCGTGTAATCAGTACGTAAAAATATCCTACGGCAATTTAATAACCCCGTTTTGGCAGCTCTCTCATTTCTCTATTTCAGTATCTATCTATCTATCTATCTCTCTCTATAACTCTTATGTTTCTTTTTTTCTTTCTCTCTTTCTATTTTTTTTTTTTTTTTTCCCTGTAGGAGGTATTCGGTATTTCTTGAGCGATTGGCCGAACGAATTTTAGATTTTTCATTTTTTCTTTTATTTTATTTTTTTTCTTTCTATGGTCGTTCTCATGATTGACAAAATTAAGCATACAAAAAGATACATGGACATATGTATAGATATGAACAGAGTATAAAATCAATAATAATCTTGCATAATTTTTAGTAGGTATCTGAAACTAAACAGAACGAAAATAGGGAAGAAATGATAAGGAAAAAGAAAAGTACGAAAGAATAATATATACCGTATATATTAAATAATTAAAATTTTCTACGGGTATTTTTGAAAGATTTGTAAAAAGTTAATCTTTCGGAGCTGATGGATAGATAAATACGATCGCGTCTTCCCATAATTTCCTGTAAAGGATTATATGACAGCTACGTCTTTTACATTAGATCACGTACTGTCCTGATGACGTAATACGATGTTTACCGACAACGTCGTTTCGACACGATCGGGTGTGCACCTCAAGATTTATGCACGATTATATAAGAGTAACTTGCTCGTGCATATACGTCCACGTAAAACATGTGTATAAATATATATATATATATATATATATATATATATATATATATATATGTATAAATATATGTGTATACATATATATATATATATATATATATATATATATACTTATATATATACGATGGCGTTTACACGATTATAAAACGGCAACGTCTTATCAATACGGTCGCGTATTAACATGGTGTCGTGTACACGATTATATAACAGGTACATCGTTTACATTCGATCGCGTACCGACATGATGATGTTTACCATTTTATAACGGCATCGTCTTTTACATTAGATCGCAGACTGTCCTGATGACGTAATACGATGTTTACCGACAACGTCGTATCGACACGATCGGGCTTGCACCTCAAGATGTAAGCACGATTATATAACAGTAACTTGCTCGTGCATATACGTCCACATAAAACATGTGTATATATATATACATATACATATATATATATATATATATATATATATATATATATACGTATAAATATGTGTATAAAAATATATATATATATGTGTACAAATATATGTATATATATATATATATATATGTATAAATATGTGTATAAATATATATATATATATATATATATATATATATATATATATACTAATATATATACGATGGCGTTTACACGATTATAAAACGGCAACGTCTTATCAATACGATCGCGTATTAACATGGTGTCGTGTACACGATTACATAACAGCTACTTCGTTTACATTCGATCGCGTACCGACATGATGATGTTTACCATTTTATAACGGCATCGTCTTTTACATTAGATCGCGGACTGTCCTGATGACGTAATACGATGTTTACCGGCAACGTCGTATCGACACGATCGGGCATGCACCTCAAGATTTATGCACGATTATATAACAGTAATCTGCTCGTGCATATATGTCCACATAAAACATGTGTATATATATATGCATATACATATATATATATATATATATATATATATATATATATATACGTATAAATATGTGTATAAATATATATATATATATGTATAAATATATGTGTATACATATATATATATATATATATATATATATATATATATACTTATATATATACGATGGCGTTTACACGATTATAAAACGGCAACGTCTTATCAATACGATCGCGTATTCATATGGTTTAGTGTACACGATTACATAACAGGTACATCGTTTACATTCGATCGCGTACCGACATGATGATGTTTACCATTTTATAACGGCATCGTCTTTTACATTAGATCGCAGACTGTCCTGATGACGTAATACGATGTTTACCGACAACGTCGTATCGACACGATCGGGCTTGCACCTCAAGATGTAAGCACGATTATATAACAGTAACTTGCTCGTGCATATACGTCCACATAAAACATGTGTATATATATATACATATACATATATATATATATATATATATATATATACGTATAAATATGTGTATAAAAATATATATATATATGTGTACAAATATATGTATATATATATATATATATATATATATATATGTATAAATATGTGTATAAATATATATATATATATATATATATATATATATATATATATACTAATATATATACGATGGCGTTTACACGATTATAAAACGGCAACGTCTTATCAATACGATCGCGTATTAACATGGTGTCGTGTACACGATAACATAACAGCTACTTCGTTTACATTCGATCGCGTACCGACATTATGATGTTTACCATTTTATAACGGCATCGTCTTTTACATTAGATCGCGGACTGTCCTGATGACGTAATACGATGTTTACCGGCAACGTCGTATCGACACGATCGGGCATGCACCTCAAGATTTATGCACGATTATATAACAGTAATCTGCTCGTGCATATATGTCTACATAAAACATGTGTATATATATATGCATATACATATATATATATATATATATATATATATACGTATAAATATATGTATAAATATATATATATATATATGTATAAATATATGTGTATACATATATATATATATATATACTTATATAAATACGATGGCGTTTACACGATTATAAAACGGCAACGTCTTATCAATACGATCGCGTATTCACATGGTGTCGTGTACACGATTACATAACAGGTACATCGTTTACATTCGATCGCGTACCGACATGATGATGTTTACCATTTTATAACGGCATCGTCTTTTACATTAGATCGCGGACTGTCCCGATGACGTAATACGATGTTTACCGACAACGTCGTATCGACACGATCGGGTGTGCACCTCAAGATTTATGCACGATTATATAAGAGTAACTTGCTCGTGCATATACGTCCACGTAAAACATGTGTATAAATATATATATATATATATACTTATATATATACGATGGCGTTTACACGATTATAAAACGGCAACGTCTTATCAATACGGTCGCGTATTAACATGGTGTCGTGTACACGATTATATAACAGGTACATCGTTTACATTCGATCGCGTACCGACATGATGATGTTTACCATTTTATAACGGCATCGTCTTTTACATTAGATCGCGGACTGTCATGATGACGTAATACGATGTTTACCGACAACGTCGTTTCGACACGATCGGGTGTGCACCTCAAGATGTAAGCACGATTATATAACAGTAACTTGCTCGTGCATATATGTCCACGTAAAACATGTGTATATATATATACATATACATATATATATATATATATATATATATATATATATATATACGTATAAATATGTGTATAAATATATATATATATATATATATGTATAAATATATGTGTATACATATATATATATGTATATATATATATATATATTTATATATATACTTATATATATACGATGGCGTTTACACGATTATAAAACGGCAACGTCTTATCAATACGGTCGCGTATTAACATGGTGTCGTGTACACGATTACATAACAGGTACATCGTTTACATTCGATCGCGTACTGACATGATGTTGTTTACCATTTTATAACGGCATCGTCTTTTACGTTAGATCGCAGACTGTCCTGATGACGTAATACGATGTTTACCGGCAACGTCGTATCGACACGATCGGGCATGCACCTCAAGATTTATGCACGATTATATAACAGTAATCTGCTCGTGCATATATGTCCACATAAAACATGTGTATATATATATGCATATACATATATATATATATATATATATATATATATATATATATATATATACGTATAAATATGTGTATAAATATATATATATATATATGTATAAATATATGTGTATACATATATATATATGTATGTATATATATATATATTTATATATATATACTTATATATATACGATGGCGTTTACACGATTATAAAACGGCAACGTCTTATCAATACGGTCGCGTATTAACATGGTGTCGTGTACACGATTACATAACAGGTACATCGTTTACATTCGATCGCGTACTGACATGATGTTGTTTACCATTTTATAACGGCATCGTCTTTTACATTAGATCGCAGACTGTCCTGATGACGTAATACGATGTTTACCGACAACGTCGTATCGACACGATCGGGCTTGCACCTCAAGATGTAAGCACGATTATATAACAGTAACTTGCTCGTGCATATATGTCCACGTAAAACATGTGTATATATATACATATACATATATATATATATATATATATATATATATATACGTATAAATATGTGTATAAATATATATATACATATACATATATATATATATATATATATATATATATATATACGTATAAATATGTGTATAAATATATATATATATATGTGTATAAATATATGTATATATATATATATATATATATATATATATATATATATATACGATGGCGTTTACACGATTATAAAACGGCAACGTCTTATCAATACGATCGCGTATTCACATGGTGTCGTGTACACGATTATATAACAGGTACATCGTTTACATTCGATCGCGTACCGACATGATGATGTTTACCATTTTATAACGGCATCGTCTTTTACATTAGATCGCAGACTGTCCCGATGACGTAATACGATGTTTACCGACAACGTCGTATCGACACGATCGGGTGTGCACCTCAAGATTTATGCACGATTATATAAGAGTAACTTGCTCGTGCATATACGTCCACGTAAAACATGTGTATAAATATATATATATATACATATATATATATATATGTATAAATATATGTGTATACATATATATATATATATATATACTTATATATATACGATGGCGTTTACACGATTATAAAACGGCAACGTCTTATCAATACGGTCTCGTATTAACATGGTGTCGTGTACACGATTATATAACAGGTACATCGTTTACATTCGATCGCGTACCAACATGATGATGTTTACCATTTTATAACGGCATCGTCTTTTACATTAGATCGCGGACTGTCATGATGACGTAATACGATGTTTACCGGCAACGTCGTATCGACACGATCGGGCATGCACCTGAAAATGAATGCACGATTACATAACATTAACTTGCTCGTGCATATATGTCAACGTAAAACATGTTTATATATATATATATACATGTACATATACATATATATATATATATATATATACGTATAAATATGTGTATAAATATATATATATATATATATATGTATAAATATATGTGTATACATATATATATATGTATATATATATATATATTTATATATATACTTATATATATACGATGGCGTTTAAACGATTATAAAACGGCAACGTCTTATCAATACGATCGCGTATTCACATGGTTTCGTGTACACGATTACATAACAGGAACATCGTTTACATTCGATCGCGTACTGACATGATGATGTTTACCATTTTATAACGGCATCGTCTTTTACATTAGATCGCGGACTGTCATGATGACGTAATACGATGTTTACCGACAACGTCGTTTCGACACGATCGGGTGTGCACCTCAAGTTGTAAGCACGATTATATAACAGTAACTTGCTCGTGCATATATGTCCACGTAAAACATGTGTATATATATATACATATACATATATATATATATATATATATATATATATATATATATATACATATATATACATGATGGTGTTTACACGATTATAAAACGGCAACGTCTTATCAATACGATCGCGTATTAACATGGTGTCGTGTACACGATTATATAACAGGTACCTCGTTACCCAATTTCGTCGTTACCCATACGTACGCGACCCAATTTCGCAAAATTAAATTCCCTTGGTAGTACGCAGGTGAAGCCACGTGGTAACCGCATTCACGGAATGCTTTGACGTAGATGACGGAGTATTTAAAGTGCCAGGGCACATGCGAGAAGGGTTTAGTGGATAGAGAAAGTTTAAGAGGGGGGAGAGGGGTTGGTATAACATCTCATTAATAATAAAAAGATTGTTAATCCCTAAAGAATGTCTATCGAGAATCGCGAATTCATTTTGTTTTTTGTTTTCGTCCTCGTCGGTAACGGGTACGGTCGAAGTCGATTTTGTCGGTTCGTAAGATTTATTTCGTGATCATCTTGCGAAGTTTGGGGAGAGAGAGAGAGAGAGAGAGAGAGAGAGAGAGAGAGAGTGAGAGAAGAGAGAGAGAAAGCACAAAGCCGAACGGATGAATAAACGGGATTAAAAATGAGCGATCGTACTTGAGTTCTATTCCTATCGTTCCTATCGTTTCGTTTCGTTCTTTCGTCATCGTCAAGAACGTTTGCAAGGGCGTTTCCTGGTCGCCTAATATAATCGATTTCGATTCGGATTCTATGCTTGGCTTAGTTATCAAGCATGCACAAAGCGTTCGGATTCTGGAACGCTTGATTTACCATAGTTTAGCGTCGAATTGGCGCTTACTACACAGCATAGAGCACGTAAAGTTAACGCGTCTACCACTGGCCGATGTTCAGCAGAGGCGGCTGCCTGCCGTTACGCTCTCGGCATCGTCCTCTTGCGATGTTTGTCATAGGAAACCGCACACAATGGTCCGTCACACTGTCCTACGGCTGACCATAGTTGACATATACCACTACTCCTTTATATACTATGTATAAACAGACATGCACCAAAGAACTTTGTTGCGTGGCCTTGTTGCCACCCCGAACAACGTTTCCTATGTTTTCTCTCGATTTCGGACGATCGATCGATCCATCGATTTAAACGATTTACTATAATTAAAAACTCGATTTAAACGATTTACTATAATTAAAAACTTATTATTAATATTTAAATAGCTAAGTTTCAACGGATGTGTAAAAAGGAGGGAATATCATGATTACAAAATTCGATTTAATTAATACTTGAATAAAATTGAGCAACAGAACAAGTCGAAAATTAATCATTTTCATTAGATATTAAAGTTGAAATGCAAGTGCGTAAAATTTATACGTTGAAACGAGGAATGGCAAAGCAAGAAAAAATACTCTTTATTCGTGGTAGAGATGGGTTTTTTTTTAATTTAATGAGTTATTTATATTTAATGAGTGCAAAAAACCGCTCACAATTCAGACACGTTTATATCAAGAAATTTCCTTTTGATTTCTTCATCGTTAACAAAACGATGATTCATATTTTTTAATATCACGCTGAATTTATTTTAATAATGAGTTTTCATGAAATAATTTTTATTTTAATTATATTTAAAGAACGTTAATAAATGATGTCTTTTACTAGTCCCCGTTGATTTTATTTGAATTACAAAAAAATCATAAATGAAGTTTAACTAAAAATAGACAGATGCGAATTGAGTTTATTTGGGTTAGAGTGACCGTGTATAAATTAAAAAAGCACAACAAAAGCAATGGTGTAGACGATAGGCAAAAACTAAAACTATTCTTTAGAATATCTCGAAACGTGATTCTTAGAGATGTACTTTTCTTCAAATCACTGATTGATTTATAATAATGAATGATAAATAATATTGTAATATATAATTAATAATAAAGACATATGAAATAAATAATACAAGTAAAATTTTCTCATATTTTCTATATTTTGTATAGATTTATTATTGGAAAATATCGATGCAAATACCATTACCGAATAAATTAATTACATTTAAGTAAACAATGACAATGTTATTACACATTAATAATGTAACCTTTGTTCATTTAAATAGCGATCGAAATAAATAGGATTGAATCTATACGATTACCGGTTTGAGGTTAATCATTTAGTATAAAATTGAACGTACTACGAGAAAAGAGAGAGAGAGAGAGTGAGAGAGAGAGAGAGAGAGAGAGAGAGAGAGTGCATCGATGAATAATTTCATGGTGTGAACATGTGTGGCGATTTAAACTTTTAACGATTTAAACGATACCAATGTTATTTTATTCAGATGACAAATGCAATGTCTCTTGCGATTGAAAGATTTAATTAATATGCTAAAAGGAGGAAGAAAGATAAGGGGGGTTGGCCAGAGTTTTAACTCTAAACTTTCATCGCCCATGGAGTCGACAAACGTAAAGTCTGTTTATCATTTATCCTATCTCTCTCTCTCTATCTTTTTTTTCTTTTTTTTTCTATTTTCACACTTTCTCATAACAAAGAAGACGTATCCATTCATTTAACCCTCGATTCCGATCTCCTCGACCTATTCAATTTCGCATTTCGTTCACAGGTTCCTACTACGTAATACTTGGAATATATTTCCCTCGTTCCAAATAAAAAAAATAGAAAAAAAAAAGAAAGAAAAGAGTCGACCTCACTCGAGAATATTTTTCTATTCGATCGCATTTAACGTCCTTCAACAAAATTTCCCGGAGAATTTACATACGTCGGAAAAAAGTCGTAGTCGTTTCGGCCGAGGGAGTCTTACGAAAACAAAATTTTTGTAAGGGCCCTGGTTCTTGTTTCTTTTTCTTTTTTTTTCTTCTGAAATCGTTAAAAAAACCTAATGAAATTTTTTTTTATCGAAAATAGTACGCTCAAAATTTCGTTACTAAGACTGTGACAATAAAATTATTTATTTATTTTTTTCTTTTTCTTTTCATTTTTGACGTACCCGAAGGGCTCCTCGTTATACCTTTTTTTTTACCCCGCCCCCTCTTTCTCTATCGCTTCTTACAATACCCCGAGGAGATATTATTGTAACCACAAAGCGCGGTAGAGAACGGCTATACCGTTCGGTGTTCGACATCGATAACACCGAAAAAAGGATAAGAGTATCGATTTAATTATTTTGTTTTTTTGGTCGTTGAAGAAAATAAAAAAAGATTATAATTCGAGTTATACGAGCTGTCCAAGTTTATTCGACGATTTGATTTTTGTTAATCACAAAAAAAGAAATTGAATAAATAAATCGCACGGATAGGACAATTATAATTATATTCGTAAAAAAAAATTCCAATGTTCAAGTCGAACGCGTAAGTCGTTTATTGTAACTAACGAGCTAATAATGTTCTCCGATCTTCTTTCATATTAAATACAATCCCTTTAACATCTCTCTCCCTCACTCTTTCTTTCTCTCTCTCTCTCTCTCTCTCTCTCTCTCCTTTCTTCTTTTTACCTTTTCTCTCTCTCCCTCTCTCATTCTGTCACTTGCGTGATAATTCTCTCTCTCTCTTTCTTTCTATCTCTATCTCTATCTCTTTCATCTCGTGATAATTCTACCTTCTCTCTCTCTCTCTCTCTCCCTCTCCCTCTCTCTCTCTCTCTTACACAAACATTCACTCACACACACATATATATAGAAAGAAACAGAGAGAGAGAGAGAGAGAGGGAAAGAGAGTGTGTGTGAGAGAGAGAGAGAGAAATAGAACGTGCCGGTAAAATCATCTCTATCCTACTCACCATGCGTGCTTTCGTCCAATCGTCGTGGCAACGTAGCGACATGTTATTTTGAAGTACCGCGCCGCAACGGTAGGTGGTGCGTATGCGCGCACAGCTTCTGGCTCTCCCCTCCACACCAAGCTCCTTCTACCCGCTACATTGTAAAAGCGAAAGTATCCATATTGTTTCCTAGTGTCGTAAATTTTTTCTTTTCGAACTATTTCTATACTCTATATTATCTTCTATATATCTATATATCCTTATCTCTTATTTTGCGTGCACATTTAATTAGTGATTTCTTGTGTTCTTTCGATCGAATCAAGAGATCGTCATCGTCATCGTCATTGTCGTCGTCATCAACGATAATTCGACAGCTGAACACTGCGATTGAAGGATAAAAAGAAGAATGGAACGATCACACTACTTATAAATATTCTACAAGGTACATTATTAATTTATATTCTTTTATGTCTGTGTAATGATATATATATATATATAATATTGATTTTAAACTTAAATCAAACGCGACACCGTTACTTTCGTTCCCAAGGGAATCTCAAGATTATTTTACATATTATTTGCCAGTCGCGTGGATGTGGTTGCAAGTTGAAACCACAGAGAGGGGAGGGAATAATAAAAAAAGCTGGTGGTAAATACTTATTCTTAACTGTCTTTTTACGTATGTAGTTTTAATCGTACATTTTCACGGTCATAAACTCGTTCAGTCGATCGTTGAATTACGTACATAAAAATATTTAACTACGTAATACTTGGGAAGAATTGTATAGGCTCATAGGATATAGTATTCCTGTAATTTGAAATCAAGCGATTTTCGTATTCAATATTCTTTCTGTGTATAACGATTATTCTCCTTTTTTCTTTCTTTCTTTCTTCCTTTCTTTCTTTCCTTTTTCTTTTTTTCTTCCTTTCTTCCTTCTTTTCTTTCTTTCTTTCTTTGGATCGCTTTAATGAGTAGCATAATGTCGGCAAAGTTGTTGCTTTTTCTTTTTTTTTTTTTATCTTATAGGTTATCCTCGATTGTAATACGCGCACATAAGTAATGCCGATACAGTTTTTACTTAGTCGTGACACTTTTCAAAGTTACTTTGGGACGACGCGAAGAAATAATAGTCGTAACAATAACGTCAATCACATTCGTTTTTTTCTTTTTTTCTTTAGTTTCTTTTCTTTTTTTTTCAATCAATTATTCGTCGCATCAACGTAATATTTTTCGATCTTAATTAATTTCGATTATCCTTCAGTAATACGATCATTCGAATTGATTATTTATTTATGCGTTATTTAAATTAAATCAAGTTTATTTGATAGCAATATGGATATATGTAGATGTAAACATAACCTATAACGCTTAGGTCAGATACGGGCGCGCGAAAACGCGTAAAACAAATATGATAACAATTATCATCAGTTAATAGGTATTACGACGTAAAATCGTTCATCGTTCATCGCAAATAATCGATCGAATGATTTATTTTTTCTTTTCTTCTTTTTTTTTTCGTTTAGAAATTAGCCTCAATTTACGTTCGATTAATCCCGAATTATTTTTCCCCTCCCCTCCTTTCGAATAATATATACTGATAGATAGATTGATGGATAGAGAGAGAGAGAGTGAGAGAGAGAGAGAGAGAGAGAGAGAAAGTACACTCGGCCGTTTTATCTGAAGAAGGTTTGAAATAGCGAAATATTTCTATAGAGCAGACATAAATCGTGGACTAACATTGAGACGACGTATACTTGATCGGTGATTCAAAGAGAAGAGAACTTGTAGTTGGCAGAGGGTACACACTATTCGCGCATCAGAAAGTATAAAAAGCTTTAACCTCGAACTGGCATTGATGAGCCAATCTTGCATCGATGGTAGATCGTACGTTTCCGTAGAAATAAATGAAAGAAAGAAAAAAAGGGGAAGAAGACAAAATAAAAAAAGAAAATTATAAAAATGTTCGAAAAGGACAAAAATGAAGAAGAAGAAGGAAGGAAAAGGAGCTCGTGAATAAACCCATTGGCGTGTAATCAGTACGTAAAAATATCCTACGGCAATTTAATTACCCCGTTTTGGCAGCTCTCTCATTTCTCTATTTCAGTATCTATCTATCTATCTATCTCTCTCTATAACTCTTATGTTTCTTTTTTTCTTTCTCTCTTTCTATTTTTTTTTTTATTTTATCCCTGTAGGAGGTATTCGGTATTTCTTGAGCGATTGGCCGAACGAATTTTAGATTTTTCATTTTTTCTTTTATTTTATTTTTTTTCTTTCTATGGTCGTTCTCATGATTGACAAAATTAAGCATACAAAAAGATACATGGACATATGTATAGATATGAACAGAGTATAAAATCAATAATAATCTTGCATAATTTTTAGTAGGTATCTGAAACTAAACAGAACGAAAATAGGGAAGAAATGATAAGGAAAAAGAAAAGTACGAAAGAATAATATATACCGTATATATTAAATAATTAAAATTTTATACGGGTATTTTTGAAAGATTTGTAAAACGTTAATCTTTCGGAGCTGATGGATAGATAAATACGATCGCGTCTTCCCATAATTTCCTGTAAACGATTATATGACAGCTACGTCTTTTACATTAGATCACGTACTGTCCTGATGACGTAATACGACCTTTACCGACGACGTCGTATCGACACGATCGGGCATGCACCTCAAGATTTATGCACGATTATAGAACAGTAACTTGCTCGTGCGTATACGTCCACGTAAAACATGTGTATTTATATATACATATACATATATATATATATATATATATATATATATATATACGTATAAATATGTGTATAAATATATATATATATATATATATACGTATAAATATGTGTATATATATATATACTTATATATATTCGATGGCGTTTACACGATTATAAAACGGCAACGTCTTATAAATACGATCGCGTATTCACATGGTTTCGTGTACACGATTACATAACAGGTACATCGTTTACATTAGATCGCGTACCGACATGATGATGTTTACCATATTATAACGGCATCGTCTTTTACGTTAGATCGCAGACTGTCCTGATGACGTAATACGATGTTTACCGACAACGTCGTATAGACACGATCGGGTGTGCATTTCAAGATTTATGCACGATTATATAAGAGTAACTTGCTCGTGCATATATGTCCACGTAAAACATGTGTATATATATATACATATACATATATATATATATATATATATATATATATATATATACTTATATAAATACGATGGCGTTTACACGATTATAAAACGGCAACGTCTTATCAATACGATCGCGTATTAACATGGTGTCGTGTACACGATTATATAACAGGTACATCGTTTACATTCGATCGCGTACCGACATGATGATGTTTACCATTTTATAACGGCATCGTCTTTTACATTAGATCGCGGACTGTCATGATGACGTAATACGATGTTTACCGACAACGTCGTTTCGACACGATCGGGTGTGCACCTCAAGATGTAAGCACGATTATATAACAGTAACTTGCTCGTGCATATACGTCCACATAAAACATGTGTATATATATATACATATACATATATATATATATATATATATATATATATATATATATATATACGTATAAATATGTGTATAAATATATATATATATATGTGTATAAATATATGTATATATATATATATACGTATAAATATGTGTATAAATATATATATATATATATACTTATATATATACGATGGCGTTTACACGATTATAAAACGGCAACGTCTTATCAATACGATCGCGTATTAACATGGTGTCGTGTACACGATTATATAACAGGTACATCGTTTACATTCGATCGCGTACCGACATGATGATGTTTACCATTTTATAACGGCATCGTCTTTTACATTAGATCGCGGACTGTCATGATGACGTAATACGATGTTTACCGACAACGTCGTATCGACACGATCGGGCATGCACATCAAGATGTAAGCACGATTATATAACAGTAACTTGCTCGTGCATATATGTCCACGTAAAACATGTGTATATATATATACATATATATATATATATATATATATACGTACAAATATGTGTATAAATATATATATATATATATATATATATATATATATATATATGTATAAATATATGTGTATACATATATATATATATATATATATATATATATATATATATATATATATACTATATATATATGATGGCGTTTACAGGATTATAAACTGGTAACGTCTTATCAATACGATCGCGTATTAACATGGTGTCGTGTACACGATTACCTAACAGGTACATCGTTTTCATTCAAACGCGTACTGACATGATGATGTTTACCATTTTATAACGGCATCGTCTTTTACATTAGATCGCAGACTGTCCCGATGACGTAATACGATGTTTACCGACAACGTCGTTTCGACACAATCGGGTGTGCACCTCAAGATGTAAGCACGATTATATAACAGTAACTTGCTCGTGCATATATGTCCACGTAAAACATGTGTATATATATTTACATGAACATACATATATATATATATATATATATATATATATATATATACGTATAAATATGTGTATAAATATATATATATATATGTATAAATATATGTGTATACATATATATATATATATATATATATATATATATATACATATATATACATGATGGTGTTTACACGATTATAAAACGGCAACGTCTTATCAATACGATCGCGTATTAACATGGTGTCGTGTACACGATTATATAACAGGTACATCGTTTACATTCGATCGCGTACTGACATGATGATGTTTACCATTTTATAACGGCATCGTCTTTTACATTAGATCGCGGACTGTCCCGATGACGTAATACGATGTTTACCGACAACGTCGTATCGACACGATCGGGTGTGCACCTCAAGATTTATGCACGATTATATAAGAGTAACTTGCTCGTGCATATACGTCCACGTAAAACATGTGTATATATATATACATGTACATACATATATATATATATATATATATATATATATATATATATATATACGTTTAAATATGTGTTTAAATATATATATATATATATATATATATATATATGTATAAATATATGTGTATACATATATATATATATATATACTTATATATATACGATGGCGTTTACACGATTATAAAACGGCAACGTCTTATCAATACGATCGCGTATTAACATGGTGTCGTGTACACGATTACATAACAGGTACATCGTTTACATTCGATCGCGTACTGACATGATGTTGTTTACCATTTTATAACGGCATCGTCTTTTACATTAGATCGCGGACTGTCCCGATGACGTAATACGATGTTTACCGACAACGTCGTATCGACACGATCGGGCATGCACCTCAAGATGTAAGCACGATTACATAACAGTAACTTGCTCGTGCGTATACGTCCACGTAAAAGATGTGTATATATATATACATATACATATATATATATATATATACGTATAAATATGTGTATAAATATATATATATATATATGTGTGTAGAAATACATGTATATATATATATATATATATATATATATATATATATATACATATATATACATGATGGTGTTTACACGATTATAAAACGGCAACGTCTTATCAATACTATCGCGTATTAACATGGAGTCGTGTACACGATTATATAACAGGTACATCGTTTACATTCGATCGCGTACCGACATGATGATGTTTACCATTTTATAACGGCATCGTCTTTTACATTAGATCGCAGACTGTCCCGATGACGTAATACGATGTTTACCGACAACGTCGTTTCGACACGATCGGGTGTGCACCTCAAGATGTAAGCACGATTATATAACAGTAACTTGCTCGTGCATATACGTCCACATAAAACATGTGTATATATATATACATATACATATATATATATATATATATATATATATATATACGTATAAATATGTGTATAAATATATATATATATATGTGTATAAATATATGTATATATATATATATACGTATAAATATGTGTATAAATATATATATATATATATACTTATATATATACGATGGCGTTTACACGATTATAAAACGGCAACGTCTTATCAATACGATCGCGTATTAACATGGTGTCGTGTACACGATTATATAACAGGTACATCGTTTACATTCGATCGCGTACCGACATGATGATGTTTACCATTTTATAACGGCATCGTCTTTTACATTAGATCGCGGACTGTCATGATGACGTAATACGATGTTTACCGACAACGTCGTATCGACACGATCGGGCATGCACATCAAGATGTAAGCACGATTATATAACAGTAACTTGCTCGTGCATATATGTCCACGTAAAACATGTGTATATATATATACATATATATATATATATATATATATATATATACGTACAAATATGTGTATAAATATATATATATATATATATATATATATATATGTATAAATATATGTGTATACATATATATATATATATATATATATATATATATATATATACTATATATATATGATGGCGTTTACAGGATTATAAACTGGTAACGTCTTATCAATACGATCGCGTATTAACATGGTGTCGTGTACACGATTACCTAACAGGTACATCGTTTTCATTCAAACGCGTACTGACATGATGATGTTTACCATTTTATAACGGCATCGTCTTTTACATTAGATCGCAGACTGTCCCGATGACGTAATACGATGTTTACCGACAACGTCGTTTCGACACGATCGGGTGTGCACCTCAAGATGTAAGCACGATTATATAACAGTAACTTGCTCGTGCATATACGTCCACATAAAACATGTGTATATATATTTACATGAACATACATATATATATATATATATATATATATATATATATATATACGTATAAATATGTGTATAAATATATATATATATATGTATAAATATATGTGTATACATATATATATATATATATATATATATATATATATACATATATATACATGATGGTGTTTACACGATTATAAAACGGCAACGTCTTATCAATACGATCGCGTATTAACATGGTGTCGTGTACACGATTATATAACAGGTACATCGTTTACATTCGATCGCGTACCGACATGGTGATGTTTACCATTTTATAACGGCATCGTCTTTTACATTAGATCGCAGACTGTCCCGATGACGTAATACGATGTTTACCGACAACGTCGTATCGACACGATCGGGCATGCACCTCAAGATGAAGCACGATTATATAACAGTAACTTGCTCGTGCATATATGTCCACGTAAAACATGTGTAAATATATATACATGTACATACATATATATATATATATATATATATATATACGTATAAATATGTGTATAAATATATATATATATATACATATATATATATATATACGTATAAATATGTGTATAAATATATATATATACTTATATATATACGATGGCGTTTACACGATTATAAAACGGCAACGTCTTATCAATACGATCGCGTATTCACATGGTTGCGTGTACACGATTATATAACAGGTACATCGTTTACATTCGATCGAGTACTGACATGATTATGTTTACCATTTTATAACGGCATTGTCTTTTACATTACATCCCGGACTGTCCCGATGACGTAATACGATGTTTACCAACAACGTCGTACAGACACGATCAGCTG
>OU426851.1:19733737-19741237 GCA_911387685.1 Dolichovespula media
ACATTCGATCGCGTACCGACATGATGATGTTTACCATTTTATAACGGCATCGTCTTTTAGATTAGATCGCGGACTGTCATGATGACGTAATACGATGTTTACCGACAACGTCGTATAGACACGATCGGGTGTGCACCTCAAGATTTATGCACGATTATATAACAGTAACTTGCTCGTGCATATACGTCCACATAAATCATGTGTATATATATATACATATACATATACATATATATATATATTTATTTATATATATATATATATATATATATATATATACATAAATATATATATATATTTATTTATATATATATATATATATATATATATATATATATATACTTATATATATACGATGGCGTTTACACAATTATAAAACGGCAACGTCTTATCAATACGATCGCGTATTAACATGGTGTCGTGTACACGATTATATAACAGGTACATCGTTTACATTCGATCGCGTACCGACATGATGATGTTTACCATTTTATAACGGCATTGTCTTTTACATTAGATCGCGGACTGTCATGATGACGTAATATGATGTTTACCGGCAACGTCGTAAACACACGATCGGGCATGCACCTGAAGATGTATGCACGATTATATAACAGTAACCGGTTCGTGCCTTTACGTCCACGTAAAACATGTGTATATATATACATATATATATATATATATATATATATATATATATATACGTATATATGTCTATACATATATATTTATATATATATATATATATATATATATATATATATACATATACATATTTATATTTGGCCATAGCCATAATATATCGCGGATCTTACACGCTCGCGTTAAAGGTTATCGGGTGATCCTGTTACTTAGATTTCCGGCGCTCCGGAAAACGCATATTAGCTGGCCCGAATAGGAAAATCGTGAGGGGTGAGAGAAGCAAAAAAAAAAATAGAATATGAGTGTAGGACAGAGAGAGAGAGAGAGAGAGAGAGAGAGAGAGAGAGAGAGAATAAAACCAACGCCGTAAACAACGACCATGGTAAGTTGAGCACATAAATCTACACGATAGACGAGCCGGACATCGTAGAGGATGTTTTGGGCGACCCGAGCTTAAATGACTAGGCGAAGCGACGAGCGACGATGCGAACGATGAAAAAATCGTTTTTGGTGTCGTACAGCCCTATAAACCTACAAAAGGAATTGTATGGACAGCATAAACGATAGTTTCGATTTTTCTACTCGGCTCGGTTTGGAAATGTCGTCCAGCCTATACGTCAGCGCGAGATAAAAAGGGATAACCCGCGAAAGATTTATTATTCGTTAAGGTTCTACCCCAATTTTTGTATCCTCCACATCCATTTCTTCTTTTCTTTTCTTTTCTTTTTTCTGCTTCTTCTTTTTTTATCTTCTTTTGATCATCGAACGTAAATCTATCTGACCAACTAAACACTTACGAACATACATACGTATCTATAAATGTATGTACGTATGTATATGCATATATATATATATATATATATATATACATGTATATGTATATGTATAACGTAAGTACTATTTTACTACTACGTACGTTCGAGTGTACGTATGTACATATGTTCAGGAATGATAAGGGGAAAGTAAACAAGACTGTGTAAGAAGGTAAACGCTAGAGTTTCGGCTGAAGAGAGAAGATTACTCTAGTGAATATTCTCTCTCGTTCTACGGCCACCTATCCCATTCGTCTACCTATCGCCATCCTATAATATTCTCATAGTTTAGTTTGCCGATAATCCATAACGATTCTAGTCTGAGAAAATGAAGATTTTATTGGAGCTGACAGTGAAATTTCCTCAACACTTTATAATGAGAATAATCTTCTAACGAATCTGCGTATATATCTGCACGTCTATATATACATATATGCGTATATATACACACATAGTAACAGTAATTATTCATTAAAAATAATAGATATCGATTGATTAAATTGGCTCGACAGGAAACGCGTTTTAACATATTGTTAATTAATCGTAATGATTCGTCATCCGATGACCGTTCTAATAACGCCAAAGCTTCGAACGTTAATCTTTTAACATCTGTAAGAGCTAATCATAATCGAAACCCCGTTTGGATAATCAAAAGGATCGATAACGCATCGTTCGGTATCAGTCGTATATAATTTTTCCATTTTGAATGATATGATATTGAAAAAATATTTTTCGATCTTATGCACCACCAGCAGGATAATGTTTGTCGTTAGAAAAATATTTCGAATAGGGGATAAACATCGCGTGTTGGTATTTCATCGAGTTGTATTTCACTACATCAAGAAAATATTCTCTCTCTCTCTCTCTCTCTCTGTTACAAATTTTAAAAATCTTCGACTCTCCAAATTCTCCCCAACTCTTTCTATACACGTCACATCTATTCCGAGTCTCAGCATTTCGGAAAATATTTATTCTCCTTCGCATACCGCGACCCGACCGGTCATATTTTATAAAATACATTTCATTCGTCGTCGTCGTCGTCGTCGTCGTCCTCGTCCCCCTCCCTCACCCTATTTCTCGTTCTCTCTCTCTCCCTCCCACACACACCCTCGCATTTTCCATTTCTATTCTGAACTCTATTTTTAATACCAGCGATTTCTTATACGATACGAAAGTATCCTTTCGTCCTCTTTCAACGTAGGATTTACATTATAAAAATATTGAAATATTCAAAGGAAGTAATGATTTAACACATAAGCACACGGAGAGGCATGAATTTTTTTTTTCACGAAGATACTTAACGAGTGCTAAAAAAAATATAACGGTAATTTCTCGGTTAATTTTCAACGAAACAAATTTATCTATTCTAGTAGTAACTTTCAGATACGTATTTTATATATATATATATATATGTGTATATATATATATATATATATATATATATATATATACACATATATACATAGGTATACCCAAGTACATTAATCAAAACTTCGGATTAATTTCGGTTACGTCAGAGACAGAAGATACTTTTTTCTTTCTCTCTCTCTCTCTCTCTCCCTCCCACGCTCTCTCTAACTCTCTTTCTTTCTTTCACTTTTTACCTTTCTACAATGAAACCACGTGTTTACTACCTTATCTAAGTAAGTATAACTTTTGTTCGAATGAGAACAGTCGCTTTATTCGACGAATGGGTTAGAAACTTATAGTATTATATAAAAGCTAGTACACGCTAGTAACCTTTCATTTTTCTTCACGAAAAGACAAGTGTGCGGTCAGCCGTCTATATATATACACATACATACGTAGATATATACCAACACAAATAGCTTCTCTCCCCAAACGGAAAAGTTCCGTTAATTAAAGTGCCTGTTTGCCTCAGAGCCATAAAATAAAGATGACAGTTTACTTAGAGTCTATATGAAAATTGACAATAAAGAAAAGTGTAGTAGTCGTAAAAATAATTATTATTCCGTTGGGATTAAAGGAAAATAAGAAACAGATCGATCGCTCCGAATGCACAATTCCTTACACATGCAATAAATCACTTAAAACAGTATACTTGCAAATATATATATATATATATATATATATATATATATATATATATAAATATATAAAAACCATCTACGAAGAAATCCATTCATGATAGAGAATGTCCACATCACTTATCGATTAATTTTCCTCTGTTCCTATCATCTATATCTGTGCATATGTACTAAGCAGATTTCCAATTCTGTTGATAATGAAAGAACCTAACAGATACACATGCGTATATATATATATATATGTATATAATATTTATTTAGTATTCCGTAAAATTATAAATTGCATTTTCCAACCCAACCAATTCCCCCCTCAAAGGGTCACGGCCAAATGCTGCCCCCTCTTCCACTCATAAACAAACGTAGCATAAGAACCCCAACTCCTCTATAGACGTGGCCGTACTATCCCCACTCCAAAGTGGGCGTTGCCTATCTACCCCCGCCACTCCAAAGTGGGCGTGGCCTAACTACCCCCACTCCTGGGTGGGCGTGGCCTAACTACCCCCACCACTCCAGGGTGGGCGTGGCCTGACTACCCCCACTCCTGTGTGGGCGTTGCCTATCTACCCCCGCCACTCCAAAGTGGGCGTGGCCTAACTACCCCCACTCCAGGGTGGGCGTGGCCTGACTACCCCCACTCCTGGGTGAGCGTGGACAATTACCCCCAACACTACTGTATTGGCGTGGCCTTACTACTACCACAACTTCTGCTTTGTTTTGGCCTAACTACCCCCACTACTCCTGCATGGTTTTGGCCTAACTACCCCCACTACTCCTGTATGGTTTTGGCCTAATTCCTCCCACTACTCCTGCATGGTTTTCACCTAACTACCCCCACTACTCCTGCATGGTTTTCGCATAACTACCCCCACTACCCCTTCATGGTTTTCGCCTAACTACTCCCACTACCCCAGCATGGTTTTCGCCTAACTACTCCCACTACTCCTGCATGGTTTTGGCCTAACTATCCCCATTACTCCTGCATGGTTTTGGCCTAACTACCCGCACTACCCCTGCATGGTTTTCACATAATTACCCCCACTACTCCTGCATGGTTTTGGCCTAATTCCTCCCACTACTCCTGCATGGTTTTGGCCTAACTACCCGCACTACCCCTGCATGGTTTTCACATAATTACCCCCACTACTCCTGCATTGTTTTGGCCTAATTCCTCCCACTACTCCTGCATGGTTTTGGCCTAATTCCTCCCACTACTCCTGCATGGTTTTCACCTAACTACCCCCACTACTCCTGCATGGTTTTGGCCTAACTACCTCCACTACTCCTGCATTGTTTTGGCCTAATTCCTCCCACTACTCCTGCATGGTTTTGGCCTAATTCCTCCCACTACTCCTGCATGGTTTTCACCTAACTACCCCCACTACTCCTGCATGGTTTTGGCCTAACTACCTCCACTACCCCTGCATGGTTTTCGCTTAACTACCCCCACTACTCCTGCATTGTTTTGGCCTAACTACCCCTATTACTCCTGCATGGTTTTGGCCTAACTACCTACACTACTCCTGAATGGTTTTAGCCTAACTAAACCCCACTACTCCTGCATGGTTTTGGCCTACCAACCCCTACCACTTCTGCATGGTTTTGGCCTAATTACCCCCCCCCCCAATCCTCTTTGGACGTGACGTAACTACCCTCCCCACTCCTGGATATGCGTGACCTAACTATCTCCCCCACTATACTCTTATACTTTCAAACGATCGTTAGTTATGTTAAGAATACCGAGCTCATTTTCGAATTTGCTAATGTTTGGGAAAAAGCTTATAAAAACCAAAGTAACAATGATATTTTCAAAATTCAAAATGTAGCATATTACGAAATAAATGAAGAATAATGTTGTGTCAATTGTGTTTCAATATTTGTTGAAAATTATACGATAACACGAATATAAAACATGATAAATAGATTAGAAACAAATTCCTCCTCTATAAGCAATATTTGCGCATAAGAATAATCATCGTTTGATCACAGTTTTATGTTGATCACGTAATATGAATTATAAGTATATATTAGTTTGGGGAAAAAGAAATCCATATTATTTTATATATATATATATTTTTATCGTACCTAGTCATATTCTAGTAATAAGAGAAGTATAGAAGCTAAGGATAATGATAGATAATTCTGTTTATTGCAGATAAACTCGAGATGGTCCCTTGGGCCGGAACTCTGCGACATATGGACGAGCAGCGACGTCCTTTGCTGCACGCCATCGATATTGCATCTGGTGGCTATCGCGGTCGACAGATATTGGGCCGTCACCGATCTCAATTATATACAGGTTAATTGATACGCTTGTGGTCGAGCGAGAGTGTGACGGAAGTTCTCGGGGAAGGAATTGCAGAATAATGCAATTAAATCGATTGCCATCCCCGTATCTTTCTCTTACATCCATATGCATATACAAGTTTAGAGAGAGAGAGAGCGAAAGGTTGGTTGGGGCGAAGGTGGGGGGGTGTTGTACTCATATGTACGATCCGATGTATTCTATACTCTACCTACGTACCTACGTATGTATATGTATTTACCCTACCTACGTCTACCTACCTATTATCTATCTATCTACGTATACTTACGTACGTACCTACGTATGTATGTATACGCGCCTTTTAGCAGCGCGTATGTATGCGTGCATTTATGCATTAGATTAGAAAGGGCCAAGTATAGAAATAGATCGACAGAATCGATCCAATTAGAAAGGTTTCATTTCACACGAACATTTCTTTTCTATCCCCCAACTTTCTCTCTCTCTCTCTCTCTCTTTCTCTCTCTCTCTCTCTCTCTCTCCCTCTCCCTCTCTCTCTCTTACACAAACATTCACTCACACACACACATATATATAGAAAGAAAGAGAGAGAGAGAGAGAGGGAAAGAGAGTGTGTGTGAGAGAGAGAAAGAGAAATAGAACGTGCCGGTAATGTCATCTCTATCGTACTCACCATGCGTGCTTTCGTCCAAACGTCATGGCAACGTAGCGACATGTTATTTTGAAGTACCGCGCCGCAACGGTAGGTGGTGCGCATGCGCGCACAGCTTCTGGCTCTCCCCTCCACACCAAGCTCCTTCCACCCGCTACATTGTAAAAGCGAACGTGTCCATATTGTTTCCTAGTGTCGTAAATTTTTTCTTTTCGAACTATTTCTATACTCTATATTATCTTCTATATATCTATATATCCTTATCTCTTATTTTGCGTGCACATTTAATTAGTGATTTCTTGTGTTCTTTCGATCGAATCAAGAGATCGTCATCGTCATCGTCATTGTCGTCGTCATCAACGATAATTCGACAGCTGAACACTGCGATTGAAGGATAAAAAGAAGAATGGAACGATTACACTACTTTTAAATATTCTACAAGGTACATTTTTAATTTATATTCTTTAATGACTGTGTAATGATATATATATATATATATATAATATTGATTTTAAACTTAAATCAAACGCGACACCGTTACTTTCGTTCCCAAGGGAATCTCAAGATTATTTTACATATTATTTGCCAGTCGCGTGGATGTGGTTGCAAGTTGAAACCACAGAGAGGGGAGGGAATAATAAAAAAAGCTGGTGGTAAATACTTATTCTTAACTGTCTTTTTACGTATGTAGTTTTAATCGTACATTTTCACGGTCATAAGCTCGTTCAGTCGATCGTTGAATTACGTACATAAAAATATTTAACTACGTAATACTTGGGAAGAATTGTATAGGCTCATAGGATATAGTATTCCTGTAATTTGAAATCAAGCGATTTTCGTATTCAATATTCTTTCTGTGTATAACGATTATTCTCCTTTTTTCTTTCTTTCTTTCTTCCTTTCTTTCTTTCTTTTTTCTTTTTTTCTTCCTTTCTTCCTTCTTTTCTTTCTTTCTTTCTTTGGATCGCTTTAATGAGTAGCATAATGTCGGCAAAGTTGTTGCTTTTTCTTTTTTTTTTTTTATCTTATAGGTTATCCTCGATTGTAATACGCGCACATAAGTAA
>OU426851.1:19746237-19748737 GCA_911387685.1 Dolichovespula media
CGATTATATAATAGGTACATCGTTTACATTCGATCGCGTACTGACATGATGATGTTTACCATTTTATAACGGCATCGTCTTTTACATTAGATCGCGGACTGTCATGATGACGTAATACGATGTTTACCGACAACGTCGTATCGACACGATCGGGCATGCACCTCAAGATGTAAGCACGATTATATAACAGTAATCTGCTCGTGCATATATGTCCACGTAAAACGTGTGTATATATATATGCATATACATATATATATATATATATATATATATATATACGTATAAATATGTGTATAAATATATGTGTATACATATATATATATATATATATATATATGTACGATGGCGTTTACACGATTATAAAACGGCAACGTCTTATCAATACGATCGCGTATTCACATGGTTGCGTGTACACGATTATATAACAGGTACATCGTTTACATTCGATCGAGTACTGACATGATTATGTTTACCATTTTATAACGGTATCGTCTTTTACATTACATCCCGGACTGTCCCGATTACGTAATACGATGTTTACCAACAACGTCGTATAGACACGATCAGCTGTGCACCTCAAGATGTAAGCACGATTATATAACAGTAACTTGCTCGTGCATATATGTCAACGTAAAACATGTGTATATATATATACATGTACATACATATATATATATATATATATATATATATATATATATATATATATATACGTATAAATATGTGTATAAATATATACATATTTATATGTATAAATATATGTTTATAAATATATATATATATATATATATATATATATATATATATATATACTTATATATATACGATGGCGTTTACACGATTATAAAACGGCAACGTCTTATCAATACGGTCGCGTATTAACATGGTGTCGTGTACACGATTACATAACAGGTACATCGTTTACATTCGATCGCGTACTGACATGATGTTGTTTACCATTTTATAACGGCATCGTCTTTTACGTTAGATCGCAGACTGTCCTGATGACGTAATACGATGTTTACCGGCAACGTCGTATCGACACGATCGGGCATGCACCTCAAGATTTATGCACGATTATATAACAGTAATCTGCTCGTGCATATATGTCCACATAAAACATGTGTATATATATATGCATATACATATATATATATATATATATATATATATATATATATATATATATATATACGTATAAATATGTGTATAAATATATATATATATATATATATATATGTATAAATATATGTGTATACATATATATATATGTATATATATATATATATATATTTATATATATACTTATATATATACGATGGCGTTTACACGATTATAAAACGGCAACGTCTTATCAATACGGTCGCGTATTAACATGGTGTCGTGTACACGATTACATAATAGGTACATCGTTTACATTCGATCGCGTACTGACATGATGTTGTTTACCATTTTATACCGGCATCGTCTTTTACATTAGATCGCGGACTGTCATGATGACGTAATACGATGTTTACCGACAACGTCGTTTCGACACGATCGGGTGTGCACCTCAAGATGTAAGCACGATTATATAACAGTAACTTGCTCGTGCGTATACGTCCACGTAAAACATGTGTATATATATATACACATACATATACATATACATATACATATACATATATATATATATATACGTATAAATATGTGTATAAATATATATATGTATGTGTTTAAACATATGTGTATACATATATATATATATATATATATATATATATATATATATATATACTTATATATATACAATGGCTTTTACACGATTATAAAACGGCAACGTCTTATCAATACGATCGCGTATTCACATGGTTGCGTGTACACGATTATATAACAGGTACATCGTTTACATTCGATCGAGTACTGACATGATTATGTTTACCATTTTATATCGGCATCGTCTTTTACAGTACATCCCGGACTGTCCCGATGACGTAATACGATGTTTACCAACAACGTCGTATAGACACGATCAGCTGTGCACCTCAAGATGTAAGCACGATTATATAACAGTAACTTGCTCGTGCATATATGTCCACGTAAAACATGTGTATATATATATACATATACATATATATATATATATATATACATATACATATATATATATATATACATATACATATATATATATATATATATATATATATATATATATACTTATATATATACGATGGCGTTTACACGATTATAAAACGGCAACGTCTTATCAATACGGTCGCGTATTAACATGGTGTCGTGTACACGATTACATAACAGGTACATCGTTTACATTCGATCGCGTACTGACATGATGTTGTTTACCATTTTATAACGGCATCGTCTTTTACGTTAGATCGCAGACTGTCCTGATGACGTAATACGATGTTTACCGGCAACGTCGTATCGACACGATCGGGCATGCACCTCAAGATTTATGCACGATTATATAACAGTAATCTGCTCGTGCATATACGTCCAC
>OU426851.1:19753737-19761237 GCA_911387685.1 Dolichovespula media
ACCCAAGTACATTAATCAAAACTTCGGATTAATTTCGGTTACGTCAGAGACAGAAGATACTTTTTTCTTTCTCTCTCTCTCTCTCCCTCCCACGCTCTCTTTCACTCTCTTTCTTTCTTTCACTTTTTACCTTTCTACAATGAAACCACGTGTTTACTACCTTATCTAAGTAAATATAACTTTTGTTCGAATGAGAACAGTCGCTTTATTCGACGAATGGGTTAGAAACTTATAGTATTATATAAAAGCTAGTACACGCTAGTAACCTTTCATTTTTCTTCACGAAGAGACAAGTGTGCGGTCAGCCGTCTATATATATACACATACATACGTAGATATATACCAACACAAATAGCTTCTCTCCCCAAACGGAAAAGTTCCGTTAATTAAAGTGCCTGTTTGCCTCAGAGCCATAAAATAAAGATGACAGTTTACTTAGAGTCTATATGAAAATTGACAATAAAGAAAAGTGTAGTAGTCGTAAAAATAATTATTATTCCGTTGGGATTAAAGGAAAATAAGAAACAGATCGATCGCTCCGAATGCACAATTCCTTACACATGCAATAAATCACTTAAAACAGTATACTTGCAAATATATATATATATATATATATATATATATATATATATATATATATATATAAAAACCATCTACGAAGAAATCCATTCATGATAGAGAATGTCCACATCACTTATCGATTAATTTTCCTCTGTTCCTATCATCTATATCTGTGCATATGTACTAAGCAGATTTCCAATTCTGTTGATAATGAAAGAACCTAACAGATACACATGCGTATATATATATATATATATATATATATATATATATATGTATATAATATTTATTTAGTATTCCGTAAAATTATAAATTGCATTTTCCAACCCAACCAATTCCCCCCTCAAAGGGTCACGGCCAAATGCTGCCCCCTCTTCCACTCATAAACAAACGTAGCATAAGAACCCCAACTCCTCTATAGACGTGGCCGTACTATCCCCACTCCAAAGTGGGCGTGGCATAACTACCCGCACCACTCCAACGTAGGCGTGGCCTAACTACCCCCACTCCTGGGTGGGCGTGGCCTAACTACCCCCACCACTCCAGGGTGGGCGTGGCCTGACTACCCCCACTCCAGGGTGGACGTGGCCTAGCTACCCCCACTCCTGGGTGAGCGTGGACAATTACCCCCAACACTACTTTATTGGCGTGGCCTTACTACTACCACAACTTCTGCTTTGTTTTGGCCTAACTACCCCCACTACTCCTGCATGGTTTTCGCCTAACTACCCCCACTACTCCTGCATGGTTTTGGCCTAACTACCCCCACTACCCCTGCATGGTTTTCGCCTAACTACCCCCACTACTCCTGCATTGTTTTGGCCTAACTACCCCTATTACTCCTGCATGGTTTTGGCCTAACTACCTACACTACTCCTGAATGGTTTTAGCCTAACTAAACCCCACTACTCCTGCATGGTTTTGGCCTACCAACCCCTACCACTTCTGCATGGTTTTGGCCTAATTACCCCCCCCCCAATCCTCTTTGGACGTGACGTAACTACCCTCCCCACTCCTGGATATGCGTGACCTAACTATCTCCCCCACTATACTCTTATACTTTCAAACGATCGTTAGTTATGTTAAGAATACCGAGCTCATTTTCGAATTTGCTAATGTTTGGGAAAAAGCTTATAAAAACCAAAGTAACAATGATATTTTCAAAATTCAAAATGTAGCATATTACGAAATAAATGAAGAATAATGTTGTGTCAATTGTGTTTCAATATTTGTTGAAAATTATACGATAACACGAATATAAAACATGATAAATAGATTAGAAACAAATTCCTCCTCTAGAAGCAATATTTGCGCATAAGAATAATCATCGTTTGATCACAGTTTTATGTTGATCACGTAATATGAATTATAAGTATATATTAGTTTGGGGAAAAAGAAATCCATATTATTTTATATATATATATATATATATATATATATATATATATATATATCGTACCTAGTCATATTCTAGTAATAAGCGAAGTATAGAAGCTAAGGATAATGATAGATAATTCTGTTTATTGCAGATAAACTCGAGATGGTCCCTTGGGCCGGAACTCTGCGACATATGGACGAGCAGCGACGTCCTTTGCTGCACGCCATCGATATTGCATCTGGTGGCTATCGCGGTCGACAGATATTGGGCCGTCACCGATCTCAATTATATACAGGTTAATTGATACGCTTGTGGTCGAGCGAGAGTGTGACGGAAGTACCTCGGGGAAGGAATTGCAGAATAATGCAATTAAATCGATTGCCATCCCCGTATCTTTCTCTTACATCCATATGCATATACAAGTTTAGAGAGAGAGAGAGCGAAAGGTTGGTTGGGGCGAAGGTGGGGGGGTGTTGTACTCATATGTACGATCCGATGTATTCTATACTCTACCTACGTACCTACGTATGTATATGTATTTACCCTACCTACGTCTACCTATCTATTATCTATCTATCTACGTATACTTACGTACGTACCTACGTATGTATGTATACGCGCCTTTTAGCAGCGCGTATGTATGCGTGCATTTATGCATTAGATTAGAAAGGGCCAAGTATAGAAATAGATCGACAGAATCGATCCAATTAGAAAGGTTTCATTTCACACGAACATTTCTTTTCTATCCCCCAACTTTCTCTCTCTCTCTCTCTCTCTCTCTCTCTCTCTCTCTCTCTGTCTATCTCTATTTCGTTCGGTCATTCTTTCTTGCTTTCGTTCTCACTCTTTTTTCTTTCACCCACTCTCCCCTTCCAACGCCTCGTGCCATTCCCACGGACTAATCGGATGAACCTTGAGTGCTTCTAGAAGTAGGTCCATAGCGCACGAGCGTACGATCTAACGTTTTAAAAGCTTTCCTTCTTAAAGCGACCGTTATACCGGTACGGTACAATTAGATAGAGAGCGACATACATCTATGTACAATGTAGTCCAGGAATGGTAAAAGAAGAAGAAAAAAAAGAAAGAAAGAAAAAGAAAAAGAGAAAAAAAGGGTAGAAGAGAGGAAAGGAAGATATTAGAAAAAAATCGAAAGAGGTCAGTTAAAGAATTTCTTTTTTATTTCGTAGCTTAAAGTTGTTTCTCTCTCTCTCTCTCTCTCTCATTTCATCTATCTATCTTTTCTCTTTCTCTCTCTCTCTCTCATTTTGTCTTTCTAACTTTTCTCTATCTCTCTCTCTCTCTCTCTCTCTCTCTCCTTTCTTCTTTTTCCTTTTCTCTCTCTCCCTCTCTCATTCTGTCACTTGCGTGATAATTCTCTCTCTCTCTCCCTCTACCATCTCTTGATGTTTCTATCTCTTCTCTCTCTCTCTCTCTCTCCCTCTCCTTCTCTCTCTCTTACACAAACATTCACTCACACACACACATATATATAGAAAGAAAGAGAGAGAGGGAAAGAGAGTGTGTGTGAGAGAGAGAAAGAGAAATAGAACGTGCCGGTAATGTCATCTCTATCGTACTCACCATGCGTGCTTTCGTCCAAACGTCATGGCAACGTAGCGACATGTTATTTTGAAGTACCGCGCCGCAACGGTAGGTGGTGCGCGCACAGCTTCTGGCTCTCCCCTCCACACCAAGCTCCTTCCACCCGCTACATTGTAAAAGCGAACTTGTCCATATTGTTTCCTAGTGTCGTAAATTTTTTCTTTTCGAACTATTTCTATACTCTATATTATCTTCTATATATCTATATATCCTTATCTCTTATTTTGCGTGCACATTTAATTAGTGATTTCTTGTGTTCTTTCGATCGAATCAAGAGATCGTCATCGTCATCGTCATTGTCGTCGTCATCAACGATAATTCGACAGCTGAACACTGCGATTGAAGGATAAAAAGAAGAATGGAACGATTACACTACTTTTAAATATTCTACAAGGTACATTTTTAATTTATATTCTTTAATGTCTGTGTAATGATATATATATATATATATAATATTGATTTTAAACTTAAATCAAACGCGACACCGTTACTTTCGTTCCCAAGGGAATCTCAAGATTATTTTACATATTATTTGCCAGTCGCGTGGATGTGGTTGCAAGTTGAAACCACAGAGAGGGGAGGGAATAATAAAAAAAGCTGGTGGTAAATACTTATTCTTAACTGTCTTTTTACGTATGTAGTTTTAATCGTACATTTTCACGGTCATAAACTCGTTCAGTCGATCGTTGAATTACGTACATAAAAATATTTAACTACGTAATACTTGGGAAGAATTGTATAGGCTCATAGGATATAGTATTCCTGTAATTTGAAATCAAGCGATTTTCGTATTCAATATTCTTTCTGTGTATAACGATTATTCTCCTTTTTTCTTTCTTTCTTTCTTCCTTTCTTTCTTTCCTTTTTCTTTTTTTCTTCCTTTCTTCCTTCTTTTCTTTCTTTCTTTCTTTGGATCGCTTTAATGAGTAGCATAATGTCGGCAAAGTTGTTGCTTTTTCTTTTTTTTTTTTTATCTTATAGGTTATCCTCGATTGTAATACGCGCACATAAGTAATGCCGATACAGTTTTTCCTTAGTCGTGACACTTTTCAAAGTTACTTTGGGACGACGCGAAGAAATAATAGTCGTAACAATAACGTCAATCACATTCGTTTTTTTCTTTTTTTCTTTAGTTTCTTTTCTTTTTTTTTCAATCAATTATTCGTCGCATCAACGTAATATTTTTCGATCTTAATTAATTTCGATTATCCTTCAGTAGTACGATCATTCGAATTGATTATTTATTTATGCGTTATTTAAATTAAATCAAGTTTATTTGATAGCAATATGGATATATGTAGATGTAAACATAACCTATAACGCTTAGGTCAGATACGGGCGCGCGAAAACGCGTAAAACAAATATGATAACAATTATCATCAGTTAATAGGTATTACGACGTAAAATCGTTCATCGTTCATCGCAGATAATCGATCGAATGATTAATTTTTTCTTTTCTTCTTTTTTTTTTCGTTTAGAAATTAGCCTCAATTTACGTTCGATTAATCCCGAATTATTTTTACCCTCACCTCCTTTCGAATAATATATACAGATAGATAGATAGATGGATAGAGAGAGAGAGAAAGTACACTCGGCCGTTTTATCTTAAGAAGTTTTGAAATAGCGAAATATTTCTATAGAGCAGACATAAATCGTGGATTTCTAATGGGTTATACACAGGACTAACATTGAGACGTATACTTGATCGGTGATTCAAAGAGAAAAGAACTTGTAGTTGGTAGAGGGTACACACTATTCGCGCATCAGAAAGTATAAAAAGCTTTAACCTCGAACTGGCATTGATGAGCCAATCTTGCATCGATGGTAGATCGTACGTTTCCGTAGAAATAAATGAAAGAAAGAAAAAAAGGGGAAGAAGACAAAAAAAAAAAAATTATAAAAATGTTCGAAAAGGACAAAAGTGAAGAAGAAGAAGGAAGGAAAAGGAGCTCGTGAATAAACCCATTGGCGTGTAATCAGTACGTAAAAATATCCTACGGCAATTTAATAACCCCGTTTTGGCAGCTCTCTCATTTCTCTATTTCAGTATCTATCTATCTATCTATCTCTCTCTATAACTCTTATGTTTCTTTTTTTCTTTCTCTCTTTCTATTTTTTTTTTTTTTTTTCCCTGTAGGAGGTATTCGGTATTTCTTGAGCGATTGGCCGAACGAATTTTAGATTTTTCATTTTTTCTTTTATTTTATTTTTTTTCTTTCTATGGTCGTTCTCATGATTGACAAAATTAAGCATACAAAAAGATACATGGACATATGTATAGATATGAACAGAGTATAAAATCAATAATAATCTTGCATAATTTTTAGTAGGTATCTGAAACTAAACAGAACGAAAATAGGGAAGAAATGATAAGGAAAAAGAAAAGTACGAAAGAATAATATATACCGTATATATTAAATAATTAAAATTTTCTACGGGTATTTTTGAAAGATTTGTAAAACGTTAATCTTTCGGAGCTGATGGATAGATAAATACGATCGCGTCTTCCCATAATTTCCTGTAAAGGATTATATGACAGCTACGTCTTTTACATTAGATCACGTACTGTCCTGATGACGTAATACGATGTTTACCGACAACGTCGTTTCGACACGATCGGGTGTGCACCTCAAGATTTATGCACGATTATATAAGAGTAACTTGCTCGTGCATATACGTCCACGTAAAACATGTGTATATATATATATATATATATATATATATATATATATATATATACTTATATATATACGATGGCGTTTACACGATTATAAAACGGCAACGTCTTATCAATACGGTCGCGTATTAACATGGTGTCGTGTACACGATTATATAACAGGTACATCGTTTACATTCGATCGCGTACCGACATGATGATGTTTACCATTTTATAACGGCATCGTCTTTTACATTAGATCGCAGACTGTCCTGATGACGTAATACGATGTTTACCGACAACGTCGTATCGACACGATCGGGCTTGCACCTCAAGATGTAAGCACGATTATATAACAGTAACTTGCTCGTGCATATACGTCCACATAAAACATGTGTATATATATATACATATACATATATATATATATATATATATATATATATATATACGTATAAATATGTGTATAAATATATATATATATATGTGTACAAATATATGTATATATATATATATATATGTATAAATATGTGTATAAATATATATATATATATATATATATATATATATATATATATATATATATATATATACTAATATATATACGATGGCGTTTACACGATTATAAAACGGCAACGTCTTATCAATACGATCGCGTATTAACATGGTGTCGTGTACACGATTACATAACAGCTACTTCGTTTACATTCGATCGCGTACCGACATGATGATGTTTACCATTTTATAACGGCATCGTCTTTTACATTAGATCGCGGACTGTCCTGATGACGTAATACGATGTTTACCGGCAACGTCGTATCGACACGATCGGGCATGCACCTCAAGATTTATGCACGATTATATAACAGTAATCTGCTCGTGCATATATGTCCACATAAAACATGTGTATATATATATGCATATACATATATATATATATATATATATATATATATACGTATAAATATGTGTATAAATATATATATATATATGTATAAATATATGTGTATACATATATATATATATATATATATATATATATATATATATATACTTATATATATACGATGGCGTTTACACGATTATAAAACGGCAACGTCTTATCAATACGATCGCGTATTCATATGGTTTAGTGTACACGATTACATAACAGGTACATCGTTTACATTCGATCGCGTACCGACATGATGATGTTTACCATTTTATAACGGCATCGTCTTTTACATTAGATCGCGGACTGTCCTGATGACGTAATACGATGTTTACCGACAACGTCGTATCGACACGATCGGGCTTGCACCTC
>OU426851.1:19766237-19776237 GCA_911387685.1 Dolichovespula media
ATGAGTGTAGGACAGAGAGAGAGAGAGAGAGAGAGAGAGAGAGAGAGAGAGAGAGAATAAAACCAACGCCGTAAACAACGACCATGGTAAGTTGAGCACATAAATCTACACGATAGACGAGCCGGACATCGTAGAGGATGTTTTTGGTGACCCGAGCTTAAATGACTAGGCGAAGCGACGAGCGACGATGCGAACGATGAAAAAATCGTTTTTGGTGTCGTACAGCCCTATAAACCTACAAAAGGAATTGTATGGACAGCATAAACGATAGTTTCGATTTTTCTACTCGGCTCGGTTTGGAAATGTCGTCCAGCCTATACGTCAGCGCGAGATAAAAAGGGATAACCCGCGAAAGATTTATTATTCGTTAAGGTTCTACCCCAATTTTTGTATCCTCCACATCCATTTCTTCTTTTCTTTTCTTTTCTTTTTTCTGCTTCTTCTTTTTTTATCTTTTTTTTTTGATCATCGAACGTAAATCTATCTGACCAACTAAACACTTACGAACATACATACGTATCTATAAATGTATGTACGTATGTATATGCATATATATATATATATATATATATATATATATATATACATGTATATGTATATGTATAACGTAAGTACTATTTTACTACTACGTACGTTCGAGTGTACGTATGTACATATGTTCAGGAATGATAAGGGGAAAGTAAACAAGACTGTGTAAGAAGGTAAACGCTAGAGTTTCGGCTGAAGAGAGAAGATTACTCTAGTGAATATTCTCTCTCGTTCTACGGCCACCTATCCCATTCGTCTACCTATCGCCATCCTATAATATTCTCATAGTTTAGTTTGCCGATAATCCATAACGATTCTAGTCTGAGAAAATGAAGATTTTATTGGAGCTGACAGTGAAATTTCCTCAATACTTTATAATGAGAATAATCTTCTAACGAATCTGCGTATATATCTGCACGTCTATATATACATATATGCGTATATATACACACATAGTAACAGTAATTATTCATTAAAAATAATAGATATCGATTGATTAAATTGGCTCGACAGGAAACGCGTTTTAACATATTGTTAGTTAATCGTAATGATTCGTCATCCGATGACCGTTCTAATAACGCCAAAGCTTCGAACGTTAATCTTTTAACATCTGTAAGAGCTAATCATAATCGAAACCCCGTTTGGATAATCAAAAGGATCGATAACGCATCGTTCGGTATCAGTCGTATATAATTTTTCCATTTTGAATGATATGATATTGAAAAAATATTTTTCGATCTTATGCACCACCAGCAGGATAATGTTTGTCGTTAGAAAAATATTTCGAATAGGGGATAAACATCGCGTGTTGGTATTTCATCGAGTTGTATTTCACTACATCAAGAAAATATTCTCTCTCTCTCTCTCTCTCTCTCTCTCTCTCTCTGTTACAAATTTTAAAAATCTTCGACTCTCCAAATTCTCCCCAACTCTTTCTATACACGTCACATCTATTCCGAGTCTCAGCATTTCGGAAAATATTTATTCTCCTTCGCATACCGCGACCCGACTGGTCATATTTTATAAAATACATTTCATTCGTCGTCGTCGTCGTCGTCCTCGTCCCCCTCCCTCACCCTCTTTCTCGTTCTCTCTCTCTCTCCCTCCCACACACACCCTCGCATTTTCCATTTCTATTCTGAACTCTATTTTTAATACTAGCGATTTCTTATACGATACGAAAGTATCCTTTCGTCCTCTTTCAACGTAGGATTTACATTATAAAAATATTGAAATATTCAAAAAAGTAATGATTTAACACATAAGCACACGGAGAGGCATGAATTTTTTTTTTCACGAAGATACTTAACGAGTGCTAAAAAAAATATAACGGTAATTTCTCGGTTAATTTTCAACGAAACAAATTTATCTATTCTAGTAATAACTTTCAGATATGTATTTTATATATATATATATACACATATATACATAGGTATACCCAAGTACATTAATCAAAACTTCGGATTAATTTCGGTTACGTCAGAGACAGAAGATACTTTTTTCTTTCTCTCTCTCTCTCTCCCTCCCACGCTTTCTCTCACTCTCTTTCTTTCTTTCACTTTTTACCTTTCTACAATGAAACCACGTGTTTACTACCTTATCTAAGTAAATATAACTTTTGTTCGAATGAGAACAGTCGCTTTATTCGACGAATGGGTTAGAAACTTATAGTATTATATAAAAGCTAGTACACGCTAGTAACCTTTCATTTTTCTTCACGAAGAGACAAGTGTGCGGTCAGCCGTCTATATATATACACATACATACGTAGATATATACCAACACAAATAGCTTCTCTCCCCAAACGGAAAAGTTCCGTTAATTAAAGTGCCTGTTTGCCTCAGAGCCATAAAATAAAGATGACAGTTTACTTAGAGTCTATATGAAAATTGACAATAAAGAAAAGTGTAGTAGTCGTAAAAATAATTATTATTCCGTTGGGATTAAAGGAAAATAAGAAACAGATCGATCGCTCCGAATGCACAATTCCTTACACATGCAATAAATCACTTAAAACAGTATACTTGCAAATATATATATATATATATATATATATATATATATATATATATATATATAAAAACCATCTACGAAGAAATCCATTCATGATAGAGAATGTCCACATCACTTATCGATTAATTTTCCTCTGTTCCTATCATCTATATCTGTGCATATGTACTAAGCAGATTTCCAATTCTGTTGATAATGAAAGAACCTAACAGATACACATGCGTATATATATATATATATATATATATATATATATATGTATATAATATTTATTTAGTATTCCGTAAAATTATAAATTGCATTTTCCAACCCAACCAATTCCCCCCTCAAAGGGTCTCGGCCAAATGCTGCCCCCTCTTCCACTCCTAAACAAACGTAGCATAAGAACCCCAACTCCTCTATAGACGTGGCCGTACTATCCCCACTCCAAAGTGGGCGTGGCATAACTACCCGCACCACTCCAACGTAGGCGTGGCCTAACTACCCCCACTCCTGGGTGGGCGTGGCCTAACTACCCCCACCACTCCAGGGTGGGCGTGGCCTGACTACCCCCACTCCAGGGTGGACGTGGCCTAGCTACCCCCACTCCTGGGTGAGCGTGGACAATTACCCCCAACACTACTTTATTGGCGTGGCCTTACTACTACCACAACTTCTGCTTTGTTTTGGCCTAACTACCCCCACTACTCCTGCATGGTTTTCGCCTAACTACCCCCACTACTCCTGCATGGTTTTGGCCTAACTACCCCCACTACCCCTGCATGGTTTTCGCCTAACTACCCCCACTACTCCTGCATTGTTTTGGCCTAACTACCCCTATTACTCCTGCATGGTTTTGGCCTAACTACCTACACTACTCCTGAATGGTTTTAGCCTAACTAAACCCCACTACTCCTGCATGGTTTTGGCCTACCAACCCCTACCACTTCTGCATGGTTTTGGCCTAATTACCCCCCCCCCAATCCTCTTTGGACGTGACGTAACTACCCTCCCCACTCCTGGATATGCGTGACCTAACTATCTCCCCCACTATACTCTTATACTTTCAAACGATCGTTAGTTATGTTAAGAATACCGAGCTCATTTTCGAATTTGCTAATGTTTGGGAAAAAGCTTATAAAAACCAAAGTAACAATGATATTTTCAAAATTCAAAATGTAGCATATTACGAAATAAATGAAGAATAATGTTGTGTCAATTGTGTTTCAATATTTGTTGAAAATTATACGATAACACGAATATAAAACATGATAAATAGATTAGAAACAAATTCCTCCTCTATAAGCAATATTTGCGCATAAGAATAATCATCGTTTGATCACAGTTTTATGTTGATCACGTAATATGAATTATAAGTATATATTAGTTTGGGGAAAAAGAAATCCATATTATTTTATATATATATATATATATATATATATATATATATATATATATCGTACCTAGTCATATTCTAGTAATAAGCGAAGTATAGAAGCTAAGGATAATGATAGATAATTCTGTTTATTGCAGATAAACTCGAGATGGTCCCTTGGGCCGGAACTCTGCGACATATGGACGAGCAGCGACGTCCTTTGCTGCACGCCATCGATATTGCATCTGGTGGCTATCGCGGTCGACAGATATTGGGCCGTCACCGATCTCAATTATATACAGGTTAATTGATACGCTTGTGGTCGAGCGAGAGTGTGACGGAAGTACCTCGGGGAAGGAATTGCAGAATAATGCAATTAAATCGATTGCCATCCCCGTATCTTTCTCTTACATCCATATGCATATACAAGTTTAGAGAGAGAGAGAGCGAAAGGTTGGTTGGGGCGAAGGTGGGGGGGTGTTGTACTCATATGTACGATCCGATGTATTCTATACTCTACCTACGTACCTACGTATGTATATGTATTTACCCTACCTACGTCTACCTATCTATTATCTATCTATCTACGTATACTTACGTACGTACCTACGTATGTATGTATACGCGCCTTTTAGCAGCGCGTATGTATGCGTGCATTTATGCATTAGATTAGAAAGGGCCAAGTATAGAAATAGATCGACAGAATCGATCCAATTAGAAAGGTTTCATTTCACACGAACATTTCTTTTCTATCCCCCAACTTTCTCTCTCTCTCTCTCTCTCTCTCTCTCTCTCTCTCTCTCTGTCTATCTCTATTTCGTTCGGTCATTCTTTCTTGCTTTCGTTCTCACTCTTTTTTCTTTCACCCACTCTCCCCTTCCAACGCCTCGTGCCATTCCCACGGACTAATCGGATGAACCTTGAGTGCTTCTAGAAGTAGGTCCATAGCGCACGAGCGTACGATCTAACGTTTTAAAAGCTTTCCTTCTTAAAGCGACCGTTATACCGGTACGGTACAATTAGATAGAGAGCGACATACATCTATGTACAATGTAGTCCAGGAATGGTAAAAGAAGAAGAAAAAAAAGAAAGAAAGAAAAAGAAAAAGAGAAAAAAAGGGTAGAAGAGAGGAAAGGAAGATATTAGAAAAAAATCGAAAGAGGTCAGTTAAAGAATTTCTTTTTTATTTCGTAGCTTAAAGTTGTTTCTCTCTCTCTCTCTCTCTCTCATTTCATCTATCTATCTTTTCTCTTTCTCTCTCTCTCTCTCATTTTGTCTTTCTAACTTTTCTCTATCTCTCTCTCTCTCTCTCTCTCTCTCTCCTTTCTTCTTTTTCCTTTTCTCTCTCTCCCTCTCTCATTCTGTCACTTGCGTGATAATTCTCTCTCTCTCTCCCTCTACCATCTCTTGATGTTTCTATCTCTTCTCTCTCTCTCTCTCTCTCCCTCTCCTTCTCTCTCTCTTACACAAACATTCACTCACACACACACATATATATAGAAAGAAAGAGAGAGAGGGAAAGAGAGTGTGTGTGAGAGAGAGAAAGAGAAATAGAACGTGCCGGTAATGTCATCTCTATCGTACTCACCATGCGTGCTTTCGTCCAAACGTCATGGCAACGTAGCGACATGTTATTTTGAAGTACCGCGCCGCAACGGTAGGTGGTGCGCGCACAGCTTCTGGCTCTCCCCTCCACACCAAGCTCCTTCCACCCGCTACATTGTAAAAGCGAACTTGTCCATATTGTTTCCTAGTGTCGTAAATTTTTTCTTTTCGAACTATTTCTATACTCTATATTATCTTCTATATATCTATATATCCTTATCTCTTATTTTGCGTGCACATTTAATTAGTGATTTCTTGTGTTCTTTCGATCGAATCAAGAGATCGTCATCGTCATCGTCATTGTCGTCGTCATCAACGATAATTCGACAGCTGAACACTGCGATTGAAGGATAAAAAGAAGAATGGAACGATTACACTACTTTTAAATATTCTACAAGGTACATTTTTAATTTATATTCTTTAATGTCTGTGTAATGATATATATATATATATATAATATTGATTTTAAACTTAAATCAAACGCGACACCGTTACTTTCGTTCCCAAGGGAATCTCAAGATTATTTTACATATTATTTGCCAGTCGCGTGGATGTGGTTGCAAGTTGAAACCACAGAGAGGGGAGGGAATAATAAAAAAAGCTGGTGGTAAATACTTATTCTTAACTGTCTTTTTACGTATGTAGTTTTAATCGTACATTTTCACGGTCATAAACTCGTTCAGTCGATCGTTGAATTACGTACATAAAAATATTTAACTACGTAATACTTGGGAAGAATTGTATAGGCTCATAGGATATAGTATTCCTGTAATTTGAAATCAAGCGATTTTCGTATTCAATATTCTTTCTGTGTATAACGATTATTCTCCTTTTTTCTTTCTTTCTTTCTTCCTTTCTTTCTTTCTTTTTTCTTTTTTTCTTCCTTTCTTCCTTCTTTTCTTTCTTTCTTTCTTTGGATCGCTTTAATGAGTAGCATAATGTCGGCAAAGTTGTTGCTTTTTCTTTTTTTTTTTTTATCTTATAGGTTATCCTCGATTGTAATACGCGCACATAAGTAATGCCGATACAGTTTTTCCTTAGTCGTGACACTTTTCAAAGTTACTTTGGGACGACGCGAAGAAATAATAGTCGTAACAATAACGTCAATCACATTCGTTTTTTTCTTTTTTTCTTTAGTTTCTTTTCTTTTTTTTTCAATCAATTATTCGTCGCATCAACGTAATATTTTTCGATCTTAATTAATTTCGATTATCCTTCAGTAGTACGATCATTCGAATTGATTATTTATTTATGCGTTATTTAAATTAAATCAAGTTTATTTGATAGCAATATGGATATATGTAGATGTAAACATAACCTATAACGCTTAGGTCAGATACGGGCGCGCGAAAACGCGTAAAACAAATATGATAACAATTATCATCAGTTAATAGGTATTACGACGTAAAATCGTTCATCGTTCATCGCAGATAATCGATCGAATGATTAATTTTTTCTTTTCTTCTTTTTTTTTTCGTTTAGAAATTAGCCTCAATTTACGTTCGATTAATCCCGAATTATTTTTCCCCTCCCCTCCTTTCGAATAATATATACAGATAGATAGATAGATGGATAGAGAGAGAGAGAAAGTACACTCGGCCGTTTTATCTTAAGAAGTTTTGAAATAGCGAAATATTTCTATAGAGCAGACATAAATCGTGGATTTCTAATGGGTTATACACAGGACTAACATTGAGACGTATACTTGATCGGTGATTCAAAGAGAAGAGAACTTGTAGTTGGTAGAGGGTACACACTATTCGCGCATCAGAAAGTATAAAAAGCTTTAACCTCGAACTGGCATTGATGAGCCAATCTTGCATCGATGGTAGATCGTACGTTTCCGTAGAAATAAATGAAAGAAAGAAAAAAAGGGGAAGAAGACAAAATAAAAAAAGAAAATTATAAAAATGTTCGAAAAGGACAAAAGTGAAGAAGAAGAAGGAAGGAAAAGGAGCTCGTGAATAAACCCATTGGCGTGTAATCAGTACGTAAAAATATCCTACGGCAATTTAATAACCCCGTTTTGGCAGCTCTCTCATTTCTCTATTTCAGTATCTATCTATCTATCTATCTCTCTCTATAACTCTTATGTTTCTTTTTTTCTTTCTCTCTTTCTATTTTTTTTTTTTTTTATCCCTGTAGGAGGTATTCGGTATTTCTTGAGCGATTGGCCGAACGAATTTTAGATTTTTCATTTTTTCTTTTATTTTATTTTTTTTCTTTCTATGGTCGTTCTCATGATTGACACAATTAAGCATACAAAAAGATACATGGACATATGTATAGATATGAACAGAGTATAAAATCAATAATAATCTTGCATAATTTTTAGTAGGTATCTGAAACTAAACAGAACGAAAATAGGGAAGAAATGATAAGGAAAAAGAAAAGTACGAAAGAATAATATATACCGTATATATTAAATAATTAAAATTTTCTACGGGTATTTTTGAAAGATTTGTAAAACGTTAATCTTTCGGAGCTGATGGATAGATAAATACGATCGCGTCTTCCCATAATTTCCTGTAAACGATTATATGACAGCTACGTCTTTTACATTAGATCACGTACTGTCCTGATGACGTAATACGATGTTTACCGGCAACGTCGTATCGACACGATCGGGTGTGCACCTCAAGATTTATGCACGATTATATAAGAGTAACTTGCTCGTGCATATACGTCCACGTAAAACATGTGTATAAATATATATATATATATATATATATATATATATATATATATATATACTTATATATATACGATGGCGTTTACACGATTATAAAACGGCAACGTCTTATCAATACGGTCGCGTATTAACATGGTGTCGTGTACACGATTATATAACAGGTACATCGTTTACATTCGATCGCGTACCGACATGATGATGTTTACCATTTTATAACGGCATCGTCTTTTACATTAGATCGCAGACTGTCCTGATGACGTAATACGATGTTTACCGACAACGTCGTATCGACACGATCGGGCTTGCACCTCAAGATGTAAGCACGATTATATAACAGTAACTTGCTCGTGCATATACGTCCACATAAAACATGTGTATATATATATACATATACATATATATATATATATATATATATATATATATATATATACGTATAAATATGTGTATAAAAATATATATATATATGTGTACAAATATATGTATATATATATATATATATGTATAAATATGTGTATAAATATATATATATATATATATATATATATATATATATATATATATATATACTAATATATATACGATGGCGTTTACACGATTATAAAACGGCAACGTCTTATCAATACGATCGCGTATTAACATGGTGTCGTGTACACGATTACATAACAGCTACTTCGTTTACATTCGATCGCGTACCGACATGATGATGTTTACCATTTTATAACGGCATCGTCTTTTACATTAGATCGCGGACTGTCCTGATGACGTAATACGATGTTTACCGGCAACGTCGTATCGACACGATCGGGCATGCACCTCAAGATTTATGCACGATTATATAACAGTAATCTGCTCGTGCATATATGTCCACATAAAACATGTGTATATATATATGCATATACATATATATATATATATATATATATATATATATATATACGTATAAATATGTGTATAAATATATATATATATATGTATAAATATATGTGTATACATATATATATATATATATATATATATATATATATATATATATACTTATATATATACGATGGCGTTTACACGATTATAAAACGGCAACGTCTTATCAATACGATCGCGTATTCATATGGTTTAGTGTACACGATTACATAACAGGTACATCGTTTACATTCGATCGCGTACCGACATGATGATGTTTACCATTTTATAACGGCATCGTCTTTTACATTAGATCGCGGACTGTCCCGATGACGTAATACGATGTTTACCGGCAACGTCGTATCGACACGATCGGGCATGCACCTCAAGATTTATGCACGATTATATAACAGTAATCTGCTCGTGCATATATGTCCACATAAAACATGTGTATATATATATGCATATACATATATATATATATATATATATATATATATATATATACGTATAAATATGTGTATAAATATATATATATATATATGTATAAATATATGTGTATACATATATATATATATATATATATATATATATATATATATACTTATATAAATACGATGGCGTTTACACGATTATAAAACGGCAACGTCTTATCAATACGGTCGCGTATTAACATGGTGTCGTGTACACGATTATATAACAGGTACATCGTTTACATTCGATCGCGTACCGACATGATGATGTTTACCATTTTATAACGGCATCGTCTTTTACATTAGATCGCGGACTGTCCTGATGACGTAATACGATGTTTACCGACAACGTCGTATCGACACGATCGGGCTTGCACCTCAAGATGTAAGCCCGATTATATAACAGTAACTTGCTCGTGCATATACGTCCACATAAAA
>OU426851.1:19781237-19788737 GCA_911387685.1 Dolichovespula media
ATGTTTACCGGCAACGTCGTATCGACACGATCGGGCATGCACCTGAAGATGTAAGCACGATTATATAACAGTAACCGGTTCGTGCATTTACGTCCACGTAAAACATGTGTATATATATACATATACATATATATATATACGTGTATATGTGTATACATATATATTTATATATATATATATATATATATATATATATATATACATATACATATTTATATTTGGCCATAGCCATAATATATCGCGGATCTTACACGCTCGCGTTAAAGGTTATCGGGTGATCCTGTTACTTAGATTTCCGGCGCTCCGGAAAACGCATATTAGCTGGCCCGAATAGGAAAATCGTGAGGGGTGAGAGAAGCAAAAAAAAAAATAGAATATGAGTGTAGGACAGAGAGAGAGAGAGAGAGAGAGAGAGAGAGAGAGAGAGAGAGAATAAAACCAACGCCGTAAACAACGACCATGGTAAGTTGAGCACATAAATCTACACGATAGACGAGCCGGACATCGTAGAGGATGTTTTTGGTGACCCGAGCTTAAATGACTAGGCGAAGCGACGAGCGACGATGCGAACGATGAAAAAATCGTTTTTGGTGTCGTACAGCCCTATAAACCTACAAAAGGAATTGTATGGACAGCATAAACGATAGTTTCGATTTTTCTACTCGGCTCGGTTTGGAAATGTCGTCTAGCCTATACGTCAGCGCGAGATAAAAAGGGATAACCCGCGAAAGATTTATTATTCGTTAAGGTTCTACCCCAATTTTTGTATCCTCCACATCCATTTCTTCTTTTCTTTTCTTTTCTTTTTTCTGCTTCTTCTTTTTTTATCTTTTTTTTTTGATCATCGAACGTAAATCTATCTGACCAACTAAACACTTACGAACATACATACGTATCTATAAATGTATGTACGTATGTATATGCATATATATATATATATATATATATATATATATATATATACATGTATATGTATATGTATAACGTAAGTACTATTTTACTACTACGTACGTTCGAGTGTACGTATGTACATATGTTCAGGAATGATAAGAGGAAAGTAAACAAGACTGTGTAAGAAGGTAAACGCTAGAGTTTCGGCTGAAGAGAGAAGATTACTCTAGTGAATATTCTCTCTCGTTCTACGGCCACCTATCCCATTCGTCTACCTATCGCCATCCTATAATATTCTCATAGTTTAGTTTGCCGATAATCCATAACGATTCTAGTCTGAGAAAATGAAGATTTTATTGGAGCTGACAGTGAAATTTCCTCAATACTTTATAATGAGAATAATCTTCTAACGAATCTGCGTATATATCTGCACGTCTATATATACATATATGCGTATATATACACACATAGTAACAGTAATTATTCATTAAAAATAATAGATATCGATTGATTAAATTGGCTCGACAGGAAACGCGTTTTAACATATTGTTAGTTAATCGTAATGATTCGTCATCCGATGACCGTTCTAATAACGCCAAAGCTTCGAACGTTAATCTTTTAACATCTGTAAGAGCTAATCATAATCGAAACCCCGTTTGGATAATCAAAAGGATCGATAACGCATCGTTCGGTATCAGTCGTATATAATTTTTCCATTTTGAATGATATGATATTGAAAAAATATTTTTCGATCTTATGCACCACCAGCAGGATAATGTTTGTCGTTAGAAAAATATTTCGAATAGGGGATAAACATCGCGTGTTGGTATTTCATCGAGTTGTATTTCACTACATCAAGAAAATATTCTCTCTCTCTCTCTCTCTCTCTCTCTCTCTCTCTGTTACAAATTTTAAAAATCTTCGACTCTCCAAATTCTCCCCAACTCTTTCTATACACGTCACATCTATTCCGAGTCTCAGCATTTCGGAAAATATTTATTCTCCTTCGCATACCGCGACCCGACCGGTCATATTTTATAAAATACATTTCATTCGTCGTCGTCGTCGTCGTCCTCGTCCCCCTCCCTCACCCTCTTTCTCGTTCTCTCTCTCTCTCCCTCCCACACACACCCTCGCATTTTCCATTTCTATTCTGAACTCTATTTTTAATACCAGCGATTTCTTATACGATACGAAAGTATCCTTTCGTCCTCTTTCAACGTAGGATTTACATTATAAAAATATTGAAATATTCAAAAAAGTAATGATTTAACACATAAGCACACGGAGAGGCATGAATTTTTTTTTTCACGAAGATACTTAACGAGTGCTAAAAAAAATATAACGGTAATTTCTCGGTTAATTTTCAACGAAACAAATTTATCTATTCTAGTAATAACTTTCAGATATGTATTTTATATATATATATATACACATATATACATAGGTATACCCAAGTACATTAATCAAAACTTCGGATTAATTTCGGTTACGTCAGAGACAGAAGATACTTTTTTCTTTCTCTCTCTCTCTCTCCCTCCCACGCTCTCTTTCACTCTCTTTCTTTCTTTCACTTTTTACCTTTCTACAATGAAACCACGTGTTTACTACCTTATCTAAGTAAATATAACTTTTGTTCGAATGAGAACAGTCGCTTTATTCGACGAATGGGTTAGAAACTTATAGTATTATATAAAAGCTAGTACACGCTAGTAACCTTTCATTTTTCTTCACGAAGAGACAAGTGTGCGGTCAGCCGTCTATATATATACACATACATACGTAGATATATACCAACACAAATAGCTTCTCTCCCCAAACGGAAAAGTTCCGTTAATTAAAGTGCCTGTTTGCCTCAGAGCCATAAAATAAAGATGACAGTTTACTTAGAGTCTATATGAAAATTGACAATAAAGAAAAGTGTAGTAGTCGTAAAAATAATTATTATTCCGTTGGGATTAAAGGAAAATAAGAAACAGATCGATCGCTCCGAATGCACAATTCCTTACACATGCAATAAATCACTTAAAACAGTATACTTGCAAATATATATATATATATATATATATATATATATATATATATATATATATATATATATAAAACCATCTACGAAGAAATCCATTCATGATAGAGAATGTCCACATCACTTATCGATTAATTTTCCTCTGTTCCTATCATCTATATCTGTGCATATGTACTAAGCAGATTTCCAATTCTGTTGATAATGAAAGAACCTAACAGATACACATGCGTATATATATATATATATATATATATATATATATATATATATGTATATAATATTTATTTAGTATTCCGTAAAATTATAAATTGCATTTTCCAACCCAACCAATTCCCCCCTCAAAGGGTCACGGCCAAATGCTGCCCCCTCTTCCACTCATAAACAAACGTAGCATAAGAACCCCAACTCCTCTATAGACGTGGCCGTACTATCCCCACTCCAAAGTGGGCGTGGCATAACTACCCGCACCACTCCAACGTAGGCGTGGCCTAACTACCCCCACTCCTGGGTGGGCGTGGCCTAACTACCCCCACCACTCCAGGGTGGGCGTGGCCTGACTACCCCCACTCCAGGGTGGACGTGGCCTAGCTACCCCCACTCCTGGGTGAGCGTGGACAATTACCCCCAACACTACTTTATTGGCGTGGCCTTACTACTACCACAACTTCTGCTTTGTTTTGGCCTAACTACCCCCACTACTCCTGCATGGTTTTCGCCTAACTACCCCCACTACTCCTGCATGGTTTTGGCCTAACTACCCCCACTACTCCTGCATGGTTTTCGCCTAACTACCCCCACTACTCCTGCATTGTTTTGGCCTAACTACCCCTATTACTCCTGCATGGTTTTGGCCTAACTACCTACACTACTCCTGAATGGTTTTAGCCTAACTAAACCCCACTACTCCTGCATGGTTTTGGCCTACCAACCCCTACCACTTCTGCATGGTTTTGGCCTAATTACCCCCCCCCCCAATCCTCTTTGGACGTGACGTAACTACCCTCCCCACTCCTGGATATGCGTGACCTAACTATCTCCCCCACTATACTCTTATACTTTCAAACGATCGTTAGTTATGTTAAGAATACCGAGCTCATTTTCGAATTTGCTAATGTTTGGGAAAAAGCTTATAAAAACCAAAGTAACAATGATATTTTCAAAATTCAAAATGTAGCATATTACGAAATAAATGAAGAATAATGTTGTGTCAATTGTGTTTCAATATTTGTTGAAAATTATACGATAACACGAATATAAAACATGATAAATAGATTAGAAACAAATTCCTCCTCTAGAAGCAATATTTGCGCATAAGAATAATCATCGTTTGATCACAGTTTTATGTTGATCACGTAATATGAATTATAAGTATATATTAGTTTGGGGAAAAAGAAATCCATATTATTTTATATATATATATATATATATATATATATATATATATATATATATATCGTACCTAGTCATATTCTAGTAATAAGCGAAGTATAGAAGCTAAGGATAATGATAGATAATTCTGTTTATTGCAGATAAACTCGAGATGGTCCCTTGGGCCGGAACTCTGCGACATATGGACGAGCAGCGACGTCCTTTGCTGCACGCCATCGATATTGCATCTGGTGGCTATCGCGATCGACAGATATTGGGCCGTCACCGATCTCAATTATATACAGGTTAATTGATACGCTTGTGGTCGAGCGAGAGTGTGACGGAAGTTCTCGGGGAAGGAATTGCAGAATAATGCAATTAAATCGATTGCCATCCCCGTATCTTTCTCTTACATCCATATGCATATACAAGTTTAGAGAGAGAGAGAGCGAAAGGTTGGTTGGGGCGAAGGTGGGGGGGTGTTGTACTCATATGTACGATCCGATGTATTCTATACTCTACCTACGTACCTACGTATGTATATGTATTTACCCTACCTACGTCTACCTATCTATTATCTATCTATCTACGTATACTTACGTACGTACCTACGTATGTATGTATACGCGCCTTTTAGCAGCGCGTATGTATGCGTGCATTTATGCATTAGATTAGAAAGGGCCAAGTATAGAAATAGATCGACAGAATCGATCCAATTAGAAAGGTTTCATTTCACACGAACATTTCTTTTCTATCCCCCAACTTTCTCTCTCTCTCTCTCTCTCTCTCTCTCTCTCTCTCTCTGTCTATCTCTATTTCGTTCGGTCATTCTTTCTTGCTTTCGTTCTCACTCTTTTTTCTTTCACCCACTCTCCCCTTCCAACGCCTCGTGCCATTCCCACGGACTAATCGGATGAACCTTGAGTGCTTCTAGAAGTAGGTCCATAGCGCACGAGCGTACGATCTAACGTTTTAAAAGCTTTCCTTCTTAAAGCGACCGTTATACCGGTACGGTACAATTAGATAGAGAGCGACATACATCTATGTACAATGTAGTCCAGGAATGGTAAAAGAAGAAGAAAAAAAAGAAAGAAAGAAAAAGAAAAAGAGAAAAAAAGGGTAGAAGAGAGGAAAGGAAGATATTAGAAAAAAATCGAAAGAGGTCAGTTAAAGAATTTCTTTTTTATTTCGTAGCTTAAAGTTGTTTCTCTCTCTCTCTCTCTCTCTCATTTCATCTATCTATCTTTTCTCTTTCTCTCTCTCTCTCTCATTTTGTCTTTCTAACTTTTCTCTATCTCTCTCTCTCTCTCTCTCTCCTTTCTTCTTTTTCCTTTTCTCTCTCTCCCTCTCTCATTCTGTCACTTGCGTGATAATTCTCTCTCTCTCTCCCTCTACCATCTCTTGATGTTTCTATCTCTTCTCTCTCTCTCTCTCTCTCCCTCTCCTTCTCTCTCTCTTACACAAACATTCACTCACACACACACATATATATAGAAAGAAAGAGAGAGAGGGAAAGAGAGTGTGTGTGAGAGAGAGAAAGAGAAATAGAACGTGCCGGTAATGTCATCTCTATCGTACTCACCATGCGTGCTTTCGTCCAAACGTCATGGCAACGTAGCGACATGTTATTTTGAAGTACCGCGCCGCAACGGTAGGTGGTGCGCGCACAGCTTCTGGCTCTCCCCTCCACACCAAGCTCCTTCCACCCGCTACATTGTAAAAGCGAACTTGTCCATATTGTTTCCTAGTGTCGTAAATTTTTTCTTTTCGAACTATTTCTATACTCTATATTATCTTCTATATATCTATATATCCTTATCTCTTATTTTGCGTGCACATTTAATTAGTGATTTCTTGTGTTCTTTCGATCGAATCAAGAGATCGTCATCGTCATCGTCATTGTCGTCGTCATCAACGATAATTCGACAGCTGAACACTGCGATTGAAGGATAAAAAGAAGAATGGAACGATTACACTACTTTTAAATATTCTACAAGGTACATTTTTAATTTATATTCTTTAATGTCTGTGTAATGATATATATATATATATATATAATATTGATTTTAAACTTAAATCAAACGCGACACCGTTACTTTCGTTCCCAAGGGAATCTCAAGATTATTTTACATATTATTTGCCAGTCGCGTGGATGTGGTTGCAAGTTGAAACCACAGAGAGGGGAGGGAATAATAAAAAAAGCTGGTGGTAAATACTTATTCTTAACTGTCTTTTTACGTATGTAGTTTTAATCGTACATTTTCACGGTCATAAACTCGTTCAGTCGATCGTTGAATTACGTACATAAAAATATTTAACTACGTAATACTTGGGAAGAATTGTATAGGCTCATAGGATATAGTATTCCTGTAATTTGAAATCAAGCGATTTTCGTATTCAATATTCTTTCTGTGTATAACGATTATTCTCCTTTTTTCTTTCTTTCTTTCTTCCTTTCTTTCTTTCCTTTTTCTTTTTTTCTTCCTTTCTTCCTTCTTTTCTTTCTTTCTTTCTTTGGATCGCTTTAATGAGTAGCATAATGTCGGCAAAGTTGTTGCTTTTTCTTTTTTTTTTTTTATCTTATAGGTTATCCTCGATTGTAATACGCGCACATAAGTAATGCCGATACAGTTTTTACTTAGTCGTGACACTTTTCAAAGTTACTTTGGGACGACGCGAAGAAATAATAGTCGTAACAATAACGTCAATCACATTCGTTTTTTTCTTTTTTTCTTTAGTTTCTTTTCTTTTTTTTTTCAATCAATTATTCGTCGCATCAACGTAATATTTTTCGATCTTAATTAATTTCGATTATCCTTCAGTAGTACGATCATTCGAATTGATTATTTATTTATGCGTTATTTAAATTAAATCAAGTTTATTTGATAGCAATATGGATATATGTAGATGTAAACATAACCTATAACGCTTAGGTCAGATACGGGCGCGCGAAAACGCGTAAAACAAATATGATAACAATTATCATCAGTTAATAGGTATTACGACGTAAAATCGTTCATCGTTCATCGCAGATAATCGATCGGATGATTAATTTTTTCTTTTTTTCTTTTTTTTTCGTTTAGAAATTAGCCTCAATTTACGTTCGATTAATCCCGAATTATTTTTACCCTCCCCTCCTTTCGAATAATATATACAGATAGATAGATAGATGGATAGAGAGAGAGAGAAAGTACTCTCGGCCGTTTTATCTGAAG
>OU426851.1:19793737-19796237 GCA_911387685.1 Dolichovespula media
CAAGATTATAAAACGGCAACGTCTTATAAATACGATCGCGTATTCACATGGTGTCGTGTACACGATTATATAACAGGTACATCGTTTACATTCGATCGCGTACCGACATGATGATGTTTACCATTTTATAACGGCATCGTCTTTTACATTAGATCGCGGACTGTCACGATGACGTAATACGATGTTTACCGACAACGTCGTATCGACACGATCGGGCATGCACCTCAAGATGTAAGCACGATTATATAACAGTAACCTGCTCGTGCATATATGTCCACGTAAATACATGTATATACATATACATATACATATATATATATATACATATACATATATATATATATATATATACGTATAAATATGTGTATAAATATATATATATATATATATATATATATATATACGTATAAATATGTGTATAAATATATATATATATATACGTATAAATATGTGTATAAATATATATATATTTATATGTATAAATATATGTTTATAAATATATATATATATATATATATATATATATATATACTTATATATATACGATGGCGTTTACACGATTATATAACGGCAACGTCTTATCAATACGATCGCGTATTAACATGGTGTCGTGTACACGATTATATAACAGGTACATCGTTTACATACGATCGCGTACCGACATGATGATGTTTACCATTTTATAACGGCATCGTCTTTTACATTAGCTCGCGGACTGTCATGATGACGTAATACGATGTTTACCGACAACGTCGTATCGACACGATCGGGTGTGCACCTCAAGATGTAAGCACGATTATATAACAGTGACTTGCTCGTGCATATATGTCCACGTAAAACATGTGTATATATATATACATATACATATATATATATATATATATATATATATATATATATATATACGTATAAATATGTGTATAAATATATATATATATATATATGTGTGTATAAATACATGTATATATATATATATATATATATATATATATATATATATATATACATATATATACATGATGGTGTTTACACGATTATAAAACGGCAACGTCTTATCAATACGATCGCGTATAAACATGGTGTCGTGTACACGATTATATAACAGGTACATCGTTTACATTCGATCGCGTACTGACATGATGATGTTTACCATTTTATAACGGCATCGCCTTTTACATTAGATCGCGGTCTGTCATGATGACGTAATACGATGTTTACCGGCAACGTCGTATCGACACGATCGGGCATGCACCTCAAGATGTAGGCACGATTATATAACAGTAACTTGCTCGTGCATATATGTCCACGTAAAACATGTGTATATATATATATACATGTACATACATATATATATATATATATATATATATATATATATATATACGTATAAATATGAGTATAAATTTATATATATATATATATACATATATATATATATATACGTATAAATATGTGTATAAATATATATATATACTTATATATATACGATGGCGTTTACACGATTATAAAACGGCAACGTCTTATCAATACGATCGCGTATTAACATGGTGTCGTGTACACGATTATATAACAGGTACATCGTTTACATTCGATCGCGTACTGACATGATGATGTTTACCATTTTATAACGGCATCGTCTTTTACATTAGATCGCGGACTGTCATGATGACGTAATACGATGTTTACCGGCAACGTCGTATCGACACGATCGGGTATGCACCTCAAGATTTATGCACGATTATATAACAGTAACTTGCTCGTGCATATATGTCCACGTAAAACATGTGTATATATATATACATATACATATATATATATATATGTATATACGTATAAATATGTGTATAAATATATATATATGTGTATAAATATATGTGTATACATATATATATATATATATATATATATATATATATATATATATATATATATATACTTATATATATTCGGTGGCGTTTACACGATTATAAAACGGCAACGTCATCAATACGATCGCGTATTAACATGGTGTCGTGTACACGATTACCTAACAGGTACATCGTTTACATTCGATCGCGTACTGACATGATGATGTTTACCATTTTATAACGGCATCGTCTTTTACATTAGATCGCGGACTGTCATGATGACGTAATAGGATGTTTACCGGCAACGTCGTATCGACACGATCGGGCATGCACCTCAAGATGTAGGCACGATTATATATCAGTAACTTGCTCGTGCATATATGTCCACGTAAAACATGTGTATATATATATACATATACATATATATATATATATATATATATATATATGTATATACGTATAAATATGTGTATAAATATATATATATGTGTATAAATATATGTGTTTACATATATATATATATATATATATATATATATATATATATATATATATATACTTATATATATTCAGTGGCGTTTACACGATTATAAAACGGCAACGTCATCAATACGATCGCGTATTAACATGGTGTCGTGTACAAGATTACCTAA
>OU426851.1:19803737-19966237 GCA_911387685.1 Dolichovespula media
AGATATGTATTTTATATATATATATATACACATATATACATAGGTATACCCAAGTACATTAATCAAAACTTCGGATTAATTTCGGTTACGTCAGAGACAGAAGATACTTTTTTCTTTCTCTCTCTCTCTCTCTATCTCCCTCCCACGCTTTCTCTCACTCTCTTTCTTTCTTTCACTTTTTACCTTTCTACAATGAAACCACGTGTTTACTACCTTATCTAAGTAAATATAACTTTTGTTCGAATGAGAACAGTCGCTTTATTCGACGAATGGGTTAGAAACTTATAGTATTATATAAAAGCTAGTACACGCTAGTAACCTTTCATTTTTCTTCACGAAGAGACAAGTGTGCGGTCAGCCGTCTATATATATACACATACATACGTAGATATATACCAACACAAATAGCTTCTCTCCCCAAACGGAAAAGTTCCGTTAATTAAAGTGCCTGTTTGCCTCAGAGCCATAAAATAAAGATGACAGTTTACTTAGAGTCTATATGAAAATTGACAATAAAGAAAAGTGTAGTAGTCGTAAAAATAATTATTATTCCGTTGGGATTAAAGGAAAATAAGAAACAGATCGATCGCTCCGAATGCACAATTCCTTACACATGCAATAAATCACTTAAAACAGTATACTTGCAAATATATATATATATATATATATATATATATATATATATATATATATATATATATATATATAAAAACCATCTACGAAGAAATCCATTCATGATAGAGAATGTCCACATCACTTATCGATTAATTTTCCTCTGTTCCTATCATCTATATCTGTGCATATGTACTAAGCAGATTTCCAATTCTGTTGATAATGAAAGAACCTAACAGATACACATGCGTATATATATATATATATATATATATATATGTATATAATATTTATTTAGTATTCCGTAAAATTATAAATTGCATTTTCCAACCCAACCAATTCCCCCCTCAAAGGGTCACGGCCAAATGCTGCCCCCTCTTCCACTCCTAAACAAACGTAGCATAATAACCCCAACTCCTCTATAGACGTGGCCGTACTATCTCCACTCCAAAGTGGGCGTGGCATAACTACCCGCACCACTCCAACGTAGGCGTGGCCTAACTACCCCCACTCCTGGGTTGGCGTGGCCTAACTACCCCCACCACTCCAGGGTGGGCGTGGCCTGACTACCCCCACTCCTGGGTGGGCGTGGCCTAACTACCCCCACCACTCCAAAGTGGGCATGGCCTAACTACCCCCACTCCTGGGTGGGCGTGGCCTAACTACCCCACTCCAGGGTGGGCGTGGCCTGACTACCCCCATTCCTGGGTGAGCGTGGACAATTACCCCCAACACTACCGTATTGGCGTGGCCTTACTACTACCACCACTTCTGCTTTGTTTTGGCCTAACTACCCCCACTACTCCTGCATGGTTTTCGCCTAACTACCCCCACTACTCCTGCATGGTTTTGGCTAACCTACCCACACTACTCCTGAATGGTTTTGGCCTAACTACCCCCACTACTCCTGCATGGTTTTCCCCTAACTACCCCCATTACTCCTGCATGGTTCTGGCCTAACTACCCCCACTACTCCTGCATTGTTTTGGCCTAACTACCCCCATTACTCCTGCATGGTTTTGGCCTAACTATCCACACTACTCCTGCATGGTTTTGGCCTAACTATCCACACTACTCCTGCATGGTTTTGGCCTAACTATCCCCATTACTCCTGCATGGTTTTGGCCTAACTACCCGCACTACTCCTGCATGGTTTTCGCCTAACTACCCCCACTACTGCATGGTTTTGGCCTAACTACCCCCACTACCCCTGCATGGTTGTCGCCTAACTACCCACACTACTCTTGCATGGTTTTGGCCTAACTAACCCCACTACTCCTGTATGGTTTTGGCCTAACTACCCCCTTCCCAATCCTGTATGGACGTGACATAACTACCCTCCCCACTCCTGGATAGACGTGACCTAACTATCTCCCCCACTATACTCTTATACTTTCAAACGATCGTATAGTTATGTTAAGAATACCGAGCTCATTTTCGAATTTGCTAATGTTTGGGATAAAGCTTATAAAAACCAAAGTAACAATGATATTTTCAAAATTCAAAAGTTATCATATTACGAAATAAATGAAGAATAATGTTGTTTCAATTGTGTTTCAATATTTGTTGAAAATTATACGATAACACGGATATAAAACATGATAAATAGATTAGAAACAAATTCCTCCTCTATAAGCAATATTTGCGCATAAGAATAATCATCGTTTGATCACAGTTTTATGTTGATCACGTAATATGAATTATAAGTATATATTAGTTTGGGGAAAAAGAAATCCATATTATTTTATATATATATATATATATATATATATATATATATATATATATCGTACCTAGTCATATTCTAGTAATAAGCGAAGTATAGAAGCTAAGGATAATGATAGATAATTCTGTTTATTGCAGATAAACTCGAGATGGTCCCTTGGGCCTGAACTCTGCGACATATGGACGAGAAGCGACGTCCTTTGCTGCACGGCATCGATATTGCATCTGGTGGCTATCGCGGTCGACAGATATTGGGCCGTCACCGATCTCAATTATATACAGGTTAATTGATACGCTTGCGGTCGAGCGAAAGTGTGACGGAAATTCTCGGGGAAGGAATTGCAGAATAATGCAATTAAATCGATTGCCATCCCCGTATCTTTCTCTTACATCCATATGCATATACAAGTTTAGAGAGATAGAGAGCGAAAGGTGGGTAGGGGCGAAGGGGGGGGGGTGTTGTACTCATATCTACTATCCGATGTATTCTATACTCTACCTACGTACCTACGTATGTATATGTATTTACCCTACCTACGTCTACCTATCTATTATCTATCTATCTACGTATACTTACGTACGTACCTACGTATGTATGTATACGCGCCTTTTAGCAGCGCGTATGTATGCGTGCATTTATGCATTAGATTAGAAAGGGCCAAGTATAGAAATAGATCGACAGAATCGATCCAATTAGAAAGGTTTCATTTCACACGAACATTTCTTTTCTATCCCCCAACTTTCTCTCTCTCTCTCTCTCTCTCTCTCTCTCTCTCTCTGTCTATCTCTATTTCGTTCGGTCATTCTTTCTTGCTTTCGTTCTCACTCTTTTTTCTTTCACCCACTCTCCCCTTCCAACGCCTCGTGCCATTCCCACGGACTAATCGGATGAACCTTGAGTGCTTCTAGAAGTAGGTCCATAGCGCACGAGCGTACGATCTAACGTTTTAAAAGCTTTCCTTCTTAACGCGACCGTTATACCGGTACGGTACAATTAGATAGAGAGCGACATACATCTATGTACAATGTAGTCCAGGAATGGTAAAAGAAGAAAAAAAAAGAAAGAAAGAAAGAAAAAGAAAAAGAGAAAAAAAGGGAAGAAGTGAGGAAAGGAAGATATTAGAAAGAAATCGAAAGAGGTCGGGTAAAGAATTTTTTTTTTATTTCGTAGCTTAAAGTTGTCTCTCTCTCTCTCTCTTTTTCACCTTCTTATTTTCTCTTATTATTTTCTTGCCTTGGAAAATACAATTTTCTTTCGTGACAGTTCACAGACGTTGCCTCCATTTTTCTTTCTCTCTCTTTCATTCTCTCTCTCTCTCTCTCTCTCTCTCTCTTTCTCTTGTAATCTCTTCAAATTCTCCGAGTAATTTTGCACCCCGTAAGCCAGACAAATTTAACGTTTCATCCTACCCTAAGTACTCGAACGTACACTTTTCCACCGGTTATACTCTTTATCTCTAGTTAAACGATAGATTAAACGGAATATATTTATCCTACCATTCGTAGGTTAGCGTGACGCATTCCAATAAAACCTGATCATTTTTCCAATTCGAAATCACTGCTACCGAGTTTCTAGCGAATAAAAAAAAAAAAAAGGAAAAAGGAGCTATTTATATTAAATCCGCATACTGGATTTAATATAAATCCACTCGGATCTCTATTAATATATATATATATATATGGAAAATATATAGAAAAGAAGATGTATAAATAAGGAGAGAATCGGAGACGTTGTTAAAAAAGAATTTTGATAAAGCAAAAATAATGATGTCTTCCATAAAGTGTAGAGAGATAAATTAAAAATAAAATAAAGAGAGATAGAAATGGAGAGAGAAACAAGGAAAGGCATACGGACGAAAAGACAGAAAATCCTACAAAATTGGTTTCTAAAGGTTCACCTTACGTATATGTAGAAGACTAGGTCTGAGAGACTCCTTTCGGATTACCGTATTGTAGTTGGAATGCCAAACTTCTCGCGCTACGTGATACGTACAGGGATTTCCTCTCTCTCTCTCTCTCTCTCTCTCTCTCTCTCTCTCTCTCTCTCTTTCACGATGTCATGAGAAATCTCTTTCTCTCTCTCTCTCTCTCTCTCTCTCTCTCTCTTTTTCTTTTTCTTTTTCTTTCTCTCTCGCTCTGAAAGTTTCTCAAAAAGAGGACCTTACGAAGAAAAAACGAAGACGTACGAGAAACGACGCGAACTAGTTCGTATTATGAGGAAATTACATTCGTAGGAAACTTTATCTTACATGGATATATATATATGTGTGTGTGTGTTTGTGTGTATGTAGATATACGTATGGGTACGTGTATATCTGTGAAAAAGTGCTTACGTAGTAAATACATACTTGTGCACAGAATAAGAAAGATTCTATTTTTCTTTATCGTCTTTCTCCCTTTTTCGAAGCAATTGATGATTTAGCACTTCGATCGATCGTTTCACTCCTATACTCTTTTATATCTTTTCGTTTCTATCGTAGTTTCTAAAAGTATATATATGTATATCTACTTGTATATATATACATGTACGTATATAAAGGTACATAGGGACTTATACATGGATAAATTTTTTATCTTTCCGAGGAGATAAATATCTCTCAGAAAAAAAAATAAAACACCGACATTTTTCATCGCGATCGAACTGGTAAATAATTAATTTAAATATGAAAGTAACGTTTGATTCCTCTTTTTCTTTACATATATCGATACATACATACCAATTTATACGAATATATATATAATATCGAAATATTCAGCAGTAAATATAATTAAGATTTATGAATCTTATTGGTAAGGTACGATGAACAAAAATTTTACCACTCTCGAATTATTCATTTATTCAAGCTGACTATTGGTCGAAAGTAATCGAGCATATTATGTAATCAAAAAGCAAATCTTAATTGAATCGATAATGGAACGTTCTCATATTCGTAGACATAGCATGTATTCACCTACGTGTATATATGTTAGAAACGGATGGATGATGATTGGAACATATCGAATAACGAAATTGATATTTATCGAATTTCTTCGTAATTTCGAAAGATTATCAGAAAGATAGATAGATAGATATATAGATGGATATAGATAGATAGATGGATAGATAGAGAAATAGAAAGACGAAAAATAGAGAGGTAGAGAGAGAGAGAGAGAGAGAGAGAGAGAGAGAGAGAGAGAGAGAGATAGAAAGTGTATGAGAAAAGTCTGGATAATTTTCTCGCGTGAAAAAGAAATAGAAGATAATAAACCAATTTAGGGAACGTCTTGAACGATTAAGCGCAATAAAGAAAAATGCAATAAAAGAGAAACTAGAACGTGTGTGTATGTGTGTATGCGCGCGTATATATATATATATATATATATATATATATATATATATATATACGTATGTATATAACGAAATTACGATCGCTGCGTGCCTGGGAGTATTCGAGATTGCACAGAAGGTAATTTGACTTTTTTCGTATTATTTCTCTTTATTATTCATTCATTTATTTATTCATTTATTTATTTTTTCTAATTTTTATTTCTCACACATAACATTAATATCGCGTACATATATTTAATCGTTCATTTCGCTTTGTCCCAATTATTCGATTATCACACATTAGTAAACAGCGAATTTAATATATTATGACGTAATCATGCCACCCCCGCCCCGCCTCCCACGCTACTCCTCCAACCGAACCAATGCGTATACGAGTACTACGAGATTCAACATGTAACACATCGTTATTAAATCAAGTAAATTTGAATTCGAATGTATATCGATACATTTAAATTATATTAATATTAAAACGATAGTACTCAGGAACACTCGCGTATGATGATTATTCTACGAGATACGTTTGCACACGTACGCATACGTCTGCGGTTTTATTGCGGCTTTCTTTATCGTTATCGTCGTTATCATTATTATTATTATTATTATTATTATTATTATTATTTATTATTATTATTATTATTATTATTATTATTATTATTATTATTATTATTTATTATTATTATTATTATTATTATTATTATTATTATTATTATTTATTATTATTATTATTAAATCGCAACGAGTGCATGTACAAAGGCTCGTATGCAATCGTGTCCTTTACGTGAGACACGTTCGGATTATCCAAAGAAAGATTAAAATATGACTGCAGAATGAATAAAAAAAAAATAAATAAATAAAGAAAAAATGAATGAACGAACAAGCGCGACAAAAAAAAGCAGTAATAGGATTCGCCTGAGCGTGGCCAAGAATAATCAGTAAAAAAAAAAGGAGTATAAACTAACTCGCGTACTTTTTGTATTTTTCCTTTTTCTTTCGCTCGCTTTCTTTATATATATATATATATATATATATATATATATATATATATATATATATATATTCTTTTTTTGTCTGCTTCCTCTGATTCCTATTTGTTATATTTTTACTTTTACTTTTTTTTTCTTTTTTTTTTTTTTTTTCTTTTACCCCGTCGAAGTCTACGACGAGTTGGCGACGTAACGCCGAGCAAAATAATCCGCTTATAATTTTACGAAGTTTACTCCTCTCGTTCTCTCTCTCTCTCTCTCTCTCTCTCTCTCTCTCTCTCTCTCGTCTCCATATTTCTCCGTCGACAGGAACAGAGGTACGAAAAGTGATCGGGGATCTAATTACGAAGTAAATTTTTTTGTTTGCCCTTTTATATGATTTTTTCTGCTAGTGAAAGATTTTGTAATTAATTCCATCGAGTAACTTACTGATACATTATTATAAAATGTCTCTTTATTTTTTCTTTTTTTTTCCATTTTTTTTATATGATCCTGGAAAAATGTATAATAGATGGCACGGGAAAAAATCAATGATGGGTATTAACACGTCGACGTTGTAATTATCGAATCAATGAACGGAACGAACGATCATCTATTAAATCTCTCTTTCTCTCTCTCTCTTCTCTTCGTCTCATTTTTTGGGTTTTTCTTTTGACTGCTTTTTCCCGTCTTCATTTTTATTATGATTCTTTCTTTGGTCTCTTGTTCGTTCGTTTATTCTTTCCTTTAATTTGTATTACAAATATTTCTCTCTTCCTCTTTGTTTTTTCTATTTTTTTTTTTAATTTTTAATTTTTATTATAATTTTTCCTTTCCTCTCTCTCTCTCTCTCTCTCTCTCTCTTTTTCTTTCTCTCTTCTTCTCTCATTCTCTCTGTCTCTCTTTCTTCATCCTTTGTACTTATTTCCATACAAATTACTTCCTCTCTCGAGGTTTGGAAATTTCGAAGGATATCGGAACGCGCTGATCACGTAAAAGCTGTGGCGTTCTCATGGAAAGCTTACGTATTCACGGATACGTTCTTGCAGCATCAGCTTATTTGACCGTCTCCCACTACATACTACGCTACACTCTATGTATGTAGGTAGTTCGATGGTTCTTTTCAATGCCGCGGTGTTATTAACTTTTCCTATGTATGAATGTGTGTATAATATAAATATATGGTATGTATGTATGTATGTATATATGTATGTATGTATGATGACACTCGTCGCACTTGAAAACAGTATATAAAAGTAGCGAAGAAGAAACTTTTGTAATAGCGAATCAGATTTAACCTTTAACGTCATCATCTACGGAAGTAACGACATACTATAAAAAAACGTTTCGAAATACGATTCGAACTACATATATAATATATACATATACGTATCGTTCGAAATCCTTTTTACACGAGAGTTTATTTATTCCATGGGAGAGGTTTGTCAATGGATGCTCGGCGGTAAATGTTTCGAATTCATGATTTTTGTAACTAAACGCAAAATCATGTATTGAAATCTTCTTAACACGTAATAAAACATCTTCGATTCCTTTTCATATCCTATGCATAAAATCTTCTCGATAATGTGAATATGAAGATATTCGATATTACTCAAGATTATTAATAACGGAGCGAAGAAATACGAGAGTAAGTTTAGTGTATTATAAACGTATGAAAAAGTAATCTCTCTTTCTCTCTCTCTCTCTCTCTCTTTCTCTCTCTCTCTCTCTCTCTCTCTCATTTCATCGTTCTATCTTTTCCCTCTCTCTCTCTCTCTCTCATTTCTTCTTTTTACCTTTTCTCTCTCTCCCTCTCTCATTCTGTCGCTTGCGTGATAATTCTCTCTCTCTCTCTCTCATTTCATCATTCTGTCATTTCTCTCTCTCCCTCTCTCATTCTGTCACTTGCGTGATAATTCTCTCTCTCTCTTTCTTTCTACCTCTATCTCTATCTCTTTCATCTCGTGATAATTCTATCTTCTCTCTCTCTCTCTCTCCCTCTACCTCTCTCTCTCTTACACAAACATTCACTCACACACCATATATATAGAAAGAAAGAGAGAAGGAGAGAGAGAGAGTAAGAAAAAGAGAGTGTGTGTGAGTTAGAGAGAGAGAAATAGAGCGTGCCGTAATGTCATCTCTATCGTACTCACCACGCGTGCTTCGACCAATCGTCATGGCAACGTAGCGACATGCTACTGCGAAGTACCGCGCCGCAACGGTAGGTGGTGCGTATGCGCGCACAGCTTCTGGCTCTCCCCTCCACATCAAGCTCCTTCCTCCCGCTACATTGTAAAAGCGAACGTGTCCATATTGTTTCCTAGTGTCGTAAATTTTTTCCTTTCGAACTATTTCTATACTCTATATTATCTTCTATATATCTATATATCCTTATCTCTTATTTTGCGTGCACATATAATTAGTGATTTCTGGTGTTCTTTCGATCGATTCAAGAGATCGTCATCGTCATCGTCATTGTCGTCGTCATCAACGATAATTCAACACTGCGATTGAAGAATAAAAAGAAGAATGGAACGATGACACTACTTTTAAATATTCTACAAGGTACATTTTTAATTTATATTCTTTAATGTCTGTGAAATGATATATATATATATATATATATATATATATATATATATATATATAATATTGATTTTAAACATAAATCAAACGCAACACCGTTACTTTCGTTCCCAAGGGAATCTCAAGATTATTTTACATATTATTTGCCAGTCGCAGGGATGTGGTTGCAAGTTAAAACCACAATGAGGGGGAGGGAACCCGAGCGGACCAGAGCGGACCAAAGCTGACCCGAGCGGACCAGAGCGGACCGCAGCAGACCCGCGCGGACCACAGCGGGCCCGAGCGGACCTGAACGAACCGGAGCGGACCAAAGCGGACTTGAGCGGACCAAAGCTGACCCGAGCGGACCCGAGCGGACCGGAGCGGAACAAAGCGGACTCGAGCTGACCTAAGCTGACACGAGCGGACACGAGCGGACCCGAGCGTACCCAAGCTGACCCGAGCGGACCAAAGCTGATCCGAGCGGACCAAAGCTGACCCGAGCGGACCAGAGCGAACCCGAGCAGACCAGAGCGGACCAACGCTGATCCGAGCGAACCCGAGCGGACCGGAGTGGACCCGAGCGGACCCGAGCGGACCAAAGCTGACCAGAGTGACCCGAGCGGACCAAAGCTGACCCGAGCGGACCTGAACGAACCGGAGCGGATTAAAGCGGACTCGAGCGGACCAAAGCTGACCCGAGCGGACCGGAGCGGAACAAAGCGGACTCGAGCGGACCTAAGCTGACACGAGCGGACCAGAGCGGACCCGAGCAGACCAGAGCGGACCAAAGCTGATCCGAGCGAACCCGAGCGGACCGGAGCGGACCAAAGCTGACCCGAGCGGACCCGAGCGGACCGGAGCGGAACAAAGCGGACTCGAGCTGACCTAAGCTGACACGAGCGGACACGAGCGGACCCGAGCGTACCCAAGCTGACCCGAGCGGACCAAAGCTGATCCGAGCGGACCAAAGCTGACTCGAGCGGACCAGAGCGGACCCGAGCAGACCAGAGCGGACCAACGCTGATCCGAGCGAACCCGAGCGGACCGGAGTGGACCCGAGCGGACCCGAGCGGACCAAAGCTGACCAGAGTGACCCGAGCGGACCAAAGCTGACCCGAGCGGACCTGAACGAACCGGAGCGGACTAAAGCGGACTCGAGCGGACCAAAGCTGACCCGAGCGGACCGGAGCGGAACAAAGCGGACTCGAGCGGACCTAAGCTGACACGAGCGTACCCAAGCTGACCCGAGCGGACCAAAGCTGATCCGAGCGGACCAAAGCTGACTCGAGCGGACCAGAGCGGACCCGAGCAGACCAGAGCGGACCAACGCTGATCCGAGCGAACCCGAGCTGACCGGAGTGGACCCGAGCGGACCCGAGCGGACCAAAGCTGACCAGAGTGACCCGAGCGGACCAAAGCTGACCCGAGCGGACCTGAACGAACCGGAGCGGACTAAAGCGGACTCGAGCGGACCAAAGCTGACCCGAGCGGACCGGAGCGGAACAAAGCGGACTCGAGCGGACCTAAGCTGACACGAGCGTACCCAAGCTGACCCGAGCGGACCAAAGCTGATCCGAGCGGACCAAAGCTGATCCGAGCGGACCAAAGCTGACCCGAGCGGACCAGAGCGGACCAGAGCGGACCCGAGCAGACCAGAGCGGACCAAAGCTGATCCGAGCGAACCCGAGCGGACCGGAGCGGACCAAAGCTGACCCGAGCGGACCTGATGTCATTAAAACGTATGGTTCGTTTACAATACGTTCGATCGAATTCGTTAAACAATTATTTGATCATTTTTAATTATACACTAAAAATAACGAATTTTTAAAGGGAGTGGAAATTTTAAACTGTTTTTGGATTTTACTCGAATTAACATATATATATATATATATATATGTATATATATATATATATATATATATATATATATATATATATATGTATATATATATATATATATATATATATATATATATATTTTGAATTATATAAAAATGAAATTTGTATAGTAAAATGAGATTTATACAATATTTTTTCATCCCTTACTCCTCTCTGGCACTTGCGGCGAATTATATACACCGCGTTCGCGTGTGTTACTTCAATTTTTATGCATTTATTCGACGACACTTTTAACGCCACACATGTTCACACCATGAACTTATTCATCGATACACTCTCTCTCTCTCTCTTTCTCTCTCTCTTTTCTCGTAGTTCGTTCAATTTTATACTAAATGATTAACCTCAAACCGGTAATCGTATAGATTCAATCCTATTTTTTTCGATCGCTATTTGGATGAACAAAGGTTACATTATTAATGTGTAATAACATTGTCATTGTTTACTTAAATGTAATTAATTTATTCGGTAGTGGTATTTGCATCGATATTTTCCAATAATAAATCTATACAAAATATAGAAAATATGAGAAAATTTTACTTGTATTATTTATTTCATATGTCTTTATTATTAATTATATATTACAATATTATTTATCATTCATTATTATAAATCAATCAGTGATATGAAGAAAAGTACATCTCTAAGAATCACGTTTCAGGATATTCTAAAGAATAGTTTTAGTTTTTGCCTATCGTATACACCATTGCTTTTGTTGTGCTTTTTTAATTTAAATACGGTCACGTTAACCCAAATAAACTCAATTCGCATCTGTCTACTTTTAGTTAATCTTCATTTATGAGTCTTTTGTAATTCAAATAAAATCAACGGGAACTAGTAAAAGACATCATTTATTAACGTTCTTTAAATACAATTAAAATAAAAATTATTTCATGAATACTCATTATTAAAATAAATTCAGCGTGATATTAAAAAATATGAATCATCGTTTTGTTGACGATGAAGAAATAAAAAGCAAATTTCTTGATAGAAACGTGTCTGAATTGTGAGCGGTTTTTTGCACTCATTAAATATAAATAACTCATTAAATTAAAAAAAAAACCCATCTCTATCACGAATAAAGAGTATTATTTATTGCTCTGCCATTCCTCGTTTCAACGTTTAAATTTGACGCACTTGCATTTCTATTCTAATATCTCATGATAACGATTAAATTTCGATATGTTCTGTTGCTCAATTTTATTACGATCTACGAGAAAAGAGAGAGAGAGAGAGAGAGAGAGAGAGAGAGAGAGAGAGTGCATCGATGAATAATATCATGGTGTGAACATGTGTAGCGTTAAAAGTGTCGTCGAATAAATGCACAAAAATTGAAGTAACACACGCGAACGCGGTGTATAAAATTCAACGCAAGTGCCAGAGAGGGGTAAGGGATGAAAAAAATTATATAAATTTCATTTTACTATACAAATTTCATTTTTATATAATTCAACATAAATATATATATATATATATATATATATATATATATATATATTAATATATATAAATGTTAAATCGAGTAAAATCGAAAAACAGTTAAAAATTTTCACTCCCTTTAAATATTCGTTATTTTTAGTGTATAATTAACAATGATCGAATATTTGTTAACGATTTCGATCGAACGTATTGTAAACGAACCATACGCTTTAATGACATCAGGTCCGCTCGAGTCAGTTTTGGTCAGCTTTGGTCCGCTTTGGTCCGCTCGGGTCCGCTTTGGTCCGCTCCGGTACGCTCGGGTCAGCTTTGGTACGCTCGGGTCCGCTCCGGTCCGTTCGGGTCTGCTTTGATCAGATTTGTTCCGCTCAGGTCCGCTTTGGTCCGCTTTGATCCGCTTTGGTTCGCACGGGTCAGCTTTGGTCAGCTTTGGTCCGCTTTGGTCCGCTCCGGTCCGCTTTGGTCCGCTTTGGTCCGCTCGAGTCAGCTTTGGTCCGCTCGGGTCCGCTTTGGTCCCCTCGAGTCAGCTTTGGTCAGCTTTGGTTCGATTTGGTCTGCTTTGGTCCGCTCGGGTTAGCTCCGGTCCGCTTTGGTCCGCACGGGTCAGCTTTGGTACGCTTTGGTCCGCTCGAGTCAGCTTTGGTCAGCTTTGGTCAGATTTGGTCCGCTTTGGTCCGCTCGGGTCCGCTCCGGTCCGCTTTGGTGCGCTCAGGTCCGCTTTGGTCCGCTCCGGTACGCTCGGGTCTGCTTTGGTTCGCTTTGGTCCGCTCGGGTCCGCTCCGGTCCGCTCGGGACCGCTTTGGTCCGCTCGGGTCCGCTCTAGTCAGCTTTGGTCCGCTTTACTCCTCTCGAGTCCGCTTTGGTCCGCTCGGGTCAGCTTTGGTCCGCTCGGGTTAGCTTTGGTCCGCTCCGGTCCGCTCGGGTCTGTTCGGGTCAGCTCTGGTCAGATTTGTCCCGTTCGGGTCAGATTTGGCCCGTTCGGGTCAGCTTTGGTCCGCTCCGGTCCGCTTGGATTCGCTCTGGTCTGCTCTGCTCCGCTCTGGTCCGCTCTGGTCCGCTCTGGTCCGCTCTGCTCTGCTCTGCTCCGCTCTGCTCTGCTCTGCTCCGCTCTGCTCCGCTCTGCTCCGCTCTGCTCTGCTCTGCTTTGCTTTGCTCTGCTCTGCTTTGCTTTGCTCTGCTCTGATCTGCTCCCCTCCGTTCAATCGACTACTTTATTATTTATTTCTTTCCCTTGCACGCCACAACTCTCCGCGAGCTAGACCCACTATACTTACCCGTGCCTCTCGGCATTTTATTTATCGAAATAGTTCTCTACCTGCGCAATCTTTCTTCGCCATTTACGTAATCACGACGAGAAAGTTGATCTTTCAATAATATTGATTTGATTAGAATGTATCATAAATATTTAACGTGGTTATAATTTAAACAGCTAAGTTTCAACGGATGTGAAAAAAGGAGGGAATATCATGATTACAAAATTCGATTTAATTATTAATTGAAAAAAATTAAGCAACGGAACAAGTCGAAAATTAATCATTTTCATGAGATATTAAAGTTGAAATGCAAGTGCTTAAAATTTATACGTTGAAACGAGGAATGGCAAAGCAAAAAAAAATACTCTTTATTCGTGATAGAGATGGGTTTTTTTTTTAATTTAATGAGTTATTTATATTTAATGAGTGCAAAAACCGCTCACGATTCAGACACGTTTCTATCAAGAAATTTGCTTTTGATTTCTTCATCGTCAACAAAACGATGATTCATATTTTTTAATATCACGCTGAATTTATTTTAATAATGAGTTTTCATGAAATAATTTTTATTTTAATTATATTTATAGAATGTTAATAAATGATGTCTTTTACTAGTCCCCGTTGATTTTATTTGAATTACAAAAGACTCATAAATGAAGTTTAACTAAAAATAGACAGATGCGAATTGAGTTTATTTGGGTTAGAGTGACCGTATTTAAATTAAAAAAGCACAACAAAAGCAATGGTGTAGACGATAGGCAAAAACTAAAACTATTCTTTAGAATATCTCGAAACGTGATTCTTAGAGATGTACTTTTCTTCAAATCACTGATTGATTTATAATAATGAATGATAAATAATATTGTAATATATAATTAATAATAAAGACATATGAAATAAATAATACAAGTAAAATTTTCTCATATTTTCTATATTTTGTATAGATTTATTATTGGAAAATATCGATGCAAATACCACTACCGAATAAATTAATTACATTTAAGTAAACAATGACAATGTTATTACACATTAATAATGTAACCTTTGTTCATCCAAATAGCGATCGAAAAAAATAGGATTGAATCTATACGATTACCGGTTTGAGGTTAATCATTTATTATAAAATTGAACGAACTACGAGAAAAGAGAGAGAGAGAGAGAGAGAGTGCATCGATGAATAATTACATGGTGTGAACGTGTGTGGCGTTAAAAGTTTCATCGAATAAATGCATAAAAATTGAAGTAACACACGCGAACGCGGTTTATAAAATTCGCCGCAAGTGCCAGAGAGGGGTAAGGGATGAAAAAATATTATATAAATTTCATTTTATTATACAAATTTCATTTTTATATAATTCAATATATATATATATATATATATATATATTGAATATATATATATACATATATATATATATGTTAAATCGAGTAAAATCGATAAACAGTTAAAAATTTTCCCTCCCTTTAAATATTCGTTATTTTTAGTGTATAATTAAAAATGATCGAATATTTGTTAACGATTTCGATCGAACGTATTGTAAAGGAACCATACGTTTTAATGACATCAGGTCCGCTCTAGTCAGCTTTGGTCCGCTCGAGTCAGCTTTGGTCCGCTCGGTTCCGCTCGAGTCAGCTTTGGTCCGCTTTACTCCTCTCGAGTCCGCTTTGGTCCGCTCGTGTCCGCTCCGGTCCGCTTTGGTCTGCTCGTGTCCGCTTTGGTCCGCTCCGGTACGCTCGGGTCAGCTTTGGTACGCTCGGGTCCGCTTTGGTCCGCACGGGTCAGCTTTGGTCCGCTTTACTCCTCTCGAGTCCGCTTTGGTCCGCTCGTGTCCGCTTCGGTCCGCTTTGGTCTGCTCGTGTCCGCTTTGGTCCGCTCCGGTACGCTCCGGTCAGCTTTGGTACGCTCGGGTCCGCTTTGGTCCGCACGGGTCAGCTTTGGTCCGCTCGTGTCCGCTTTGGTCCGCTGGGTTCAGCTTTGGTCCCCTCGAGTCAGCTTTGGTCAGCTTTGGCCCGATTTGGTCCGCTCCGGTCCGCTCGAGTCCGCTTTGGTCCGCTCGTGTCCGCTCCGGTCCGCTTTGGTCTGCTCGTGTCCGCTTTGGTCCGCTCCGGTACGCTCGGGTCAGCTTTGGTACGCTCGGGTCCGCTTTGGTCCGCACGGGTCAGCTTTGGTCCGCTCGTGTCCGCTTTGGTCCGCTGGGTTCAGCTTTGGTCCCCTCGAGTCAGCTTTGGTCAGCTTTGGCCCGATTTGGTCCGCTCGGGTCAGCTTTGGTCCGCTCGGGTTATCTTTGGTCCGCTTGAGTCCGCTCGGTTCCACTTAAGTACGCACGGGTCAGCTTTGGTCCGCTTTGGTCCGCTCGTGTCCGCTTGCGTCCGCTCGTGTCCGCTTTGGTCCGCTCGGTTCAGCTTTGGTCCCCTCGAGTCAGCTTTGGTCAGCTTTGGCCCGATTTGGTCCGCTCGGGTCAGCTTTGGTCCGCTCGGGTTATCTTTGGTCCGCTTGAGTCCGCTCGGTTCCACTTAAGTACGCTCGGGTCAGCTTTGGTCCGCTTTGGTCCGCTCGTGTCCGCTTGCGTCCGCTCGTGTCCGCTTTGGTCCGCTCGGTTCAGCTTTGGTCCCCTCGAGTCAGCTTTGGTCAGCTTTGGCCCGATTTGGTCCGCTCCGGTCCGCTCGAGTCCGCTTTGGTCCGCTCGGGTCCGCTCCGGTCCGCTTGCGTCCGCTCGATTCAGCTTTGGTCCGCTCCGGTACGCTCGAGTCAGCTTTGGTCGGCTTTGGTCCGCTTTGGTCCGCTCGAGTCCGCTTTGGTCCGCTCGGGTCAGCTTTGGGCCGCTTTGGTCCGCTCGAGTCCGCTTTGGTCTGCTCGGGTCAGCTTTGGTCCGCTCCGGTCCGCTCGGGTCAGCTTTGGTCCGCTCCGGTCCGCTCGGGTCAGCTTTGGTCCGCTTTGGTCCGCTCGAGTCCGCTCGGGTCCGCTCAGGTCCGCTTGGGTCAGCTTTGGTCCGCTTTAGTCCGCTCGAGTCCGCTCCGGTCCGCTCGGGTCAGCTTTGGTCCGCTTTGGTCCGCTCGAGTCCGCTTTGGTCCGCTCGGGTCAGCTTTGGTCCGCTCCGGTCCGCTCGGGTCAGCTTTGGTCAGCTTCGGTCCGCTCGAGTTCGCTCCGGTCCGCTCGGGTCAGCTTTGGTCTGCTTTGGTCCGCTCGAGTCCGCTTTGGTCCGCTCGGGTCAGCTTCGGTCCGCTCCGGTCCGCTCTGGTCTGCTTTGATCCGATTTGCTCCGCTCCGGTCCGCTCGGGTCAGCTTTGGTCCGCTTTGGTCCGCTCGAGTCCGCTTTGGTCCGCTCGGGTCAGCTTTGGTCCGCTCCGGTCCGCTCGGGTCAGCTTTGGTCAGCTTCGGTTCGCTCGAGTTCGCTCCGGTCCGCTCGGGTCAGCTTTGGTCCGCTTTGGTCCGCTCGAGTCCGCTTTGGTCCGCTCGAGTCCGCTCGGGTCCGCTCCGGTCCGCTCCGGTCCGCTTTGGTCCGCTCGAATCAGCTTTGGTCCGCTCCGGTCCGCTTTGGTCCGCTCGAGTCCGCTCGGGTCCGCTCAGGTCCGCTCGGGTCAGCTTTGGTCCGCTTTGGTCCGCTCGTGTCCGCTTGCGTCCGCTCGTGTCCGCTTTGGTCCGCTCGGTTCAGCTTTGGTCCCCTCGAGTCAGCTTTGGTCAGCTTTGGCCCGATTTGGTCCGCTCCGGTCCGCTCGAGTCCGCTTTGGTCCGCTCGGGTCCGCTCCGGTCCGCTTGCGTCCGCTCGATTCAGCTTTGGTCCGCTCCGGTACGCTCGAGTCAGCTTTGGTCGGCTTTGGTCCGCTTTGGTCCGCTCGAGTCCGCTTTGGTCCGCTCGGGTCAGCTTTGGGCCGCTTTGGTCCGCTCGAGTCCGCTTTGGTCTGCTCGGGTCAGCTTTGGTCCGCTCCGGTCCGCTCGGGTCAGCTTTGGTCCGCTTTGGTCCGCTCGAGTCCGCTCGGGTCCGCTCGGGTCCGCTCCGGTCCGCATTGGTCCGCTCGAATCAGCTTTGGTCCGCTCCGGTCCGCTTTGGTCCGCTCCGGTCCGCTCGGGTCAGCTTTGGTCAGCTTCGGTCCGCTCGAGTTCGCTCCGGTCCGCTCGGGTCAGCTTTGGTCTGCTTTGGTCCGCTCGAGTCCGCTTTGGTCCGCTCGGGTCAGCTTTGGTCCGCTCCGGTCCGCTCGGGTCAGCTTTGGTCAGCTTCGGTTCGCTCGAGTTCGCTCCGGTCCGCTCGGGTCAGCTTTGGTCTGCTTTGGTCCGCTCGAGTCCGCTTTGGTCCGCTCGGGTCAGCTTCGGTCCGCTCCGGTCCGCTCTGGTCTGCTTTGATCCGATTTGCTCCGCTCCGGTCCGCTCGGGTCAGCTTTGGTCCGCTTTGGTCCGCTCGAGTCCGCTTTGGTCCGCTCGGGTCAGCTTTGGTCCCCTCGAGTCAGCTTTGGTCAGCTTTGGCCCGATTTGGTCCGCTCGGGTCAGCTTTGGTCCGCTCGGGTTATCTTTGGTCCGCTTGAGTCCGCTCGGTTCCACTTAAGTACGCTCGGGTCAGCTTTGGTCCGCTTTGGTCCGCTCGTGTCCGCTTGCGTCCGCTCGTGTCCGCTTTGGTCCGCTCGGTTCAGCTTTGGTCCCCTCGAGTCAGCTTTGGTCAGCTTTGGCCCGATTTGGTCCGCTCCGGTCCGCTCGAGTCCGCTTTGGTCCGCTCGGGTCCGCTCCGGTCCGCTTGCGTCCGCTCGATTCAGCTTTGGTCCGCTCCGGTACGCTCGAGTCAGCTTTGGTCGGCTTTGGTCCGCTTTGGTCCGCTCGGGTCAGCTTCGGTCCGCTCCGGTCCGCTCTGGTCTGCTTTGATCCGATTTGCTCCGCTCGGGTCCGCTCCGGTCCGCTTTGGTCTGCTCGGTTCAGCTTTGGTCCCCTCGAGTCAGCTTTGGTCAGCTTTGGCCCGATTTGGTCCGCTCGGGTCAGCTTTGGTCCGCTCGGGTTATCTTTGGTCCGCTTGAGTCCGCTCGGTTCCACTTAAGTACGCTCGGGCCAGCTTTGGTCCGCTTTGGTCCGCTCGTGTCCGCTTGCGTCCGCTCGTGTCCGCTTTGGTCCGCTCGGTTCAGCTTTGGTCCCCTCGAGTCAGCTTTGGTCAGCTTTGGCCCGATTTGGTCCGCTCCGGTCCGCTCGAGTCCGCTTTGGTCCGCTCGAGTCCGCTCCGGTCCGCTTGCGTCCGCTCGATTCAGCTTTGGTCCGCTCCGGTACGCTCGAGTCAGCTTTGGTCCGCTTTGGTCCGCTTTGGTCCGCTCGAGTCCGCTTTGGTCCGCTCGGGTCAGCTTTGGTCTGCTTTGGTCCGCTCGAGTCCGCTTTGGTCCGCTCGGGTCAGCTTCGGTCCGCTCCGGTCCGCTCTGGTCTGCTTTGATCCGATTTGCTCCGCTCGGGTCCGCTCGGGTCAGATTTGTTCCGCTTTGGTCCGCTTTGGTCCGCTCGGGTTAGCTTTGGTCCGCTCGAGTCCGCTTTGGTCCGCTCGGTTCAGCTTTGGTCCCCTCGAGTCAGCTTTGGTCAGCTTTGGCCCGATTTGGTCCGCTCGGGTCAGCTTTGGTCCGCTCGGGTTATCTTTGGTCCGCTTGAGTCCGCTCGGTTCCACTTAAGTACGCTCGGGTCAGCTTTGGTCCGCTTTGGTCCGCTCGAATCCGCTTTGGTCCGCTTGCGTCCGCTCGAATCAGCTTTGGTCCGCTTTGGTCCGCTTTGGTCCGCTCGAGTCCGCTTTGGTCCGCTCGGGTCAGCTTTGGTCTGCTTTGGTCCGCTCGAGTCCGCTTTGGTCCGCTCGGGTCAGCTTCGGTCCGCTCCGGTCCGCTCTGGTCTGCTTTGATCCGATTTGCTCCGCTCGGGTCCGCTCCGGTCCGCTTTGGTCTGCTCGGTTCAGCTTTGGTCCCCTCGAGTCAGCTTTGGTCAGCTTTGGCCCGATTTGGTCCGCTCGGGTCAGCTTTGGTCCGCTCGGGTTATCTTTGGTCCGCTTGAGTCCGCTCGGTTCCACTTAAGTACGCTCGGGCCAGCTTTGGTCCGCTTTGGTCCGCTCGTGTCCGCTTGCGTCCGCTCGTGTCCGCTTTGGTCCGCTCGGTTCAGCTTTGGTCCCCTCGAGTCAGCTTTGGTCAGCTTTGGCCCGATTTGGTCCGCTCCGGTCCGCTCGAGTCCGCTTTGGTCCGCTCGAGTCCGCTCCGGTCCGCTTGCGTCCGCTCGATTCAGCTTTGGTCCGCTCCGGTACGCTCGAGTCAGCTTTGGTCCGCTTTGGTCCGCTTTGGTCCGCTCGAGTCCGCTTTGGTCCGCTCGGGTCAGCTTTGGTCTGCTTTGGTCCGCTCGAGTCCGCTTTGGTCCGCTCGGGTCAGCTTCGGTCCGCTCCGGTCCGCTCTGGTCTGCTTTGATCCGATTTGCTCCGCTCGGGTCCGCTCGGGTCAGATTTGTTCCGCTTTGGTCCGCTTTGGTCCGCTCGGGTTAGCTTTGGTCCGCTCGAGTCCGCTTTGGTCCGCTCGGTTCAGCTTTGGTCCCCTCGAGTCAGCTTTGGTCAGCTTTGGTCCGCTTTGGTCCGCTCGAGTCCGCGGAGTCGAGTCGAACTCGAGCGGACCAAAGCGGACCGGAGTGGACCCGAGCGGACCGGAGCGGACTCGAGCGTACCGGAGCGGACCAAAGCTGACCCGAGCGGACCGGAGCGGATCAAAGCGGACCAAATCTGATTCGAGCGGACCAAAGCGGCCCGGAGCGGACCCGAGCGGACCCCAGCGGACTCGAGCGGTCCGAAGCGGACCAAAGCTGACCCGAGCATACCGGAGCGGACCAAAGTTGACCCGAGAGGACCGGAGCGGACCCGAGCGGACCAAAGCGAACTCGAGAGGACCCGAGCGGTCCAAAGCTGACTCGAGCGGACCGGAGCGGACTCGAGCGTACCGGAGCGGACCAAAGCTGACTCGAGCGGACCAAAGCGGACCAAAGCTGACCCGAGCGGACCGGAGCGGACTCGAGCGGACCAAAGCGGACCGGAGCGGACCGGAGCGGACCCGAGCGGACCCCAGCGGACTCGAGCGGACCGAAGCGGACCAAAGCTGACTCGAGCGGACCCGAGCGGTCTAAAGCTGACTCGAGCGGACCAAAGCGGACCATAGCTGACCCGTGAGGACCGGAGCGGACCCGAGCGTACCAAATCGAACTCGAGAGGACCGGAGCGGACACGAGCGTACCGGAGCGGACCAAAGCTGAATCGAGCGGACCAAAGCGGACCAAAGCTGACCCGAGCGTACCGGAGCGGACCAAAGCTGACCCGAGCGGACCGGAGCGGACCAAAGCTGACCCGAGCGGACCAAAGCGGACTCGAGCGGACCAAAGCTTACCCGAGCGGACCCGAGCGGACCAAAGCGGACCAAATCTGATTCGAGCGGACCAAAGCGGCCCGGAGCGGACCCGAGCGGACCCCAGCGGACTCGAGCGGACCGAAGCGGACCAAAGCTGACCCGAGAGGACCGGAGCGGACCCGAGCGTACCAAAGCGAACTCGAGAGGACCCGAGCGGTCCAAAGCTGACTCGAGCGGACCGGAGCGGACTCGAGCGTACCGGAGCGGACCAAAGCGGACCAAAGCTGACCCGAGCGTACCGGAGCGGACCAAAGCTGACCCGAGCGGACCAAAGCTGACTCGACCGGACCCGAGCGGTCCAAAGCTGACTCGAGCGGACCAAAGCGAACCAAAGCTGACCCGAGCGGACCAAAGCGGACTCGAGCGGACCAAAGCGGACCAAAGCTGACCCGAGCGGACCGGAGCGGACTCGAGCGTACCGGAGCGAACTCGAGAGGACCGCAGCGGACTCGAGCGTACCGGAGCGGACCAAAGCTTACCCGAGCGGACCCGAGCGGACCAAAGCAGACCGGAGCGGACCCGAGCGTACCAAAGCGAACTCGAGAGGACCGGAGCGGACTCGAGCGTACCGGAGCGGACCAAAGCTGACCCGAGCGGACCGGAGCGGACTCGAGCGGACCAAAGCGGACCGGAGCGGACCCGAGCGGACCGGAGCGGACCCGAGCGGACCCCAGCGGACTCGAGCGGACCGAAGCGGACCAAAGCTGACTCGAGCGGACCCGAGCGGTCTAAAGCTGACTCGAGCGGACCAAAGCGGACCATAGCTGACCCGAGAGGACCGGAGCGGACCCGAGCGGACCAAAGTGGACTCGAGCGGACAAAGCGGACCAAAACTGACTCGAGCGTACCGGAGCGGACCAAAGCGAACTCGAGAGGACCGGAGCGGACCAGAGCTGACCAAAGCGAACTCGAGAGGACCGGAGCGGACTCGAGCGGATCAAAGCGGACCATAGCTGACTCGAGCGGACGCAAGCGGACCAAAGCGGACCAAAGCTGACCCGAGCGTACCAAAGCGAACTCGAGAGGACCGGAGCGGACTCGAGCGTACCGGAGCGGACCAAAGCGGACCAAAGCTGACCCGAGCGTACCGGAGCGGACCAAAGCTGACCCGAGCGGACCAAAGCTGACTCGACCGGACCCGAGCGGTCCAAAGCTGACTCGAGCGGACCGGAGCGGACTCGAGCGTACCGGAGCGGACCAAAGCGGACCAAAGCTGACCCGAGCGTACCGGAGCGGACCAAAGCTGACCCGAGCGGACCAAAGCTGACTCGACCGGACCCGAGCGGTCCAAAGCTGACTCGAGCGGACCAAAGCTGACCCGAGCGGACCGGAGCGGACTCGAGCGGACCAAAGCGGACCGGAGCGGACCGGAGCGGACCCGAGCGGACCCCAGCGGACTCGAGCGGACCGAAGCGGACCAAAGCTGACTCGAGCGGACCCGAGCGGTCTAAAGCTGACTCGAGCGGACCAAAGCGGACCATAGCTGACCCGAGAGGACCGGAGCGGACCCGAGCGTACCAAATCGAACTCGAGAGGACCGGAGCGGACACGAGCGTACCGGAGCGGACCAAAGCTGAATCGAGCGGACCAAAGCGGACCAAAGCTGACCCGAGCGTACCGGAGCGGACCAAAGCTGACCCGAGCGGACCGGAGCGGACCAAAGCTGACCCGAGCGGACCAAAGCGGACTCGAGCGGACCAAAGCTTACCCCAGCGGACTCGAGCGGACCGAAGCGGACCAAAGCTGACTCGAGCGGACCCGAGCGGTCTAAAGCTGACTCGAGCGGACCAAAGCGGACCATAGCTGACCCGAGAGGACCGGAGCGGACCCGAGCGTACCAAATCGAACTCGAGAGGACCGGAGCGGACACGAGCGTACCGGAGCGGACCAAAGCTGAATCGAGCGGACCAAAGCGGACCAAAGCTGACCCGAGCGGACCGGAGCGGACCAAAGCTGACCCGAGCGGACCAAAGCGGACTCGAGCGGACCAAAGCTTACCCGAGCGGACCCGAGCGGACCAAAGCGGACCAAATCTGATTCGAGCGGACCAAAGCGGCCCGGAGCGGACCCGAGCGGACCCCAGCGGACTCGAGCGGACCGAAGCGGACCAAAGCTGACCCGAGCGTACCGGAGCGGACCAAAGCTGACCCGAGAGGACCGGAGCGGACCCGAGCGGACCAAAGCGAACTCGAGAGGACCCGAGCGGTCCAAAGCTGACTCGAGCGGACCGGAGCGGACTCGAGCGTACCGGAGCGGACCAAAGCGGACCAAAGCTGACCCGAGCGTACCGGAGCGGACCAAAGCTGACCCGAGCGGACCAAAGCTGACTCGACCGGACCCGAGCGGTCCAAAGCTGACTCGAGCGGACCAAAGCGGACCAAAGCTGACCCGAGCGGACCGGAGCGGACTCGAGCGGACCAAAGCGGACTCGAGCGGACCAAAGCGGACCAAAGCTGACCCGAGCGGATCGGAGCTGACCCAAGCGGACCCGAGCGGACCCAAGAGAACCAGAGCGGACCCGCGCATATATATGTTTATACATATATATATATATATATATATGATGGCGTTTACACGATGATAAAACGGCAACGGCTTATAAATACGATCGCGTATTCACGTGATTTCGTGTACACGATTATATAACAGGTACATCGTTTATATTCGATCGCGTATTGACATGATGACGTAATACGATTTTTTAACAACATCGTCTTATACATTCGATTGCGTATTGACATGATGACGTAATACGATTTTATAACGACATCGTCTTTTACATTCGTTCGCGTACCGTCATGATGACGTAATACGATTTTTTACCGGCTACGTCGTATACATACGATCGCGTATGCACCTGGAGATGTATGCACGATTAGATAATAATAACTTACTCGTTTTTATACATTCACATAAATGAATGTTTGTATATATATATATATATATATATATATATATACGTAATATATATTTATATATATATATATATATAATTACGTATGTAATATATATTTATATATATATATATGATTATATAGAAATTACGTACGCGGGTATATACGATCAAGTATATATATGTATATATATATATATATATATATATATATATATATATGTATATTGACGTATATATGTTTATATAACAGTAACGTACGCGTGTATATACGATTACGTATATATTAGGTTGGTGCGTATGAAATGTCGGATTCTTAAGTGATTGTATAAAACTGCATATCTTTCTTCAAAAGCTGTTTATTCAATCAAAGTATGCTCCATTCGCTTCAATACACTTCTCCCAACGAGATTTTAAAGCGTAGATGCCTGTCTTAAAAAAATTTTGGTCTTTAGAATTAATAAACTCTGATATCGAGTTTTTTAGACTGTCTTCATTTTCATAGTGTTTGCCCCTTAAAAACAGCTCTAAATGCTTGAAAAAATGAAAATCGGTCGGCGAGAGATCCGGTGAATATGGTGGATGCTGCAAAACTTCATATTCCAGTTCGTTTAGTTTCGCAATTGCTTTGTGCGATGTATGCGGCCGAGCGTTGTCATGGAGCAATAGCGGGCCATGCCGATTCACAAGCGATGGGCGTACAATTTTTAACTTATCGTGCATCTCATCAATGTACTGGCAGTACTTTTCGGCCGTAATTGTCTCCCCAGGTCGAAGGAACGAATAATGGATTACCCCAGCCGCGTTCCACCAAACTGTGAACAAAATCTTCCGTGGATGAAGCGATGGCCTTGGAGTATGGGCACAAACCTCATCCTTGTCAAGCCACCGAGCACACCTCTTTCTATTGTCATAAAGAACCCATTTTTCGTCACACGTAATGATCCGATCGAAAAATGGCTCTCGGTGATCTCGGTGAATTACCAAGTTTGTACTCATATAAGAAAATGACGCGAATGTCGGCAGAATTCATATCGGCAATAAACTCAAAAGAAATAACAAAAGGGAAGACCTTCGAGAAAACCTATTTTGCTGAAATGAGTATCTGGCAATGGACAATACGACTATGAATGAGGTTATGCCAAAGACAAAAGTATAACGAAAACAGGGAGACAAACGTCCGCATGTAAAGAGAATCCGACATTTCATACGCACCAACCTAATATATATATATATATATATATATATATATATATATATATATATATATAGATACACGTTATCGTATATACACGCGTACATTATTGTTATATAATCATATATACGTTATCAAATATATACGTGATTGTATATAGACGCGTATGATTTTGTTATACAGTAGAATATATGTTATCATATATATAAATATACGTGAGCGTATATACACGCGTGTGTTATTGTTATATAATCATACATGCATCATATATATATATATATATATATATATATATATATACTTGTGCGTATATACACGCGTACGTTATTGTTATATCTTACACATTTCGCAAATATATGACTTTATTATTTTACTCGATTTATTTAAAATAGAATTTTGAATTTATTTGTAGTTTTAAAAAGAAACACTTAGCAAAATTTCTGACTCGACTTTAATGTAGATAGATAGACTGATATTTTATTCCTCCCCTGAGGGTTTTCAAGCGCTTTTTCAGAGGGTCGTACCCACCTCTTACAACCATACATAAACCTTTCCATCCTCAACACCTATGTCTACCCTTACTGCTATCTTACATCCAACTAAAGCTACCTTATAACTAACTTACATTTATCTTACATACTAGTCAACTTAATATAATATACTAATCAAATTATAAACCAATAACATATCATACGATTTAACAACTAAGACGATTAAATGACTCAAATGACTAAATGATAGGTAGAGAGAGAGATAGAGGGAGCGCTATTCCGTAACCATCGCCTGGGCTTCCTGTATCACTTTTTCATTTCCTCGCCTGCATCCCACCCCTCCCCTCTACCAATTTCTTCTCAAAATTCACCGTGTTTCTCCTTACCACTAGCCTGAATTTATCCATTTTGAGCTCTTCCCTTGTTATATACCCTGGCTTACACCAGTCCACCTCCAGTGTCCATCTGATCCATCTCTCCTACATCGCCTCCATTTCCCTTCGTTCTTTCCACCCCCATATCTCCGCCCTCTTCGGCATATATCCTCTTCTTTGATTCGTCCCCTAACAACTGCTATAGAACAATCGGTAACTAACGTTAATACCAAGAAACTAAAATCCTTTAAAATAAGGATTCTAAAGCATGAAAGAAAACTGATAAATCTAACGCATTCTAACGCAACCCTAAAAATAAAAATCGAGAAAGCATAGAGAGAGAAACGATAATTAGTATATTAATTGCAGAAACTCCTATGGTAAAAATTAATTTATTTATTGTAGGACCCACATTGTCTTTGTCTTTTATCAATAACCCTACTCGATTTCCATCTTTCAAGAGCAATGACTCTATTTGACTTTTTGTTTTTCTTTTTTTTTTTTTTTTAATCGAAAAGCAATAACCCTATTAAGACCTCTTTTATCAATTCATATCGATTAAATATTTAATGAAACCCTTGAACGCTCCTTCTTACAAACGATTGTTTTAATTATTTTCAAAAAGTTATGCGCAGTATCGTTCGTAATCCATAGACTATCCATCGCGAATGTCTTCTCGTTCATTATTTATTAAAACTCGTGAACATCGATTCCTTAATATTACCGATCGAGTAAAATATTTCAAAGTGCATAAAAATATTAATTAATTATTATCGCGTTTGAATAAGAAGACCCTCTACTGATCTAATAAATAAATAAATAAATAAAATAAGAAACCATTCACGAATAAATCTCCGAAGAAATTCACTCGTGGTCACTCCATGTTCTTCTATTAATTAATTACAACCAATCGCTCGTGCCGATTCGGACATTTTGTCCTCGACATGATCGAAAGATCGAAGGGACTTAAAAATTCACTCACTACTTATGAAGTTCCGCGATGACTCCAAAACACTCGTCCGCGATTTGGGGTCGAAATTGAGGGTGGGGGGATGATTCGTAGTTAGTTGAAAATGAAGTAGGTCGAAATCGAAGTTGGTCTTGATCTTCTTCAGTGATGCACCGACTCTAATTCGCTATAATTAATTGTTTATTAACTGAGACGATCAGCAAAGACATCCCGAGAGATCTTCAATATTTATACGCTGGAGGACAGAGAAGAACTTATCCGATAATCGTTCAAGTCAATAAAAAACTCGTATATTTTAATATAAAGTGATGCCAACAACTTCGAAATGAAAATTAATTATTAAGTGTCAGAATTTTACGTCGAAATTATTTCAAGTTTCTCACGCGTTAAGATCTTCGTTTACGATAATTGTTTAAATATTACTTCATTGTACACTGTGTACATTATAGATCGTTTAAATAATTAGAAAATTATCGAAAGTATTAATTTCTAAGTTTCGCGATTAGAAAGAGTGGAAGTACCGATGTCTAATCGTCGAAGTGCAAAGAAAATTAACTCGGTTATTGTCAGAGTTAGTAAAGGACCGTTTATGTTTATATTGCGCAAGGCCAACTACCTCGAGATTACAATTTTTAAGTATAGGAATTTTATATTAAAATTATTTTAAATTATTTAAATTTTATATTACAATTATTTCAAGTTTCTCGCGCGTTACATACTTTTTTAATGTTTAAACGAATGTAATATTGTTTGAATATACTTCAATGCACTCCGCGTACATTATATATCGTTTGAGTAATTGAAAAATTATCGAAAGTATTAATTTATAAGATTTACCGTTTAGAAATAGACCAATATCGGTGTGCACTCGTCGGAACGTAAAAGAAATCTAATTCGAAACCCGTGAAGGATGATCGAAAATCCGTTTCCGTTGGTGTTAAATAATGTTTACGACTTCGAGTTAAAAATTTTGTTGAATTTTAATATTGAAATATTAAATAAAATGATTTATTAGTTTTGATACTCCGTGTATATTATATACGGTAACACACTGACTCGGTTGTTAGTTACGACGCTCAAATTGAGTGTAAACAAACTTTTTACGTTGATGTAATAGACGGATAGTGAGAATAATCTTTCCCTATCGTGTTTGTAGTTCATATTATTTCCATATCTGTCGCTGAAGTCGCACACGCTATGAGCGTAAGGTGGTTAGTAGCCTTGAATAAAAAAATGAGGTTTGTCATAATTGATAAAAGTGAACTTCTCAATTTGTGAAAATATTCTTACTATTATAACTGTTATAATTAATTTCTATATTAAATGGAGCGAAAGAGAAAGAAGTCTTACTTTTGGAATAAGGAAAGTAATCAAAATAAGCGTAAACACTTTACTTTAGAAACAGGCATGACAGGATTTCTGTGCACGTGTAATTTTCGTGAAAAGGACTGTGTACGAGATGCATATAAAATACTCAACGAATTTGCAGATGAAATTTATGGATTAGATAAAGATAAGGTATATCAGTCGATTGACTAAATTAATTGAAACATTTATAAAAATTTCTTTCTATAGGCTACATAATTTTTTTTTTTTTTTCCCAGGTATCAACAATCTGTACGAAAGAAGACTCTGTGGTAAATGAAATACCACAGTCTCCCGAGAATAATCAGCAAAGTAATAGCGAGGAAGAAGATATATCGACTGCTTTAAGCAAAGAAATTAATCGGTTAAAAGCAGAGTCTGAAAAACCGATCGCTTCAAGAAGATTTCAGGTAGATTTTTTACGAAATTAAATTTTGTATTATTTGATATACTAATCAGATAACTTTGATTAGGTGGTACATACTGGTGTAAAGAATGTAGTTTTCATTAAAAGTACATTGTCAAATCCTTTAGAATTAGTCAGTCATATAATCAAAGAATTAGACAGGACTAAACAGCAACGCAGTAGATTTTTATTAAGACTTTTACCAATAGAAGTTGTATGCAAAGCATATATGAACGATATCAAATCAACAGCAAGTATGTTACTTGAAAAATATTTTTCTCAAGAACCAAAAACATACAGTATTGTATTTAAGTAAGTATTATTCCATAATAATCAAGATTTATAAAATTATTGGTAGTATTGTTACAAATATAATAAAGAATCTTTTCTTTAGTCGTCACAGTAATGACAGTATACATAGAGAGGAAATTATTAATGACCTCGCAGAAATAATAAAGAAAAAGAATCCAGGAAATAGAGCGAATTTAAAAAATCCAGAACTCGCTGTTGTGGTAGAAGTAATACGCGGTGTATGTTTAATATCAGTTGCACCTGATTATTATAAATATAGAAAATACAACTTACTTGAAATTTGCGCCGTAAAGCAAAATGTGGCATGTGTCAAGGTATATTATATATTAATGATTATTTATGAATGTTATTGGTAATTTGCAAATAAATAATGTTTAATTAATTTTATTTAGGATTCTACAATAAAGAATTCAGATGTGGACGAGAAAGAGATTGAAATATCTAATAATTCTGGTACTAATGAAGAAGATTTATTAACACAGGACAATGAAGATGATAATATAACAAAGTCTGAAACGTCAAATATAACTAAATGAATACAGGATGGAAAGTGACACTATGTTTGCTTATAATTTAAACGAGGATGAGATAATATTTAGTTAATTGTAATCAAAAGTGAGTTCTTGTAAAAAATTCATTTTTCTCTATATAAAGTTTGTTCAGTTATCAAAATATAATATATATATATATATATATATATATATATATACACACATATATACATACATACATACATACATATATATATACATACATACATACATACATACATACATACATACATACATACATACATACATACATACATACATACATATATATATATATATATATATGTGTGCTATTATTACTGACATGTTAATATATGTATTGTATTATACGTATGTCTTGTTCTTACAAAATATTATATATTATTCTTATAAAACTTGAGTAGTATCTTACAAATATTCTAACGTTAATTTATCATATTATTTAACAGTCATATATTATAAAAAATTTCTTTTTAAATTTTATCTAATTTTTAACAATTATTTTTTTAGCACTCATGATACCCACATATAATTATTTGTTATGAAAGTAAAATATTTTATTTCAGTAATACCAATTAAATCATTAATATATTTTACATATTAATATTAAATGTGTTGTATATAAAAAAAATGAAAATAAATGTAATTTATCTATAATTTATAAAACAAAAAATACCAAGGTCCCATGGTGTAATGGTTAGCACTCTGGACTCTGAATCCAGCGATCCGAGTTCAAATCTCGGTGGGACCTGGCATTTTTAATTTTTATTAAATTTCATAATTTTTATCCTTGATAATGCTGATTTTTTATATATTAATAAGAACATATTAATAGTACACAAAAATATATCAAGTTTTTTTAGAAACAACAATATAACTGAGAAAAAATTCATCATTAGATATCGTTGCATATGTTTAAAGCCGGAATAAGATTCAGCGCCATCAGCTGACCGTGTCGTTCTTATGAATCAAATTTATTATGTGTAGCGTTGATGTGTGAAGTACAGCGCTCATTTGTTTAGTGGCGGTTTATATTCTGGAGAAAATAAGATTTCAATGGGTGTGTACTATTGTCAAAATCGAAAAATTGATACAAATTCCATAGATTTCTTATTGAATCATATTTTTGTCATATTCATATTTGGGATAAATAACTAAACCGTATTAAGGTAAGTATTTTTGTATTAAGATATAACCTCACAATCACAAATTGTTTGCAATATCTAATGTATTATCCATTACAACGTTGGACATCGAAATGATATTGCACGTTATAATATATTAAAATTATTAACAGTGTTTGTGTACAAGATAAAGAATTGATTCAAAATGACTGCGCGTCTTTTAAAAGATCCTGCTACCGTTAGTAGCCGCATATTCGTAGGACATTTACAAACAGATGATATGACAAAACATGAACTAGAAGAACACTTTTCAAAATATGGAACTATTGTGGGATCACTGATAAATCGTGGATTTGGTTTTGTTCAATTTGAAGAAGAACAATCCGCTCAGAAAGCTATTCAAAATGAAAATGGGGCAATGTTTAAAGGCAGAAGAATAGGTAAAAGAATCTTTTTATTCATTCTCTTTCAAATTTTAATACACTATTTAAACCTGGTTGTAAGTACCGTTAAATCAATGAATTCTTTTTTTTTTTTATACAGATGTTAGACCTGCAAAAAAAGATTCTCAATCTGGTAATAATAACGCAGGTGGAGGAAGTGGTGGCGGAGGAATAAATAATTCTGGTAGTATAGGTGGTTCTGGTATAGGTAATGCTAACAGTGGATCAGGAAAACCACAGAGTAGCTCTAATAATCAATTTGGTAGCACAAACAATCATTTTAACAATGCAAATGACTCCTTTAATAGTGGAAGTCAAGGCTTTAATAATACAAGCCAGAGTCTTGCTAATGATAATCAATTTGGCAGTAATTTAAAAGGAAACGGTTCTATGACGAGTCAATTCATTGATGGAAATCAGAACAGAGATAGTACAAATGATCAATTTGGCAATATGAACCAACATCGTGGAAATAATAATGATCAATTTAATAATAACAATAATCAGAGTAGAAACAGCAATCAGTTTGGTACTGGTAATCAAAACAGAAGTGGAAATGAACCATTTAATACTGGTCCAGGTAATCAGAATAGAGGCGGAAACAATCAGTTTGGCCTTGCTACAAATCAAAATAGGCCGGGTGGAAACCAAAATCGTAATCAAAATATACCTGGTGGTAATCAAAATTCGGGCAATGGAGGTGGAGGAGGTACTACTCCTGGTGGAGGTGGTAGATTACGAGGCAGTAGAGGTGGAAAAAATAGAAATAAAAATAGAGATAATTCTTCTGGAAACAATTTTAGAGATCGTAGTCCCATTAATAGAAGCGCTCGTATAGATGATAAAACTGGTCGTGACTGGGATCACAAACCAAATGACAGACTACGTAGCAATACTTTTGGAGGAAGAGACTCTTTTAACGATAACTCTCGTTATGATGATTTCAAAAGTTCTGGTCCGCGAGATATGAATATAAACTTTGGGTAAAACCCTTTTATAAAGGTATTGATATTAAAAATAGAATAACTTTTTACAGAAATATGTTTTTCAGAAACACTGCTAATACAGATTATCCAACAATTGCGGCTGAAAAAAATGACTGTGAAATTATAGTGGTTAATAAAGCATTGACGTAAGTTGATGTGTTTTTTTTACTGATAAATATTTTTTACATGTATTATAACAAATTACATATAATTATAGAGAATATGCGGAAGCCATTGAAATGCGTTTGAAGAAAGTAGGTTTAACCGTAGATCTATTATTTCCAAATGAGGATGTTCTCCTGAGTCGTGTTCTTGGTAACATAGCAAGTCGTGGTTGTTTATATGCTGTGGTAGTGACCCCTATTAACCAAGAACATCACTCTCTCACGCTCAACATTTTACATGGTTTACCTCAAGGTAACTAATTTTAGTTGTTTAGTTACTTAAACTATATCCATATGTATAATTTTAATTGATTTATAGAGCACAGAAATATGCCCGTTGAAGATGCTATTAATTTAATATCAAGGGATTTTGCCAATTACAAAGCAGGAGGTCGTTCGGTTCCTCTTAATACACCTCTTGCAATAGAGCGTCATCCTGACGCCATTCAAGTTCTTCTAAATATGTTAGCAGATAATCGTCAATTGACTGTACTACAATACGACAGAGTTATAAAATATCTCGAAGTTAAAAGGGAAGAACAAGTACAAGTTGAGTTGGGTGATGCAAAAGACTTACCAGCTGCAACAACATTGACGGTTAATGATCCGAAACAAGCTGAACTACAATCGAGAATACTTAATATTTTGAATAGCAATAAAAGCAACTCGTCGGCACCAGCACCCAGTCCAGTTCCAGCACCAACGCCAACACCAGCTCCTGTCCCTCCAGCTAATTGGGGAACAGGTAAAAGATATAGAATTACACTGATAAACTTTAAATTCTATATAAACACTATTTGGTACTCCGATAACTTTTGTAATATAGATATCATTGGTGTGATAGTATCAATAAATCAGGACAGTTCAACATTGAATGTTAAATCAAATATCTAATAGGTATCCCATCATTAATTTTTGCTAGTAGCAAATATTAAAATTATATTCTTTTTCTTTTTTTTTCTTTTTTTTTATTATAATTTTCTTCATTTTAATATTCAGTTATTTCATAAACAGCTTTCTGTAAAAAAAAAAAAAAAAGAAAAAAAATGTATATAAACAATTTATTTATCTAGTATAGTACACTGAAGCATAAGCTTAGTGTTATTGTTTTACGATAAAACTGCATTTGTGCTGAGATTTTTTTGCAATGACTTTAAAGGATTCTATTTCCTTTATTGTGTACACTGTGGTACAAATCATATCTTGCACACGATGCTTTATAAAATTTTTTTATACGTTAGGGAAGATAATTTCTGCGTGACAATATTTGCGCGTCAATATTTATCTTCTCTTTATTTCAATACCGCGTATACGGATTTTTGCCATGCAATTTCCGTTTTTTTTTTTATCCGTGAATGAAAACTTCTCTTGAAGAAGTTATTTGCGTGCGCGTTTTTACGTGCAATTACGATTGTTCTTAATCAGAACGAACTTCGTACGCTTTGAAATTAATCAAGTGCAAAGTGGTGTTTTGTGAAATTGCGGCACAGTGTGGTCAAAGCGAACGAACTTCAAATCATACTTTGTCTGGGCTTGTACACACCGACTTCATGAACACATCATGTTATGCCAGCAGCATCAACAAATGCCACATCAGCATCAACGACTTCCACAACTACTACGGGAGTTTCTCCATCGCCATTATTAAATGATCCAACGGTTCAAAAGGCTCTTGACAGTTTGTTACAAGGCAATTTACTCAAAAGCATTGGTGACCAACAACCAGCAACGGCAGCAGCAGCAGCAGCAGCAGCAGCAACAACGACACCTCTTTTTGCAGCTTTTCCTAATATCGGTCGTTTTTAACTAGCTTCGGAGTAATTCATAAAACTTTGTTAACTACTCAAACCATTTTGTTCTTAATCACTCATTTTTTGCTACCTTATTCAATGACAAATATATTGCACACTTTATAAAAATTGTAGGAAAATGACATAAATCATTTTCTTATACTCAATACTGCATACTGTATCCCTATATTTTAAGTCTTGAGAAAAAAAATGCTTTCTTCTTTACGTCCTATCATATTCACATCAAAATCACAATGCTTTGTATACTAGAATATTCTTTCATAACTAATAGAATCCTCAAAGTTTACCTAAATTATTAATGATCATATAACTTTTAATCACGTTTGTGTAATTCCTATACACACCATTGAAAATTTTTCTTGAATAACGTAAAAAAAAAATAATTGAATATCTTATTAAATCTCTTTATATTTGAACTTACATTTAATAGGGACTCAGTGTAATAGCAGTATAAAAAATTTTTTAATTGTAGATGTCTCATTGTCAAATATAGATAATCAGAGATGGTACGTGTACTCTGCTACTATATGATTTCATCATGAACTCAGTATAAAAGTTATTATGGTATGATATGATGTAATTTTAATTCAACTCGAACGCGATATTAATTTGTTCAGTTACACATAATGTCTTATATTATGCAATATAATGATATTATAAACTTAATCGGCCTTTCATTGTTTTCTAGGAGTAGCAGTAATATTAAAGTTTATTTCTTTTACTTAATACAAGTAATGTAAAAATATTTTTCATTGATAAGAAGACAGTTACGTTTTTAAAATAATATATAGAATACTATATACAACTAAATCAATTTTTATGTTTATTTATATATATATATATATATATATATATATATATATATATATATATATATATTATTCGATGGTTTTTTTTTATATATATAATTTATAAACTTTACACTATCATAATGAATTTTTATATATGAATTTCTCAAATCTTGGTAAAAATAGTTTCATCTTACTTTTAAATGTCTCGGTATAGTGCATTTCTATTCGTTAATGAATATTTTGTTTTTTTCATATATTAATGATATAAATTTCTTTTCTTACTATTAATAGAAATAAAATATACTTACTTTCTTAAAAGGTAAAGTATTGTTACAGGACATACAATGTTCATGATATAGTTACATGTACACATTAGTTTACTGTAATTCCTTCATATTGACACTGATTGATAGATAAATGTGTATATATTACACACACAAACATACATATATATAATATGTATGTTGTATGTATGTATGTATGTATGTATATATATATATATATACGCATACACATCACTTCAAGTGATGTAAAAATGATGTGCATGTATTTAGTGTCATCTAGCAAAATATACATATAACTTAAATAAAGAATTTTTAAAAACATTTCATGTCTTTTATTAAATGTACTGCTTAATATATAAACCCATGTATTACGGATCTAAAAAAAAGAAATACAAAATATACAATATATAATACACAAATGCATTGTTTATATTATTAATAGCATTAAATCTTTCCATATGTTTATAAATAAAGCAGTAGCAAAATACTTAAAAAAAAAATCAATATTTGTTAATGCGAGAAAAGCAACTTTATTAAAGCTAGTTTATAAGAAGCCGCATGGGTAATAAAGGAAGATAAAGCAGTTTTTACAAAGCATATAAATAAGCCATTATTTATATAAGCGAGGCAAGCAATTGTTATTTCGTTTGAAATAATTTAAATCACTTAAATTTACCTAAATAGTAACTTTTCAGATATTGTTCCGCGTGAACTATCTCCTCGCATGGTTGAGATACTTCTTTATATAAAATATTAAGAACGTTTTTTACTGCATCAATATCATAAATGTTCTTAAGCAATCTTTGTTTAAAGGGTTTTAATTTTTCTACGAGTTGCTTATTTTTTGTAATCGAACCCACATGATTACGAAGTATTTCAGTATATATGGGCCAATTAAATACACACGCAGGACATTGGCAATCAAAAAAATAATCCTGCATTATTTTTTCTTTCCTTTCTGAACGTGACATATATGCATATTCAGGGCCATAACTTGTAAAAATTTGATCTCCTGATAAAATTGGATGCAACGCACGAGTAATCATAGTCAGTCCTTCAAAATGTCGAAACGTATTTGGACTGCATGAATGATTGTACAAACTGTGCGTTACATATAAACCTGATCCAGATTTTATTCCTGGCTCTTGTTGTACCTAATAAAAGTAAAACAAAGAATAAAGTGGCAAGAAAGTACGATATACATTTTACATATTTATGAAACTTACTGAAAAACAATTAGAGGACATAATAACGCAAGCTCGAAACATAATACTACCACAAAATCTTAATTCAGAAAATTCACTTATGTCTTCCAAATAATCTATTACATACTTTTTGCCAAAGAATTTAGTCTGCGTAGCTAAAAGAATAGTAGCGAGAGCTGAAATACATGCAAATGCACTGATACCGATCAATGGTCTAGTAATCATATTTGTTGCAAGACTTAAAGCAGATCGAGCACTAAAACTATAAAATACACCTTCGTCTGAAAAACCTGCTGTTCTGCTGTCTAAAGGTGAAAAATTACATTTAAGTATGTTAGGCTAATCGTGTAACGTAGCAAATATTGAAAATATAAAAATACCGGGATTGGATTCTGCAATTTTCATATCTTCTTGTAATTCCTTTATCTTGGAACCATTTTCTGTTACAACAATTAACAACCTAATAATTTTAGTAAGCATTCTTATCTTATCTTTATCAACGTTCAATAAATTTTTCAATAGTACCAAAATTGGACATTCTGTCACATGAGTCATTTCCCAAGCAACCTTTTTACATTCTTCTGAACAATATTGTGCAATTGGACAATTTGAACATGGTATTAAATTATAACATCTTGAAAGACATTGATGACAATGTGTGTAAAACCTACAAAATTTTTTAAATTTAAAAATTAATTTAATTATTATAACGTCGTTATACCTGTCCTCATAGATGACGTGTGCATACGGATTTTCAATGGTAATAATATCTCCTGGACTCAAATCTTTTGTAGCTATAAGGTGACGTCCAAATTCTTTAGAAAAAACAATTTTGATACCATCGCTGGCAGCGGGGCACTCCTTATTTTGACCATAAGCAAGAAATAAAGAACCTTCTTTCTCTAAATATCTTGGCTTTTGCGTTGTACACTTGATTGGCAAATGACTGATATTCAAAAATCGTTTTTCATTATTATCAAGTAACAAATTTCTTTCTTTATTTTTATCATTAGCATGTACAATATCATTAGTGTCTGTTTTTGTAATGTCTTCTTTTCTAGTTTGATTTAAACAAATTTGATCTATAATTTTTTCAATGTTAGTATATTTATCCTCAGATATTTGTAAAATTTTCTTGAGTTCATCGATCGCTTTGGTTCCCCTTTCTATAAGTTTTGCTCTTTTATTTTCTGGATATCCACATAATAAAGCAGCATCGATATCCATCAAGCATTCTTTATACATTTCTTTTCTGAACAAAGCTGCAGATCTATTTGCATGTGCATATGCCATTAACTCTTTATTATCAGCATATGCTAAACTTTTAGTATAACTCTCTATAGCATCGATGTCATCGCCCACAACAAAATGTTGATTTCCTAAATTAAAAAAAAAAAGGACATTTGTACTCGTATAAAATGAAAGTATATTAAGCAAGGAAGTTTTTATTTACCTTCTTCCCTATATCTGACTGCATCCTCCGCATTTTTTCTTTCGACATTTAATGATGGTAATTGAGATTTTACCATATTTTGTAAAATATGTCCAACAAGAGCTTCGCATTCCTTTTGTAAACCGTATCCCACATGTGATACATTCTTTTGTTTAAGATTCAATATTAATTCTTTTGCTACGTCCATGTTATAATCATAAGATTTTATTAAGGTAACAACAATTTATTTTGAAATAAAATTATATATAACTTCTGCGAAGCTGTAAATAGTATCGGGATTAGAATGAATAAAAAATATATAAAGTCATACACTTCAAAAATACATTATTAACATTAAATATTAACATTGACACTACTGTTAAATTTCTTAGTTTATATTAACATAATTCTTCTATTCAACAAATTTCTATACTTTTAATAAATATGTACCGTATTAGAAGTTGCTTACTCAAAAAATTACGGCTATTGCATTGGCCAAAGTAGTACATGTACTAAGATTAGGACTATGAGGTGAGACTAAAATTACCTCTAGAAAATGAAAGAGGGAACTAAAGACTGTTTAACTACACAATCAAAGCAGGTACACTCTTAGCGTAATTTAATCCATTAGAAATTTATTATGTTAATACTACACTAAATATTTTGTATATACAATTAAAGATATAATTTTGCATTTTTAAGTAGCACTATATATGATCTATAAGTAATACAAAACAAACATAAAAATATTATATTTTTGTGATATTTTACACATTTAAATGCTGAAAATAGAAAGAAAGTGTTTTTTGTATTTAGGCCATTTAAAATTAGCTGGAAATATAATAGATATAAATATATCAAAATTTAATATTTGTATTAATTTATTAAAAAACAAACAAAAATAAATGATTTATATTATGTATATTTATTTTAAATTCTTGAAAAATAAATTTTTGAAATTATTTATAGAAAATTCTTTATAGGAAATAGAAAATCTAGTGCTAATATTGTAACACGAATGTGAATGTACTAAGTACAAATAACTTGGCTACAATCCAAATTTGCAGCAGTATTTAGCATGCAATCATTTTTGTCTTTTATATTCTCCTGTATTATTTTTAAATAACGTGTTATATATTTAATACGATAACTAATTATTAATACTTAAATAATAAAAAAATAATCAAATGTTGAAAATAATTTTCTTCTAACTTATTGTTTTTTTTAATGGGGTTAAATTTTTTAAACGGAGATAAGACTAATATAATTATAATAAAATATATATATATATATATATATATATAATAAAAACAAATGCATATTAAAGATATTCGTATATTATTTTTTTTTTCATGTATCGAATGACAATAACTTTTTGAAATCAACAGTAGACTTTTATAGCCAGAATAGAAATAGTTTTATATGTCAAATGATTGTTGATACAAACTTTTTCTTTATTAAAAACTATTTTATATAACTCAGTCTTCTTCCCTTTCTAAGTTTATATGATTGCCAAACTTTGCATATAACTGAGTCTTCAATTCGCTCATCAATGATTTTAGTTCATCGCATTTACTTTCCAAACTTGCTATCTCTGCCTTCTTCTTTTCTTTAGCATCTTCTAAACAATTCTGGAATCATAAATAAATTTAACATATAGTATTAAAACACATATTTTAAAATAATAATTTCATTTCCATTCATGGATTATAAACACCTGTGTTTTTTCAGTATCCTGATAAACAAAAACTTCTCCAATATAATATGGTATCTTAACATCGTCATCTACAAGAGTCAATTCATCACAAGCATCTTCTAAATTTTTCAATTCATTCTGTGAATATAAAAAAGTGATTCAGTTTCGCCAATTTTAAATAAAATTAAACGGCGTATAACCAAATAAGGCTATAAATTAGCAGAACTATCTAAGAATAGATTATCTTTTCTAATCACTTGTTTAAGTTTAAGTTCTTCCTTATAATCTTCCAATTTAGCATTTTGTCTTGCAAATTTGTTGATTTTCTGTTGATCTTCGTAAGTAATATGAACATCGGAATCCTGTAAACGTAAAGAAATAAATTAACCTTTTTAATACTGTAACAAGACACCTTTAATAATTCACTTACTGGTTGAAATCCACCTTGTTCAGTTTTTCCTCCGGCCATAATTATGTATTTATTTTGTTTATAAATTTTAATTGACTTATGAATTATGTATATATTTATAAAACGTACTTAACACAAATTAATATTAATCGGAAACCGAATATTCTTCCTCATACATCCATAACATTTTGTAATTCACGCGCATGCGCTCGAAAACGTCATATTATTACGCATGCGCATAAAATCTGCTCAGGACCATTAATTTGTAAGAAGTAGTTAGTGGTTAGTAAATATTGATATACGTTAATAAACAATGACGTTTATGTTGTGTATATATATATATATATATATACACACACACACACGTATACATTGAATGAACTAATGATTCTATCCATTGAAATTGAGATGATAAAAAAAAAACCATATATAGTTTTTAAAGAAAATTCATATTTTCACAGAATATGAAAAGCTAATTATTTATTACAAAAATACATTATTGAGAAAATTACATAATTTTTTAGTCAGTAAGGTGAAGATCTTTAGCTACCATATGTGCAGTAACATACATCATTTTGTTTTTATTTTTTAAATATGTATCCACCGCAGTCTGACGCATTTCCTCCCATTTGTAAAGGTCACGAAATATCGGGCGAACAAATTTCAATCGCCCTTGTTCTGTTGCAAAATCTAAAGCATCTGATACTTTTGATGCCCAACGACTTTTTATACATAAGCGTAACCATAAAAATCTGAATATACAAAAATATTAATAAAAAGAAATGTACATATATTATGTCGCGCGTAATTTTATACTTAATTTACCTTATTTCGGCATTTTTTATAGAATTAAAATCATATGTATCTTGCATAGTTTCAAGTTTATTTAATGACAAAATAGCAGATGATGCACGTAACTCAGCTAAAAATGTTATCTTTTGAATTGCAGTTAAATCTTGTATGTCATTTTTGTGAAAAGGTGATGTAGTAGTTTCATCCCATGAAATCCATTTTTGCGCTAATTCAGTACAAACAATAGCTAAACTTTTATCATAATTTGGTATAACTGGTGGCATGCCAGGTGTATTAAACCATGCATTCCAATCCACTGAATCTAATAGCTGAAATAAAAATTTCGTGTTTATTTATTTATTTTTTTTTTTATTTTGTATTAACAATGTGTAATAATATTGTTACCTCAGTTTTATTTGGAAAATACTTGTATAGATATTCCTTCCAGTTATCAGTAACTATACTTTTATATTCATATGTATTTAAATATGATTTTAAAAAAGGTTCAAATACATCTGAGCCACCCAATAGTTGCTCTAGATAAAATAAAAGTGTATGACCTTTTTCATAAGGTACAACTGAAAATGAATCATCAGGATTAATCCCTATTAAGCTTGGAACTAAATTTGTTATCTGATTTGACTTGCCAAGCGTTTCGATCTGTAAAAAAAATCTCTGTATAATAAATGGTACCCATATCTTATATTTAATGTTCTCTGAACAAATATATATATATATAAAATAATATGTTAACATTTTAATTTACTTACACATTCTTCCAAAGATTTAAGTCCATTTAATGCACTGAATTGTCTGTACTTTTCATCGAACATCCTTCCATTTATTTTTCTCTCGACGAACATGGTGAAACCTTCATTCAACCAAAAATGTTCAAAATTTGCATTTGTTACTAAATTTCCAGTCCAACTATGCGCAATTTCATGTGCTACTACATTAGCTAGAGAACGATCTCCAGCAAGAAGGGTTGGTGTCACAAATGTTAGACATGGATTTTCCATTCCCCCGAATGGAAAGCTTGGTGGGAGCACTAACAGGTCATATACGCCTATTGAAGATAATATTATATGAAAATAATCAATTACTACAAATATATATTCTTTACAAAATAATACCATACCCCACACATAGGGTCCACATATTTGTTCGGCAATTTGTAACATAGTCTCAGTTTCAGCAAATTCGTATGCACTGCTATTTATATATTCGTGTTCAGCCCAGACAGTACTTCTAGGGCCAATCTTTTTAGATGCTAATACACCTACTGCAATAGCTATTAAGTATGACGGTACTGGAATAGGTTGGTGAAATTTATATATTTTTGTTGTTTCAGTATTTGTAACATCATCTAATAAAGCAGACATTAATACTGTCATCTCTTGCGGTGCTGATATCTAAATAATTTATTGGATTTGTTAAATAGATTCATATTATCGTGTTACACTATATTAAATATCCGTTTACCTTAGCAGAATAAGTAAATTTGACAGATGGTGTATCTTGACAAGGAAGCACAGATCTAGCGTGTATAGCCTTTACAAAATAATTCAATGTGCTTATACGTGTACAATAACAATTTTTTTTTTTTCTATAATAATTAAAATACAAATCAAATATTTACCTCACACTGAGAAAATAAATAAGGATGTTTTCCTCCAGCTGTTTGTTCGGGTGTCAACCATTGTAAACCAGTTGCATCTGATGCTGTTTCATAATTAATTTCAAGTTTGTATCTGAAGATAAAATTTTTTAATTATTAATAAAACTATGAAGAAATAATGTAATTATTACCTTGTATCATTGTCATTAGTCGATTCTGTAGATATTGGTAATTCAATAATAAATTCAGAACCATATCCAATATCATTTTCTATTTTATAATTCAAAGTAGATCCATTATCGACATTTATAACTGATAATATGGTAAGATTACGATTATCTAAAATCTAAACATTTAATAATATGATACAATCAATATTTATATTTATCTTACTTATTATATTATAATGTAATATTATAATATATATTATAATATATATATATATATATATATATATATATATATATATATATATTATATATATATGTATATTATATATATATTTATATACAAGACATAAAAGATAGAAAGATAATAGAAAGGGTAATTCAATTAATTTCTTACCACTGTATTTGTAGCACCTTTTTTTTCTATATCTAGAATTGCTTTACCTGACAAAACTTTTCTATTAAAATCAACATTTAACTCTAGATGAACATGAGTTATAACTGCTAGATCTGTAAATGTTTATGTAAAAATGGGTAAATATTAGTTTTTATATTTTATATAATTTTTCTAATGATATGGATCAAATATATAATAATATGCATCAAACATATTTATTATAATATACTATATAATTAATGATAAGATACAAATATGAAATACCTGGCCTAGAAAAAGAATTTGGATCATTCTCGCTTAAAGCCATTTTAAATATGTCTATTAAATTATAAACAAATATTTTAAATAGATTTTTATGAAATCACGATGACGATATTACAAGTCACGGATTTTATTGAATGACATGCGCAGTATAACGGAGATAAATTTCTGAGATTTTGTTTATCATTAAAGATAAAGTATAACCATTTTTATCAGAAATATTGGTGAACTATCTAAATTATTTTATACAGTGTTCACATAGTACTATTCTTCGAAAGGTACCATTTATGTATATATGTTTATATACATATATATATTTCTTATTATATACATATATATTTTTTTTTACGAGGGAGAATTGTCTTAAGGTTATAGTTTTTTTGCATTTCATAAAAATTACAAACACATATTGTTTTTTAATATTTATCACCAATATCTACGCTATCTCTTTTTTATATTCCACGTGATTCCACGTGTGTCACAAATTAATAAAAAAAATTTATCGTAATTATTACCAATTATTAATAAAAAAATTCCCTATAGTTAACATTCGTTTAGATTTTTTAATCGTTCACCAGTTAGAAAGCATCTGTCGATTCTAGAAACTGTTAACTTCATGATTGTTTGGTTTACAAATAATGATAATCGAGTTTGTAGAATTGTCGAACTAATGTTACTTATAATTATTTAAGGCAAAAGAACAAAGATATCGAAATATAGAACTTTATTGTTTTACGTTTATTGAGGAATTATGACACCGATGAGTGATAGTAGTTCATTACCTAAAACAAAAAAGCCATCAGGTAAGAATTGTAATTTTGCATTAACATTTATGAAAATTATGTTGTATTAATGTCGATAAAAAAAAAATAGTTGTTTCATTATGTCATCTTTTGATATATGTCTACTATTTTTAACAGATAGCGCATTCAAACAGCAACGTTTACCTGCTTGGCAACCTATTCTTACTGCTGGGACTGTTTTACCAACATTTTTTGTAATAGGAGTTGCATTTATTCCAGTTGGAATTGGATTATTATACTTTTCTGATAAAGTTAAAGAACAAACGATAGATTATACCTATTGCAATTCTAACAGTACCGATGGTAAAAGATGTATAGATATAATTGCACAAAATCCAACAAATGTGTCTTGTTATTGTGAAATAAATTTTGTATTATCTACGGATTTTGATGGAGAGGTTTATATGTATTATGGCTTAACAAATTTCTATCAGAATCATCGTCGATATGTAAAATCTAGAGATGATAATCAATTATTAGGAATATTATCGGATGAAGTATCTGGTGATTGTAAACCATTCGCATATGAAGTTAATGATCATAATATTACAAAACCAATAGTTCCATGCGGAGCTATAGCCAATTCTCTCTTTAGTGATGAATTAACATTACATTCTAAGAGAAACGGAAAGGATGTACCTTTATTAAAAACTGGCATAGCATGGCCTTCTGATAAAAATATCAAATTCAAAAATCCAGAAGGTGATTTAAAAACGGTATTTTCTCGGGACAAATTTGCTAAACCAAAAAATTGGGAAAAATATATCTATGAATTAGACCCACAAAATGCAAGTAATAATGGATTTCAAAATGAGGATCTCATTGTATGGATGAGAACTGCTGCTTTGCCAACATTTAGAAAATTATACCGTAGGGTTGATCATTCTGTCGAAGGTTTTACTGAAGGTTTACTTGCGGGAAATTATACACTTAAAGTTAAATATTGTATGGAAATTTCTCTATGAAAGAAACATTTTTTTATTTCATATACATATTCATATACATATTTTATTTCAGCATATTCAGTGTCTTCTTTTGATGGAACCAAAAGAATGATTCTAAGCACAACATCACTTTTGGGTGGAAAAAATCCATTTCTTGGTATCGCGTACATAGTGGTTGGATGTATTTGCTTAGTACTTGGAATAGCATTATCAATTATACATATAAAATATTCCAAGAGGTAAGAATTATTATAATATAAATCAATCTGAAGTCTGCTTTTATTTGTTATAAAATAAAAATTGTGTAAATTATTAAATATTAAGAAATCAATTTTTCCAATATAAAAATAACAATGGTATTCTATTGAACGGTAAACATTTTTAGAAAATAGAAAAAATATATACAATTGTGATTGACAATGAATTATTATATAATGTTACACAGCAAACTAATGTAAAGAAGACAACAAGAAAATATGTTTAAGGCACCATAATTGTTCTTGTAAGTGTTTGTAAAGTTGTGTTATGTTTGTCCAGTGTAATATGATCAATCGGAGTATGCATTTTATGTCTTTTCTTTTTATAAAAATTTATTATTAAATGTATTATACTGTATTTATAATATGGAATGACTTATAAAACAAGCTATATTTTTTTTTTTTTTATACACCAGATTTAGTAGCATGCAATTTAGTAGATGATAAAAATGCATGTGATCATTGAATGTTATTTAATATTTCAGTTTGTTATTATTTATGTTTATATTTCATTTCAAACATTCATATTATATTTAAATATAGTCGAAGCATATTTGCGTTAATTTAAAATTGTAGAAGCATGCGAATCATTTCTAAAATATGATTATATCATTATTTGTATTTATTGCAAAGTTGTTTAAAAATTTAGGTCAAATATTATAACACATAGGTAAAAACATTTAACCTTTATTATTTATAAGTTAGAACAAAGATCGAGATTACTTTTTTATTAATATGTATAAAATATTAAATATATATTATTCCAAGCATATTTTTTTTTACAATTCTAATACGGTTTTTTATTGTTCTTTATGCATTGTGTATGCATTTGTTGTAATTATATTTTGGACTAATTTTTTTGTACAAGTGTATAAATAATACAAATATTGATTATAGAATTCTTTTTTTAGCACTACCGAGATGATTGAAGTAAATCCAACTACGGAATATCAATAAGAGTAACAGGATTTAAAAAAAATATTTATTGAATTGTGTTGGGCTAATTACCTCTATAATAAATATATAACTTTGTCATATCTGATCTTGCAGTTAAAAGAAGCATTACAGTTTTAAAATAGTGAAACAAGTTGATTTTTATAAAAGTTAAGATATTATAAATTACTTTATATTAGTAACAACGAAAAAGTGTAATTAATGAAAACACATTTTTGTGTACATCAAATATTATCGCTAATATTACACGAAATAGTTATTTTGTATTATATGTTATGAATTTTAGAGATTTATATAGAGAATGTTTTATACCAAATACTATATCAGAATTAGTTTCTTTTTAGTATTCTTATTTATTGATGTACTATTTTATTTTTAAGTTCTTCATATTTAAGTAATACATATTTGTATTATTTTTGTCAGTATTGCGAGTAAATAATACTAAGAATATAACTATTTCAAAGATGTTCTATATATAAATACACAACACACACACAACACGTGTAACTCTAAGAAAAATAACACAAAGTATAAGTGACAGATTTTATCCAAAGAACATAGATTTTAAAAGTAAATTGTTTTCCTTCTGATTTAAGATCTTATTTGAATCAATAATAATCTTGAAAATTTCTAAAATTGCAATAATGCAATTTTTCTATACCTACATATTTTTTTCACAAATAATTAGCAGCATAAATCATTGTTCATAAGAATTTTTAATCTGTACAATTTCAAATATTAAGAAAAATAATATGTGCCTTATCCATAGAAGAAACTATTGAATTTAGCGTCTTATTTATGTTCTTGAATATAAACAAAGATACGATTACTATTCTAAATAAACGAATCTTATTAATTGAAAGTATGTTTTTACTATCATTATAATAAACTCACAAATTCGTGCTTTAATGTACTTATGGAGGTATAAAAATACAAGCATTAATAAATTTTCTAAATGTAAGCAATACAATTTTCATATATATAAATCCTAAATGTTCTGTGGTAATTATACATATTTATAAAATAACTGCAAATTATAAGAGCATAAGTCAAATATTGGCGCCATTGTCGTAATGTTAGGTTATGTTCTTAATCATAGTCGATAATCAGCTGCATCAGCTGTTCCGAATGAAACAAACTCTTTCCCTTATAACGTAAAGATCTTTCAAAGGATTTTTTTCTTGTTTATTTAAGTAACAGAAAAGAAAAGTTATATACGTATTTTAGCATAATTTTGTCAAGGTATGTTAACCAATGTAGTTTTTTTTAGTAAATCTAATAATAATTTTTAATATCATTTATATTATTTTATACGGTAACATACATTTCATAGATTTATATTAATTTTATATAATAATATATTTTTATTTAACAGATGAACACAATCGCACGAATTGGTATCCGTATATGGCGTGGAAAGTATCCTAGCTATAGTACGTTACCTCCAGAAGTTGTTGTATTCACTGATAAAAATATGGTTATTTGTTGGCATCCAGATCAAGGGTTTCCTTATGAACACTCAAAGCCTATAGTAGAACAAGTTTTAACATCAAATACGATACTTAAAATTGGTGACAAAGATATTGAAGATGTCTTCAAACAAAAGAATAAAGATGATGTCATTGAAGAAATAGCCAAATTAACTTTTACTACTAAGCATAAATGGTATCCTCGAAGCAGAGATAAAAGAGCTAAAAAAATTAGTCCCGATAGACCATACTTGTGAAATATAAAAAGTAGATCTCTCTTTACGTTGATGTATGTTTCTTAACTTATTTTTATTATGAGGAATAAAGATATTATACTATTATCTTCACGTGTATTCTTTTATTTTGATTATTGCACATTATCTTTTGTAAATTAATAAATATGTTATAAAACTAAAAAATGTCAGTCAAAATTTAAATTATATCATACATACATACATACATAAACACAAGTTCATAATACAATTTTCATTTACATTCATTTTTTTTGCAGTCTTTGAGTTACATAATGACATAATCTTATAAGCGGATAGATTATTTACAATTATTATAATTTCTTTATATACATATAGTAGAAATAATTCTTTTAAATTTTTTACACTTTTATAAATGTTCAGGAAAGAGTTGCCTTTCACCTTCATGCAATAAAATTTGTAATGCTTTATATAACAAATATCTTCCAAACCTACATTTATCTCTCGAATTCCATGTGGCTATAATACCATAATATTCACCACTTTTACAATTTGTTAAATGTTCAATACCTAATGCATCTATCATTACTGCTTCTCGCGTATATGCTTCTACTGGAATTGTGTTTTGAAATACGTGTAAACATATAACACCATAGCCATCATTCCATATATCTAATATATGTTTAATTTTTTTGTTTAATAAATTTTGTTCTTTTGAAACCCACATGTTAAAAGCGTCATAAAGATGAGAATAAGGTCTAGATCGTTTACCTTTCCCAATGTAAAATATAGAAGAAAGAAAAGTCGTCCAAATATCTGATTCAGGAATTTGTAAAGCATGATGCGGTAAATCTTGTGTTACGCGTGGATCCAATAAAAGATAATTAAAAGAGGTTTTAGATGTTCCTTCACGCCATCTACGAGATGGATCTGGTGAAATGAATTCCTTAAATACGTCAGTTTCGATTGTTCCATATAAACTCAAATCATTTATCCAATCTCCAAATGCTAACCATGGTTTCATTTGATTTACATTAGATACATTTTTTAAAGAAGGCAAAGTTGTACACATTTGTTTATTTTGTATATTAACAAGACGTTTTAAATATAAATGCCTTGTGGTAGTAGTAATTGGTCCAGGCATATCACCTAATTCAGTCAACTTTTGTCGAAGAACATGATCATCAATCAAAAGCAATTCAGGTGGAAAATTGGATGATAGTCCTGAGGAACCTAAAAAAAAAAGACATTAAATAACAACTTTTCAAAAACACACATCTTAAGGATTTCTCTATAAATACTATAAACATACTTGTTTTATTCTTGCTAAAACTGAACTTATTTTCTTTGTTATCCTCTTGAATGCTGAAATTTTTGTCATAAACATTATAATGAAAAAAATAAGGCGTTAAGAGTTATTATGATTACTTACCTGGCAGGAGTAATACATTTTCGTCGTTCTAGTAAAATAACTCCTTTTTCTGGATCTTCATACTTATATTCTTCCTCCACGCTTATGTATGAAAAAGAAGATCTAAAAATATAATCATATTGTTACGTATTATTGATTAGTATGTTTAAAAAAAAAAATCGTATTTAACTATTATCCTATTAATATAACTTCTATATAAATTTTTCTATAAACTTTTACATTATATATTATAATTATAAGATACTGACCGTGATATTGAAATGTTTTGTTCTGATGCATTATATTCATCTTGTTTTCTATTCTGTAAATCATTTATTTTTGTATTATTTGATAAAACTTGTTTTTCAATATTTGACGTTGTTGTCGTATATTTTTCAATTTTATAAACACAGTGATATGCCTTCTTCTTTTTCAATTCTGTAAATGTATCCGATGATTGTATATGATTATGTATTTCACAGGGATCATTATTTACATGTTCATTATTATCGATGATAATGTTTGTGCTTTCTAAATCTGTTAAAGATCGTAAAATATTTGAAGGTATTGTTGGATTATCAGAATCGGTTAAAATAGTAGAAGCATCATTGTAAGATAAAATATCTATGTTTTCATCATATTTGCCTTCGTGTAATTTCACAGCTAATCGTTTATCCACGCGTCTTTCATTATTTTTCTTTTTAGGAAAATATGAATCATCTGGCGATAATGATAATGTGGAAATATCACTTGAAATAAGATTAAATGTCTTGTCTGAATGTTCCGTTGCAGAATTATTTTTTATAAATTCATTTCTTGTATTTGGATAATATTTTTTCATATCTTTACAAGAAGTCTGGACGTGCCTCTGTTTTCTTCTTGGTATAGACTGAATCATTTCTTTCCTTTGCTCATTGTATTCACAAGAAATCGGTGATTTATATTGTTTTCTTGGATATGGTGTAAAAGTGGATTTTATGTATTTATTTCTAGGATTATTTGATGCAGAATAGCCTTCGACATTCGCAGTTTTTACTATATTTTGTCTTTTCCTTGTGTTTATTGGAGTATAAAAATTCGGTGAAGTACTTATAATTGAATTGTCTAAAAAATTTGACGACATAAGAGGTAATTTATGGAAATTTGTCTTGCATTTTCTTGTAGATTTAGTTTTACAAGACTCGATTGGTGGTTCATCAAAATTATGCGATAAATCCTTCTGCTTGAATTTTGATGCGACATATTTTTTCTTTGACTTCATAGAATTAAGTTTAGAACTTGTCTTTTGACTTGAAGATAATAATGGTAAAATACAACTTTTGGGTGAACTTTTCGTAGGCATACTTTGTTTTTCATGTTTCACATGATCTAAGAATGTTTCATTAATAGTCGCATCACTTGTTAGTGATGTAGAAAGAGAATTAATAATTTCACTAATGAGAACTTTCTCCTTATTAACATTTTCATTAATGCAAAGTTTTTCAAACTTGAAATCTAATTCATCTTTCTTTAAATCTTGTTTTGGTGCAAAAGATGATATGGTGGAAGTTATACAGGAGTCACCAATACCGCTAGATATGTATTCATTAGAATATTTCAAAATCATTTTACTTGAGTCATTATAATTTACATTTAATGAAGTATTTTTTGGTATGATATATTCAGCTATAGTATTACCGTTATTCAAGACTATTTTATCTATAACATAAAATAAAAATAGAGTTAATAATAAAATTTTGGAACTCCTTCGATAAACAAAAATTGTAGACAAATATTATATGTAACGATATACCTTTGCTTACCTAATGATAGTTTATATTTTGGTTTTCCATCTTCATCTATACTATAACCACAATATTTTCCAAGAAGCGTAATAACTCTATAATACTTTCCATCAAATGCATAATGAAATGGACTTCGTCCTTCATCGTCCAACTGTAAAGGATCACCACCGTTTGATAAGAGTAACTCTAAAATACGAATTCTACCCCAGGCAGCAGCAACGTGAACAGGTGTTAATCCATCAACGGATCTATAGAATTAAATATGAAAATTCCAAATTTATTAGATTTAAACTATATACATAAGTCGATCGATGCTTACTTAACATTAGGATTTCCACCATGTCGTAAAAATAATTTCGTTACTTCTTCTGCAAATATTTCTGAATCATTGCCTATCACTAAATGAAAGGGAGTAATACCATGTGTGGGAATTAAAACATTGGGATCTGCCTCTTTATTCAATATAAGAGTTGTCACTTGTCTATAATAAATTAAATAAGTAAATATTAAATGAAAAAATAATTGTATTTACTTATGTTAATTATAAATTTGTACACCAAATATTTATAATCAAAATATTCTACTTCACTTTATATTTGTATCTTCAAGACCATCGCAAAGTGAAGAAGCCAGAAATAGATCCCCTTTATTTTTTGGCGTAGCTAACATTTTTACTTGAAATATTATATTCACTTAAAAAATAACATAGAATAATATAAATAATAATTTTCAAACTTCAACCGGTCAAAGTATGTGATTGGTGCTTATATTATAATCGACCAACTTCAAGTATTGCAAGTCTTATGGATCTGTTGAAAGCGCCTCTAGTGTTTATTATTTCATTCAAAATAATCAGTCAAATTACCGACAGCAAGTAACAAATGTTTAACAGACATGAGAATTAAGGACAATATTGTGAGAAATTTTTTCCTTTATGAAAATTATTGTGAATAATAATACAATCGATGATCCGATGATCTAGATTTTGTTATTTCTTTAATTATACAAATATATAAAGAAATATATGATAAGATAAAAAGTAATTTTGTGGAGTTGGAACTATTTAACAGATTTTTAAAAGTACAGAAAAGACAGTGACACACAAATATTTAAATAAAGGAATATAAAATGAATTTCATTGATGAATTAGAGAAGTTTACTCATAAATGTTGGAAAAGTATTTTTGTGGAAGTACACGAAGCTGTTGTTTTTATAGATTCTGCAGCAACAGAATGTCTTCACTGGTATACAGGTGATCAAGGATATCTTGCATTAAAAAATGCAGGAGCATTTTCTGTACATGAATTAGCTACCTATAATTTACGTGTACGTATATATATTTACATAGAACAATGAAAATAACATTGACATAAATATATTTGTTGGAACATTTTCATGTAGAATATAAAGGATAATAATGATGGAAAAGCTGTGATTATTTCTAATTCTGCTTATGCAGATTTTTATGAGTATACTATTAAAATGATAATGGAACAAAATAAATTTAAAAGTTATACGATTATCGTTACTGTACATTATAAAACAATGAATTACGATAATAGTATATCAAATGAAGAAATGAAGAATTACACAAAAATGAAAGAGGATTTACAAAGTTCCATAAATTTTAAAAATCCTTTACAGGTAATTTGTTCGAGATATTTCAGGTACAAGTTACTTCTAAAGTTAATGAAAATATATATTATACGAACTATATGTTATTTCATAGAATATTTCCATAGAAGTGATTTATGTTCCTATTTTTATAAGTCTTCTAACTAGAAGTTTATTTACTACTCCACCATTTGCAAATTTAATGCCACCGATTAATATACCTGAACCTGATAAAATTAAAGAAACAGAATTGTATATAAATCATTTTGTAAGTTCCTTGGAAAGCTTGTTTCATCAGTTGGATATTATAGAAGACATATATTCGATTGGTAAATGTAGCGATTATATAGCAGAAGCATTAAAGAATTTACCCGCAGCGGTCAAACGTAGATCTGTGAGTATATAAATTATCAAATATAAAAAATTACAATAATGTGTAAGTTACTAATTTTATATTAGAAACTAAATAGAGGATCTGGGTCCAGAATATCGTTAATTTTAATCGATAGAACATTAGATTTATGTGCAGCTACTAGTCACGATACGAATTCAGTTCTATCAAGGATGTTATGTATTTTACCACATTTGCCTAACCACACCAATGATATCGCAGTAAATATGAATCCAATCGTTTGTGGATCAATGGTAAATATATGAATATATGCTTATTGCGTTATTATATCACATATTAACGATATTATCTTTTAAGATAGATGCACCGTTTATTGAAATACCAGGATGCTTAGCAACTACTGATAAAAATTTGATTGATATCTTGATCTCAAAGAAACAGCAAGCTGTCCTTGTAACTGCAAATCATTTACTTCAAAGTATTTTAACGTCAAAAGGAAGTCCTAAATCTAAAATAACTACTAGAGTTTCTGTCCATAGTTTGGAAAAGCAAATATACAAATTTCAAGATAAGAATGAGATATATTCTACATTAGAATCCAGCAAACAATTACAAGTGATATAATTTTTAATATTAATAAGCATCAGAATATGCTTACAAACTTAATAAATAATTTTTATTATTATGAACTTTCAGATAATTTGGGCAATTGTGCAATCACTGAAATCGGATAAAAATATGCAGATAGAGTTGCTTCTTAGTATTGAAAAATTGGTATCACAAAATGTAGCAGTTAGTAGAGATTCCTCAAGCGTATTAACACAAGTAATTATTAAGTTGTCCTTAACTAGATTAATTTACAAAGCAATTAGAACACATATAAAAAATAAAATGAAATCCATTTTAGCTAAGCACCATCATAAGAACACGACACGACAGAAAATTAGATACTGAAAATCTTCTTGCTCTGTTAATATATGTTTATGCCCTTGCCGGCACAGAAATACATTTTTCACCTGCTCAAGAACAGCTTTTAGAAGAATCCCTTTCTATGGCTGTGTACGAAGACATAAAAGTTTTTAATGAAAGTACAGATATTACAAACGGAGTTTACCAACAAATTTTATTGTTATTAGGTTTGTATCAATAACAATTTTTCATTAAAATAATAGTAATTGTACATCTGCGTTTAAAGATAATTTTAAAAATATTGTTTAATTCAGGAGTCACAGATGATGAATCTGCAAGAGAGATCTCAATAAAGACAGCAAAACATTTTATCACCATTCTACACAACGTCGCAAAAAGACGAGAAGGATTGCGCAATTATGTGTAATTAAAACCATATCATTCGTTAATTATGACATAACATTCTACTGAATAAATTAAATTGTTATATTACAGATCTCTGGTATCTGATCCACATCCTAGTGAAATGGTTCAGTATATTGGTATATTAGAACAATTAGTTAAAGATATAGTAAATCCAAAGAGACCTAAAATTCATGATCTACATGCAAAATCAATGCATTCCAGTATTAGCTTCAAGTGAGTATCCATAATATATTTCACCTATGATCAAATAATACCTAAACTATTGCGTTATAGTCTTTTTTCGAAGAGCAAAACAGAACATCACCCAGCAGATAACCCATGGATATTAATATATGTCGTTGGAGGTATTACACCGGAAGAAAGTAGGAAAGTTCAAGAGATAGTATCCACGTACAAAACAAATTGTTCCATAACACTTGCAGGATCTAGATTATTAAATCCATCAGACATAGTAAATGAAATCCTTTTAATGGGAATGAAAGATTAAATTTATGAATATAAATATCTAATTAATCTTTTTCTTTTATCCACTTAATAATACCATTATTAATCATAAAGCTAATAGTTCTTGTTCCTTTTTTTGACTCTATCAAGCATAAATGTTTTTCTGAATCGTTATTTTTAAATAGACGAATAATATAATTTAATTCTTTTGGAATATTTGTAGTAACAAATTTTATTGAATTAATATCACTTAAAGCCAATGTATTTGGCCTCGTATAAATTGTTGTAACATTGTACCGAGAAGTGGTTGCTTGAATAAGTTTTACTAAATTTATCACGTAGCTATCTATAGATCTAATATCACTATTTTCTCTAGTTTGCCAATAATATGCCGATATACTGTCGATCGCCAAAATTATAATCTTTTCATTGCGAAATAATATACTTTCTAATGTATGTAACGTTAGTAAAAATTGATCCTTCCCATAACAATTAATTATAATTAAATTATCGAGCACGTCATTAACAATTTCACTTATCGTTTCATTATTCATTCTCTTTCTATCAACGGATTTATATACATCAGTCACAATCGTCGACATTACTTTAACTAATTTTGATATTTGAAAATGACAATCAGTATTTATCAATACCGCTGAGGCCGCAAGTCCTTTAACATGAATATCGTCGTATCTATCAGGAAGTATGCATTTAGCAAGAATATTCGCTAACAGAAGTGATTTTCCACTGGATACATCTCCGGTTATTTCTATAATGTCCATGTTTTTTAATCCGTCAAAAAAAAGAGTGTAGTCAAGCTCTGAAACGCATAGATTCTTTCTTAACCGTGTAATTAATTGCAATCCACTTTCAAGATTCGATTGCATTGTAACTATGTGTACTATTATTCAAATTCCCTTTTTTATCATGTTTTTCTTATTTTTTTTTCTTTTTTTTTTGTTTTCCTTTAATCTATTATACACATCTTTAGAAATCTATGATACATGAAGCTATATTTATATGAAGAAAGTAGACCCTTTCCCACTTTCCGAAGAATTAATATGTTTGTACCAATTAGCGAACGCATTCTATACTGCACTATCGATGATTGGTGCTTACCAGTGCTAATCATTGACCAGATAATAAGATAACTGATCGCGCCAACTGGTGGATTCGATCTAGGGTACGGATTCTTTTCTTCGATACGACAACAAGTATTGTATACTACCCTAACTTTCAATATATTCGGAGACTATACACACTATACAGACCCGGCACAACAAACTGCGTCTCACGCAACAATTTAGCCGCCATTTTTCCTCATTTCGACAACCGATGTTTTAACATAATTTGTCAAATTCATTCGCATAAGGCAAAAGACTTGCTTAGATTAACGATAAGAAGAATCCAAATTTCAAGGGGATGTCATTCCCTTTGTCGATCTCTTTAAATATTAATAAACGTGCGAAGAAAAACAAACGATCATATATATATATATGTATATATATGTATATATATATATAAAAAAAAAACAAAAAAAAAGAAAAGAAATAAAAGTATAATGGTAGATCGGCGGTAAAATCTCCCTTTCGGCTTCAGGCATCGAAGGCGGTTAGTGCGCGTGTGCGAACCGCGCCGAGGGGTGGTTGGTCGATGGTCCGATGTGCGAACTCGAAAATTGCGAATTCGGGTGAAATTTTCCATGTATTTTGCTCGGTCTTGGGCTGTACGTGAACGGTGATTCATTATTTATTTTATCTTTAAAAGGAAAACGTGCGGCTCGCGAGCTGCCACCGCGAAGCAAACGGGTGGCCAAGTCTTTCGTAGGGGCGCACAAAAACGACACGCGGTTGTCGAAAAATGGCGAAAACCTTTCGCGCGGTGACAGTATTGACTTTGTCAAACAATGGACAGTCAATACCAAAGTATAATAAACCGGTCATACTCAACGTTAATTATGACCCGCAAGGCCTCAGCGTCGAACTCGTCTTAGGTATTTATCTCTTTTGAAAATAACGCCAAAACGTTCGATCGACGATCTCAACGCTGACGCGTTATTCGCGGCGACATAACCACACTCGCTCGACCGGAATACATTATTCTCTTCTTCTTCCCATTTGTATTGACATTCTTATCTTTTTTATTTCTCTTTTTTCTACCCGTCATCAAATGTTTCCGAACTATCGATTCTTTCTCTTCTTGAAACTTACTTTTCGTATTATTATTATGTTTTGACACGCTTTTTTTCTTTTTCACCTCATCCTTTTTTCCTTCCTTCCGAGTGTGCAGTCTTTCTTCCTTTTCTTTCTTTCTTTCTTTTTTTTTTTTCTTCAAATTAATTCAATTTTCAATTTAATATATATCCTGTATGTATGTTCATTTGTAAAAATTCATTGTACGTCTTTTGATTTATTTTTTGATTTCTGAATACCATCTTTTATGTTCTAATATTTTACAGGTGATTCCACTGCAAGAGAAAAAGTTTCATTGTTAGAATTTCCTGTAACTCATACCACTGAATGCTCTAGGGTTTCATCAAGAAGTTATGTTTTTACATTGGATTCAGATAGCTTGTTAATAACATTTGCTAATGAAACAGGTGAATAGATACAAAAATATTATTCCGTTGTTATTAGTTTTTTTTTTCTGATGTTATATAGATATTTATTTATATATATATATATATGTTAACAGTATAATTTTTTAATCCACAAATACTAATGCAAAATATGATTTTTTAATTATATAGACTTTCGTAACTTTCATTCACAAATATTAAAACTCAAAAATGGAAAGGGCGTATCAGCGTTTAATGAAAGAACAGAGGAGTCATCGGCCATGCAATATTTTCAATTTTATGGTTATTTATCACAGCAACAAAATATGATGCAGGATTATATCAGAACAAGCACGTATCAACGTGCAATACTTGGCAATTTATCTGACTTTAAAGATAAAGTTGTGTTAGATGTAGGAGCTGGTTCGGGCATTTTATCATTTTTCGCAATTCAGGCTGGTGCAAAGAAAGTATACGCCGTAGAAGCAAGTAACATGGCAAATCATGCAGAATTATTGGTAGCTGCTAATAATTTATCAGATAAGATTATAGTCATAGCTGGAAAAATTGAAGAAATAGATCTACCGGAACATGTTGATTGCATAGTCAGTGAACCTATGGGCTACATGTTATATAATGAGAGAATGCTTGAAACTTATCTTCATGCCAAAAAATGGCTAGTACCGGGTAATCAAAGTTACATTATTTACTCTTATTATATATATATCCCTTTATAATTTTAATTCATACGAGATATGCCATATCTTACTTATAGGTGGAAGAATGTTTCCTTCTAGAGGAGACTTGCATATCGCGCCATTTTCCGATGAAAACCTTTATATGGAACAATTTAATAAAGCTAATTTCTGGTACCAAACATGTTTCCATGGTGTAGATCTTTCTGCAATGAGAAATAATGCCATTAAAGAATATTTCCGCCAACCTATTGTTGATACCTTTGATATAAGAATTTGTATGGCTAAATCTGTCAGGCATATCGTAGATTTCCAGACAGCTGATGAGACTGATTTACATAAAATAGGTATGGTTATACGACATTTTTTTTATGTATTGTTATGTCTTTCAAAAATTTTTTTTTTATTACTATTTTATTTTTTTTCTCTTTTATTTTTGAGAAAAATGGAGGTAATAAGGTGTAATGTATCATATCAGTCTGTGATAAATTATGAATTTTTCAGATATAGATGTTGACTTTCACATATTAGAAAGTGGTACATGCCATGGTCTTGCATTCTGGTTTGACGTGGCATTTATTGGTTCTACTCAACAAGTTTGGTTAAGTACTGCTCCTACAGAGCCCCTTACACATTGGTATCAAGTGCGTTGTCTTCTTGAAAATCCATTATTTTGTAAAAGTGGCCAGTTACTTTCGGGAAAAGTAATTCTTATTGCCAACAAAAGGTAATGACGAATGAATGTTCTACGTATTATTTAATATTGTACTTGTTCTCTCAGTTATTTGATTAAAAATCGATTGCAATATCGATGTACTTGATTGCAGGCAATCTTACGATGTTACAATAGAACTGAAACTTGAAGGGACAAATATGGAAAGCAGTAGTAATACTTTAGACTTGAAGAATCCTTACTTTAGGTATACAGGAGCAGCAGCACAACCACCACCTGGCTTAAATAATACTTCACCTAGTGAATCTTATTGGACAACTCTGGATGCACAAGGTGCTCGACAAGCTGTTAATATGGTTAATGGCATGTCGGTCAATGGTCTCGGTGAGGTTTCAATGGATACAAGTGCAGCAGTAAATCCCAGTAATTTACTTGCAATTGGTAAGATCAAATTTCGATCGAAAATCAATATTCTACAATCTATAGCGACATAAGACATTCTTCTGTATTCTACTAATAATATTTCGTATATATTGATCTAATAAAATTTTAGATTGATTCGAGATATGTGTAAGTAAACAATGGGTTATTTGTTTCAGTTAAAATTAAATGTGATGTTTAATAATGAATATTTTGCACAATTAATAATAATAATAATAATAATAATAATAATAATAATAATAATAATAATAATAATAAAATCTAAACGTATGCTTAGGTGGCCAACCGAATATTCACCCTGGCTCGATATCGAGTACCGGACGTGGTCGAGTAGGAGGTACAGCTACCAGTACGCAAGCAGCTCAATTGATAGGTGGTGGAATTACGCCTAATATGTTTACATCTCCGGCTACTGTGAGTGTAACATATTACTGATTGTTTTCTCAAGCGAGCTATTTTCTCTATGACACTTTTACCATTATATAACAATACCTTTTTGAAACAGAAACAAATATAATGAAAAAACATTTAATTGAAACAAGTAAATGGCTCGCTAGGTATTTGATCATAATTCATAAAAAGATACTAAAGCGTGTACCTGCCTGCGTGTCTTTCGCGCTACAGCTTGGTGTTACTTTCCAGCAATCGCTGGTCCTTGGAAATACGTCGCATTATCCGGTAAATCCAAGTTTAATGATTGGTGATTACGTCACACCTGGAAACGGCATATCACCTCAGACTTACCGGCAATGATCTATGGCAAAATCATTTTGCATCGAGTATTCTCGCAAAGTAAAACAGTTACAAAATGATCCTCGCCATAGCAATTCTAGCAACATTGGTGACAAGGGCAACAATAAGCAAAGTCGTAAGTTGGTGTTTAGTTCGCCAGCCAGCAAGCTTCGACTCGCGTCTTCTGCCGTTCGAATTTTACATGCAGTTGATTTAACCAGTCTTGAACCACATTTTGATCATAGCGGTAACAATGTCGCTTATTTGAGTAAGCCTACAGTTAATTCTGTATTTGGATTTGGTTGGGGTTCTGGAAGAAATAATTCTCAATGGGAGGCACGTTGGAGGAGATTGCGAGTCATCCCCTCGTAGCTGTCAATATTTTTTACTGTCATCATTTATTTCATCGCCCCTTGAAGATCGGATCTTCCAGATTGAAGTGTGCACGCTTGCCAAATAATATCCAGGAAGATATAATATTTTTTAACGACAATACAGTTTACCGTATGCAGCGTTCTACGCCTTACTATTTTACCAAGCCCTGACATGGTCTATACATCAGTAATTTGTAAGGAATGTAGATCGATCATAAATCGCGTTGTGATTTCTTGTCTTTTCCTTTAAAAGACTTTTAAAGTTTTTTAGTACCAGCAAGATATCGGGATTGTACATCGATTAGTTGTTGGCATAACTGGTTTTCAATATCAAACGACTTTTACACAACTCGTAGAATAGAAAACAACATTTTTAACATTTTGCAAAATGCAAAGAGCAATAATCTGATAAGCATACAATATTAAGCACTCTGTGGCAGAATTTATTATATAATTATTTCAAATATTTTTTCTTTTTTTTTTTTTTATATATATATATATATTTCGTTCCTCATATTCTCTTATAATTCTGTTTATACTTTAAACAGTAAACAAATTTTACAATTTCTTTTTTTATATTTCCATTTTATAGAGTAAACCTTGCATGGATAGGTGAATAATTTATAAACTTACCTTTAAATTTAGTTCTATCCAACTTACGTTGTGTGTTAACCATTCTTCTTAAATATTTATAGAATACAGTCTGATAAAACTTTCTGAAACTTAATTTTGCGTAAAGCATTTTTGAAGACTATTACCAGTACATCTACATGTATATGTATGTGTACATATTTTACAATAATGTAATGTACATTATAGTTTATTGTATCAGTATTTAGGGTGCTTAAATTTATGTAAACACGAGGAACTGATTTACAGTATAATGTATTCAAAACCTAAGCATGGTAAAAATGTAGTAGATTTTTTTTTTATCTATAGCATGTTCTTCCATAATAATAATAATAATAATAATAATAATAATAATAATAATAATAATAATAATAATAATAATAATAAAACGAAAAGAAAAAAATATATATATAATTTATAATTGCATCAAGTATCGAATACTCATATTACTTTGTATCTGGCATTCCACAAGTGCTTCTAATATTGTATGATTTGTTATTGTACATAACATAAAAGCCTGCTTCTTCTCTTCCATTCTTTCTTTGTAAGAAAATGATTACACTAAAAGCAATATTTGAAAGATATGGATAACCAAAAGAAAATTATCAAATTTTTTGTTGCTTTTCTGAGTATTGCTTTCAACGTCATCATTGTATATTTGTGTGAGTGCGCATAGTTTTTCTTTTTATATAATTGCAATACAATGACTGAAAGTTAATGTGACATCTCAGGAAGCAATGCAAGTAGTAGATACTTTCATTCTATTTTTTTTTCTTTTTTTTTCAACTTTTTTTCATAATTACACGCAGTTTATACATTCGTTTAAAAAGTCTAGTGAAAGTATGGCGATGCTCATTATTAATATTACCCATTGTTTTATAACATCCATAAATCATTGGTTAATAGGAATAAAGATAGTATTTATCATTGTTCATAGTATTAACAGTTGCATCAAGCTATTGTTTCTATAAAATATTCTGATTTAAACTGCAAGGAAACAACATATTGTTTTTTCTTTTTTGTTTTTATATATTTACATTGATTTGTTTTTTTTTGTTTTTATATATATATATATATATATATATATATATATATATAAGAAACTAGCTTGAGTGTATTTGACATACTCTGAGAGGAGATAAATACTATTTGTCTCATGAATATCATCTGGTAGGTACATAAATGCACGAAGGAAAAAGGTTAGAATTGTGTTCAAAATAATACTTATTTAGTATTTTGTGGTATAGATAACTTATATAAATTCATTCTAATTATTAATGTAATTACGTCTCTACTTCCCCTGTGATGGTTAATATGAATATGATCTTTAGTAAATCTTAGTACAAAATAGTACAAAAAGATGATATAAATTTTCCTTTTATGTCCTTTCTTCCTTTGGCAGCGACAACAAATAAATTAAATTTGTTATGCTGTAAAAACTTATCACTTTTCCATTTTTTTTATAAATTACTAATGTGCTTCCAAAATATTATAATGATATTCGGTCGAACGCTAATCTAACTTTTACTTTCGTGTGAGAATATCATTTATCATATTGCATGTCCTATATGCTCGGAAGAATATCGTTAAAGATTAGAATTTATTTTGGTAGTACTGCGTTTAATTCATTTTTTTTGTTCTCTTTAATTAAAAATAGTATTATACGACTAAACGTGGCTCTTTGAAAATGTATTGATTATCTTAAATATTCATTCATTTCAAGATATTTGATTAATAGCGTGATTTGTTAAACGAATTCCAATTGTAATAATAATTTCATTATCATTAACGTGTCATCCTCATGGATTCTAATCATCATCATCATCATCATCATCATCATTATCATTATATTTTTCAACATAAGAAGAGCCCACTCGAAAGCGTGCGTGTGTAGAGGCATACGTGACACATGTGCACCATCCAATACGATTATACGATTAGTATGCACGCGCCATTTGTATGTATAGCCTTCGTGCGTGTGTGACGAATACGCGTAGTATTTTTTTGCATCCATTACATTAATGAGGTTTATTTATACGGCGCATTATTATCACGAGCAATTTTGAATTGCACCGACTGAACATCAATTTTGTTAATTACCCATATAAACATCCGTCGTGCTCGATTATTAATTGTAAATACTCTGACAGCTTTTTGGCTTTAATTTTGTTTCCTATCTTTTTTTGGTAGCAAACGGCATTATAGTGTTCTAATTTTTTTTTTTTGTAAGTAATCTATCTTAGTAAGTCTGTGTTGGAAAAATTTTTGTAAATGTCTGCACAGGCTACGAGGGATATATTTTTTTTCCCTTTTGCATTTTCTTCGTAAATGAATTTTAACGGGAGAAGATTATAAATTAGTCTCCCCGAGACACGTTGTGTATATAAAATGTGTCGAAATTGCATCCTCGGCTCAGAAAAAAAAAGAAAAAAAAACGGAGTAACTATTATTCCGTTAACTTTAAGGACGGTGCAATTCTAGACAAATCGTGTCGATTAATCGCTGTTTTGCATAATAATACTGGTTCCATGAATTACCTTTTATGATAGGATTTTTTTTACTTTTGCTTTCATCGATCTCCCTCCACCATGTTTGTATTCCGCGAGTGTTCTTTTTTATACTGTCTGAAACGACAAGAATGTACACGGAACTCTATTACGTTCCATGACTTCGTTTTACCGCAAATTAAGGATTATATAAAATTATTGATGACAGGCGATATTTAGTAATAATGATATTTATATCTGTCGAATTAATAAATTAAGTTGAAATTTTACCTCGCCGGCTCGTTATTTAATCTCATTCGAGCAACTCTTTTTCTTTTTTTTTTTTTTTTTTTAAATAAGCCGGATGCGGAATTGATCTGTGTGAGAATGATACGCCGTTTCACACTACGACTGAAATTCAACGGCGATTTAGCGAATAATGAATAATTATATAACAGTGTACGCCCGAATATGAATCAAACGAGATATTGTATTCGTCAATAAGAGATCAAAATTATATGGTGCGCGGTAAATACGATTTTTACTATTCCACCTTTTCTTTATTCTTAGGTATTTCGAGAATTCTTCGATCGAACGTTACCAAGGTAAAACAGATTTCATTAATCTAATCTTTATTTGATTTCACATTATTTGTTAACACTTTATACAATCAATGAAATATTCTCTATCTCTTTCATCTCTTATAAATTAGGGCCAGCCTAACATAATAAATTTTAATGATCAACTATGGTAAATTTGTAACCGTCTAACGATTAATGACAATCTACTATTTTCAATTGCATGCTAATACATATGTGCGTAACAATACCTTCAATTTTGCCCTAATTAACGTAAGGCGTGTTTAAGAGTACATCATGTTTTCAAGTGTCAATAGGCGTTAGGAGGGGGAGAGAGAGAGAGAGAGAGAGAGAGAGAGAGAGAGAGAGAGAGAGAGAGAGAGAGAGAGAGAGAGAGAGAGAGATTAAATAAAATCTAAGCCCAAACACGTAATGTCGAATCCCAACTTCCAGTTGAAACAGCAGTACCATCCGGTGAAACTCTCAAACAAGACACACGATTTTCGTGTCCATATAAAAGTGCTACTCTTTGGCACTTTAGAGTATCCCATATGTTTACCGTATAATCATTATAGCCAGCAAACAATAAACGTCCACTTACACTGAGATCGATCGTATTCGCTCCGAATATAATACTCTCTTTTGCATAAATAGCTACTTCCTTATCAGCGCGTAAATCAAAGAGTCTACATGTGGCATCATCGGAACCTGTTGCCACTGCATCGCCACTTGGATGAAATCTTACCTATAGAAAAACAAAGCGATTTCATTAATCGGAAAATATTCATCAATTGGAGTATTACTACGTGTGAATTCTATATTCATACCGAATTAACATCGGACTGATGTCCTTCGAAGCTTTGAACACATTGTCCGCTACGCATATCCCAAATTAAAACCATTTTGTCACAACTCCCAGATACGAATGTATTGCCGGTTTCACTCGGTGCTAAGTCAATTGACATAACGTCGCTGGAATGCCCGTGAAAACTTTGAAGCAATTGACCACTTTCGACGTCCCACAAAGCACACGTACTATCACCGCTTCCTGTTAAAATTTGCTGATCACTATTGGGGAATGCACAACATGACATATATGATGTGTGAGTTCCAACGGTTTTTTTACGAGTTGTAACATCGTCTTCTAAACTCAATGGATAAACTGTTACTTTGTTATCTAATCCCCTGTAAAAATCAATTTAAATAATTTACATTATCTCTCTCTCTCTCTCTCTCTCTCTCTCTCTCTTTGAAAGCTTATTTTAAATTACTGACAAATATCATATTTATAGACGTACCCACATGCTACTAAAGCACCACTGGGAGCGTAAGCACACGCCATTACCCATATTGTAGGCATTGTAACTGCGTGCTCTTTATTTGTCGTGAAAGCATCCCATATTATCATTTTGCCATCCTGAAAAATAATTCATAAGTATATGAAAAATGTAAAAATGTGCAAAATGAAAATTAGAATGTGTACCTGAGAAGAAGAAACAATATGACGTTTATCGGGAGACCAATCAGAACAAAGAACTTTTGCCTGATGGCCTTTTAAAACACGTCGAGGTTTTACATTTATGCAGTTTATTCCTTCCAACCGATCGGCTACACTGGCAACTGAAAGATATAACATTTAAATTTATATATGATATTAATTCTTATAATATATAGAAATAAGAAAATGTAACATAGTTTATTGTTCTTTGATATAGTTTTTTTTTTTTTTAATCATAATCATTCTCTCAACATACCTCATTTTTATATAACATAAATTTATAGAATGTAGAAATAAACATGAAAATAATTTATCTTTAACTATATATTTTAAATAGTTACGAGTAACGTCATTTAGCTTTTGTCGTTCATCCTCTAGACGTATTTTTAAACTCTCTGCCTCTTTAACCAGCCTATTAATGTGTTCCGGTTCATTAACGGAGTCCATATTTAGGAGATTCTTGAAGACTAGTTTAGAACGACACAGATCAATCCATATAAGCTTACTTCTCGAACGTTGTCTTATATCGACAACTATTAGTACTCCATCTACAACAACCTTTTTCATTTGTTTTTTCTTCATTAAACTTTTGTATTCATATATTAGCTACAATTTGTGAGATATATTATTATTATTTGTTATGAAAAGAAAGAATTGACAAGTTTCTTACAGAAATTATTAACTGCAAGGTGTTTATATATCTATATATATATGATATAGCTCTTTTTGAAATATCATTTAATCTCTAATAATTCTTTACGTTGGTTTTTTTTTGATAAATTTTGATAAAATTAAAAACTGGTCATCAATGATAATCAATACGAGTTCACAATAATAAATCTTGACGCCGGTGCAATAACGCTTCCAAAACTAGTCAAACTTTATCTAAACACGTTAACATTTAATGGCAAAAATACATTTACACTATCCGCCCAAAAGAATTTATTAATTTTTCTAATAGATGACATATTCATTATTATTAATTCTTTTTTTCACGAAACCATTAAAATAACTACAACATTGCTCAAGATCATCTTGAAACTTCCAGCTCATTCAGCCAATCGCCATTTTGGATTTAAAGGGCGAGTTACTCTGCAATTTGTACAATATTGTTCAATCGCAAAGTTACAATTACATATTTGTTTTACATATGTATGTTAATGAAAATTCATTTTAGATTGATAAAAGCTCTTAAGAATGTATATATATATATATATATACATATATGATATAGGGTATGATTATTATAATAATCAAACTAAAAAAAATGACGATCATGTGCGATTATTATTAAAAAAATAAATATGCATAGTTTATACATGTGTATTGTAGATTGTAGACAGTATCATTTAATAAGTTTAATTTAAAATTGTATAACTTTCTATAAGAATATGGATTCTGCATGGATATTTATTAACCGACAGTTTCCGTGTAATCTCTATATCATTTAAATTTAGCGCGTTTTGCTTATACAACTGCAACGGATATTACTGTTAACCTCCAAGCCAGACTGTTTTACAGATTATTCATATTTTTTGCCCGCGAATAAAAAAATATTGATTTAAAATATTGCGATTTCCAAATAAAACAACGATATTAAACTTTAAAAGTTATTTTATAATCCGTTGTCCATAAAAAATTTTTAAGTTTTCTGGATTCGAGGTTACAGCGCAGGTCGATGAATATAGATTTCCTGTGCTCGAACGACAGAGTGGGGTTAGACAGGACGTACTTTTGCTCGTCCCCGTCTTTATCATTCTTCCTCATTGAATTCGTGGTCCGGTTGACGGACTTTCGACGTATCAACATGGCTCTTCTATCTCTACGTTTGGCCTCCTCTTTGGCAAGGCAATTGCCAAATGCTACGATTCAGGTAATTCCTTTGAAAAGCAAAGAATATCTATTTCAAGTTATCACAAAGAAGCGAGAGAAATTGTCGATGGCGCCGACATTTTATATTTGTTCAATTACACGTTTCCACGGTTTTCAGTATATTTAATAGTGTCTTTTACTGAATATTATTCTATAAAAAAGATATTCTTCACGTAAAAGTATTCAAAAATAATAGTATTTTAATAAACATCGTTTTTAGGGTATTATGTATTATGTAAAGAGAGGACTGTTAAGTTATGTAATAAACATTTGGGTAGTAGATATATGAAGACTTATGAGTAGATATAGATATGATATAGATATATCAATACTTCCTATAAGTATATTTCTATTTCTTCTTTTAGGTCAATTGGCCTGCTATTACAGTTACATCTCGTAAATACCATGTATCCTGTAGTCGCCGCTCTGCAGAAATCTCTTCCATTCTGGAAGAACGTATCCTTGGCTCTGCTCCAAAGGTGTGTCCATGTTACAGTTGACTAACTATTTATTGTTTTAATTATATGATAATATTTATGAGAATTCCCTATGAAATTATATTTATTAGATCGCCAAGAATAAAATTTCTAGGAAAATGGGCAATTATGCATTAATAATTATAAATTTCATCCTTGACGACCTATCTAATAATTAGATTCTAATCATAATAAAATTTTAGGCTAACCTCGAAGAAACGGGCAGAGTACTTAGCATCGGTGATGGTATTGCTCGAGTCTATGGTTTAAAAAACATTCAGGCAGATGAGATGGTGGAATTCAGCTCAGGCCTGAAGGGTATGGCATTGAATTTGGAACCTGATAATGTTGGTGTTGTCGTCTTTGGTAACGATAGGCACATCAAGGAAGGAGATGTTGTAAAACGTACTGGAGCTATTGTGGATGTTCCTGTCGGAGAGGAATTATTAGGACGTGTTGTTGATGCTTTGGGTAATCCCATTGATGGTAAAGGACCATTGAACAGCAAACTGAGATTCCGTATTGGTACCAAGGCCCCAGGTATCATTCCTAGGTAATATATTTACATGAACAACTATATATAGGTCCAACGACTATATGTTTTTGACACATATGAATTTTATAGAGTATCCGTAAGGGAACCTATGCAAACTGGAATCAAGGCTGTAGATTCTTTGGTACCTATCGGTAGAGGACAACGTGAATTGATCATTGGTGACAGACAGACTGGTAAAACTGCTCTTGCCATTGATACTATCATCAATCAAAAACGTTTCAATGATGCTGGTGAAGAAAAAAAGAAATTATATTGTATCTACGTTGCTATCGGTCAAAAGAGATCCACTGTTGCCCAAATTGTCAAACGATTGACCGACAGTGGAGCCATTAATTATACCATTATCGTTTCTGCTACCGCATCTGATGCTGCTCCCTTACAGTATTTGGCACCATACTCTGGTTGTGCCATGGGAGAATTCTTTAGGTAAAATAAAGTTAGCAAGGTGTAATAAGTCTATTGTAATTTAACAATTAAATAATATTTTAATTTTTCTTTTTATAGAGATAATGGAAAACACGCTTTAATTATTTATGACGATTTATCGAAACAGGCCGTTGCCTACCGACAAATGTCTTTGCTACTAAGGAGACCGCCAGGTCGCGAAGCGTATCCTGGTGATGTATTTTACCTTCATTCGCGTCTTTTAGAGCGAGCTGCCAAAATGAATGAAAGTTTAGGTGGTGGTTCTTTAACTGCATTACCTGTCATTGAAACTCAAGCTGGGGATGTATCCGCCTATATTCCAACCAATGTCATTTCTATTACCGATGGTCAAATTTTCTTGGAAACTGAATTGTTCTACAAAGGTATCCGACCAGCTATTAACGTTGGTCTCTCTGTATCCCGAGTCGGATCTGCTGCTCAAACCAAGGCTATGAAGCAGGTGCTGTGTAATATTTTAAATGGAGCAAAATGATTAACAATTATACAGTTAACATTAAATACTCATCGTCGCTATAGGTTGCTGGTTCCATGAAATTAGAATTGGCTCAGTATCGTGAAGTAGCTGCTTTTGCACAGTTCGGATCTGATTTGGACGCTGCAACTCAACAATTGTTGAATCGTGGCGTGAGATTGACCGAACTTTTGAAGCAAGGACAATATGGTAAAAACTGTGTCATGAAATATACAATTTTTTTTTTCTTTATTTTTTTTATTAAATTTCCTCATTTGTAATAATATTATTTTCATAATATATTTTAGTTCCCATGGCCATCGAAGAACAGGTTGCAGTCATCTACTGTGGTGTCCGTGGTTATCTTGACAAAATGGAACCGTCGAAAATCACTGCCTTCGAAAAAGAATTCCTTGCTCATATTAGGTAAATAATTTTGTTTTTTAAATATTCTAATAATTAATTTTTCTCAAGTACAATTATATAGATTCAATAATTTAATTTAATATTGTTTTATACACATTAGGTCTACGCAAAAAGATCTCCTAAGTACTATTGCAAAGGAAAATACCATCAGCGAAGCATCCGACGCTAAGTTAAAGAAGGTTGTCACTGACTTCCTTACATCATTCTCATCGTAAATGATTGTTAAACACATTTAAGTATCAGTATAGACAATTAAATGAACATTCTTTACTGAGCAAGTTCAGTGCACAGGTGAAATACATTGATATTAAAGTGTCACCAATGTATATCGTCTGCTTATGATAAATGTTATTAACGATTCCAAATCAATATAATAAATACGATAGTCGTAATACACAATAGGGAAATATAATTTCAGTAAAAATTAACTCAATACCTCTGTTTACTATTTAAATATACTTCTCTTGAGAAATATTTACGATATTACATGAGAAGTTTTATAATGATATAAATAATAAAATTCAGAATTTTTTTCAAAATATTGTATATTTCCGTATATTTCCTTCTCTGACCGTGACATATTTCTGTGGAAAAATTTACCAATCCTTTTTAATATTCGCATTGACGTTTTTGGTAATGAAGTAATTGAGGAAGGGATACTTGTTATTTTCCAAACACAATGCAAGATGGCGCATTATTTTACATAAATTTCTAATATGCGATTTTGAAATCGTTCGCAATGTGTCGTTTCTAATAAATTTTGAAAGAGAACAGCAACACAACGTTTTAATATACGAATTGGCGTTATTATTTTAAGTGAAAAAACGTTTTAAACAACCGATCGGTATACCGTTACAAGATTTTAACATATTTCGTAAAAGTATCGACAGTTTTCATTATAGATATTCTAATTGATAAAAGAAAAATAATTATTATTACAATTACGCTGAATATCTCGGAGATATAATCATTATTAAATTAACTTATTGAATATAAAATTTAGAGGATTTTGAAATCTAGTATCAAATCGTTCTAATGTTGCTAGTACTGTTTCTGTTATATCTATACCGAAGTACCTGCAGTAACGATTTTTAGGTTACTTTGGATCAATCGTTCTCGTTCCGGAAACAAGAAAAGTTAAAAAATGTCTAAGAGGAATCCTGGGGACGAATATAGAAAAGGTTTTATTCATTTTATTTATAATTCTACTATTTAAGTTGGATATAACTAGTAGTATTCCGTGTTAATGGTAAGAGTACTTAAACTTCACATCTAGAATTGCGTTATTGGAATATAATTTTAGACGGTTTACTACTGAGAGCTTTATGTGCCAAAATGAGTTTTCTTATTTTTCGTTCTTTATAAAAGGGATTTTGCTTAAGTAATATATAGAAAATTACAAAAATTCGATTTAATCGGTGACTGACGTCGACATTTACGTAAATTTATCATACGAATTGAACTGTCTTTTATCCTTATAATGATGAATTAACGACGTAATATTGTCAATAAATAAGATTTATGGTTGACAATAAAACAATTCTTAATATATTTGATAGATTTTGTGATAGAAACATAGTTTTGAATTCAGTAACTTTTTATAGATTCATTGGTTCTTAACGTATCACATTATTTATAGGACAAGAAAGTTGTACTAAACATGTTGCATAAAGATTTCTGGCTAAATAATCAAAGTTGTTTAACTTGATCTGAACTTTGCCAGTGTTTGACGTTGTCAGGGTCAAGTGTCTACAGAGCAGAGGATACCAGAGGGGACAGCAGAGGAAGGGATCGTTCACCGCTAAGATCAGATGACCATTGTGAATCTGGCAACTTTGGCCATGGTGACGTCAAGAAACAGAAACTTGTATTTGGGTTTGGAAAAAGGCAAACTGGTGCTGATCAAAAAAAGGGAATTCAGATCAAATTGGGTTCTGTATCCGTAAGTATATTTTATTTATATACGGTGTATGATGTGATATATAATCGATTGCATTTTTAGAACTCTGCCACAAAAACTACTGTAGTACAAAGATCTACGGTGGCATCTGTGTTTAACGCAGACGAAGAGGATGAACCGGAAGAAATGCCAGCAGAAGCCAGGATGAGAATGCGAAATATTGGAAGAGAAACACCTACCTCCGCAGGACCAAACTCGTTTGGGAAAACAAAACAAGGTTTTTGCGACTCAAAAAAAATATTTGAGAAAACATTGAAGAAAGCGATGGAAGAAGCTAATAAATGATTTCTTATTTAATCTACTTATCAACTGTTGTTAATTATACATTAATTTAATCTGAATAACAAAATTTATTAGATCTTCTATATAAAGGTATACATAACTTGTGTTTTATTCTGTAAGTAACGAAAGTAAAATTATGTTATTTTATTTCTAAACTTGTTGTCAAGTCAATTTTTAAAATATCTATTAGTATAAAAAATTAGTGGTGAAATTATACACAACATTTGCTGGTTCACGTCATGAAGATCACTACGGTTCTCTCAAAATTCTCTTACTTTTGCTTATCAATACTTCGCTCCTCTATTACGTGTTTATTACATGGAAATATTCTTGAAAAGCAATAAAGTGTATATTTATTCTGTAATTTATGAAGTATAGGGCAAATAAAATGTGTGGATTTTTATTTAATTGATTTTGTTATATTTATTTTTATTTTAAATTCTTACATAGAAAAATTATTTCCTGTTTTGCTGTCCTTGGCGTAAATCCTACAAATTAAGAATACTCTTTAAGGATCGACAAATAATAATCAGTAGATGATTTTAAACTATTTCTCTTTGAGATAATTATATAAGGGATGTATTAATGATTAACGAATCTTCTTTATTTAAATAAAATTTGTAATAATCTTATAATTACCCTTGGGAAATTTCGCACAGGAGGTGTCCTAATACGTCTAGCTTCCTTAGATCTGTTACGGACCACTTTAGAGTGAATAGCACAAGAGACACAATAGTGTAACTTCGCATAAAGTTTGGGAAGTTGATAAGATGGATATTGACTGGCTTCTGTTATATCTCTCACAGCAGCTGCTTCCACAATATTTCGAATGACAAACTTTTTGATTGCCTTGTCTTTCGGCACACACCGTGCACAATTAGTACAGCGTACAGGATTTACATGGCCGCGGCCATGCTTAGCACGTCCACCGTTTCTGCGTTTGCAAGTCTGTAAAGATAAAATATTTGTGTTTATGATATAGCGTTTGATCATTACTATGATATAGTGTTTAATGTTTTTGTTCTTATGAAGGTTAGGTATTTACATTAATATAGCTTCAATGATTTTATATCTATCATAAAAAAATATCTACGTTCGTTCAATTTTATATTAGAATTAATTTTATTTAAAAGATCGTTGTATATTATTAAATTATGACAGATTTGATGTAAAAACCACATGGCTTGCTTTTCTTTTTTTCTTTTTGCAAAATGATACGTCGGATAAAGTAAAAATATTTTCAGATTTTATTTAGCATTTACGAATGCCGAAGAAACTTTAATCTTCGAAAATTCCTTACAAAGATAATAATTCTATAAAATTTTATATGATAAATAAAACAACTAACCATTTTGCTTCAACAGTCACAGAGGGAAAGATCGGAAATAGCACACGAAACTGATGTAGAGTCTGTGAATGAGTCAAGATAAAGTTCACTTCCGGTTAACTAGTTTTCTACAAATTGTTTAAAAAGGATATTCATGTTCTCAACGTTCCTCTCGAATGAAATAATGTAGTCTTATAATTAATTTTTCGGCCCTTTCTTTTTTTTCTTTTTATATAAAAATGAAAAGATGTAATAAAACATAAAAATAATTATAAATTGAAATGATTCAAAGAGCAACTTAACGGCTAAAAAGTCACTATTACATTTAATATTAGAATGTACAATAATAATTATATTCGTTCTATAATTTTAATATTATAAAGATGACAAAATTACAAGTTTTCCACTTATAAAGTTAACTTTAAGTCAATTAGCATTTTCTCCCGTATCAATAATAGTATTAGTTTTCACGCTAGATTTATATTGCGAACTGTATCGGCAAATGAAAAGTTGCCAATCTTCTTTGAAGTTTGAATGAGTTTGATCTATGATTATTAGTTAAGATCAATGTTACTATGACATTTTTTTAATTAATTCATGATCATTTATTTTTTTTATAAGATTAACGAAACAAACTCGTGATAGGTGTGGATATGTTTAAAAATTTCTTCTATTTATTTATGGAATGGATAAATTAAATCTTTGAAGACAAATTAATGTTTTATTACTACAATGGTAGAAGAAACCGTTAATTCTACAAATAAGCCAAAAGTAGGTTCAAGTTGATTAATGTTTATAGTTACGTTACACAACAAGATTTGGACCTGTTTATATATTATAATGTACTGATATATATATTTATATTTTATTCTTAGATTAAAACAGCCAGACCCAGACCAGTATATTTATGGAATGTTTTAGATGTCCAGAAGTGGTTGCGGAGACATTGCAGTGACTATTATCAGTTATATCATGAAAAATTTCTTTATGTAGGTAGAAAATATGGTTTTTGTTGGAAAAATACGGTATTATTAACTTTATATATTTTAATATATCTTATTTACTCTTATCTTTCTTCGAAGCACGATATTACCGGAAGAGTACTTTTAAGAATAAATGAAAATATTTTACTAAGGCTTGGAATTGATAACGAGCGACATAGAATGGATATATGGAGAGAGATTATGAAGTTGCATCTTAAGACTGACATGTTAGAAATTAGAGACATAGAGCGTCGCAACAACGTAAATTTTGATTAAAGTAGGTATTTCTGTTTAAATTTTATGACTGTATAATATTATGATTTGTTGTATTTTTAATACATGTTTATAATTGATATAGTTGTACTTTTCAATGGGCGATATATACATGTATAAAGCGGTATAGTGCCACTACGTTTAGATTTGTTGAAGGGACTTTTTAAAGTCTGCTTGATTTTATTAGCTTTATTTTTCTGTACATTTATTGACTAGAAATAGTTTTGAAATACTTTAGTAGCGTACCACTTATTTAATGTATTTTTATGTTTACATTCTATCCATTCATTATTAGTACGATTACATGTATAATTTGATTCTCATTTATATTCACGATATCATATATAAATTTACATGCATTTTAAATCATTTATTAAAATCAATATTACCCTGTTTTTTTTTTTTTTTTTTTCTTTTTATTATTTTACAACATTAAGATCATGTGCTTTGAAAAATTGTAATTTAAAATTTATTTATGAATGTAATTTATATCGTGATACGTAATTTATATTCCAATACATTATGTCATTTCACGTTATTGCATTTATAGAAAATATTTGGCTCAGTATAGATTTGAAGAAGCTATTTAATATATAAAATACTTGCAAATTTATCTTATAAAGATGACTTATTTTAAAATTTAAAATAAAATTTGTAAAATTTTCTTAAATAGTAAAAGTAGTTTAACTTTCGCTTGGAATAGACAAAAGGAATGCTTCGTTATATCATTTTTAACGAGCTATGACAAAGAAAATAATACGAGCTTCGAGTATAGTTATTTGACGAAGTTCGTTGTAGATTCGTTCCGATCAGTTTTATAATAGTATGCTGAATAGGATCGATCTGAAGATATTTCGTGGACGCTAAGATATCTTTATGATTATTTTATATTAAAGACATAATTCTTCTGTGCCGATACTTTTCGTACGCTTGTGTCTGCCAGAGGAAAAGACGTAGAGTTCTGCAGCTTTGCTCGGTGATCTCTGATCGGGACAACATTGATTTTTTTGTTCGTTGCGAGTCCAACGTGTTGATATATTTTTTTGTCGAGAAATAGTTTCATTGTTGCCGTTAATTGATATTTTGGATGATTCTCGCATTGGTACACCCCTATAGAAAGACGGATAACCACTGGAACCTGTCCTTCGCCAATCATATCTGCACGATATTTCAACAATGATTATTAAATAATATTTCCTGAAAAAGATCTTGACTAACGATTTTACAATTTAATTTTTCAATTTAACATTTTTTTTTTTTTTTTTATATATATATAATAGTAATGAGATTTTATAATATGAGAAAAGCACCTGAGAATGTACCTAATGGATGCTCGTGTACTTTGGGTCTTATCGAGATCTATACTGTCGGTTGGTGGACTGTTTGACAATTGTCGAGGTCGAAACGGGCATCTTTGTTGAAATTCCCGCTTGAATTTTTCCTGGAACAATTGATAAATAATGATACAGGCCATCTCCATAATTCATTATCTATAATGTGAATTAGAATGAATGGCTTACATTGTATATACCATAAACGAATGGATTGCAGCAACTATTTGACATGGCTAGCCAATCGCAACAGAACCATATAATGTTTATGTATTGATACCTGCAATAAATTATGTTTTATGAAAATTATATGTATCCACGTGTGTTAAAAAAAATTAATTAAGTTTTATATACTGTTGGTATTTAGGAAAGGCTTGGAAAAACAATTTACTCACTCATTTACTCCTGAATAAGTGTATTGCAGTACGTTGTACGATTGCAATGGTAACCAGCATATCGCGAATAACACGACGACAATTACCAACATTTTGATAACCTGCATTTGTTATAAAAAAAGTTTTTTTTTTTTTTTTGAAAGAGAATTACATTTTTTTTTTCATTTATCATTCGTTAAGCACAAATTGGAGGTCGGTAATGTTTCACGTTGTGTCGATAATGTAGCAAATCTTTTTTATCATGAGGGATTTAGAAAAGTGTTTCATTATATGTTATTCGGGAGCGATATTATCGATAAAGTATGGAGTGTTGCCTATTTTCAGGGGGCGAAACTCGATGAATTAATTCAATGAATGGACAAATTAATTTTATATAGCATCGATAATTTGTAAGATAATCGATATTTCATACTGTCTATAAAATTCAATTTGTCGTGTACGAGCAGACGTATAAAAGCGTGAATACCTTCTTTTTATTTTTCATAAAAGTAGCATCACGCGAATCTTCTGCATTTCCAGGCGCTCTGCTGCCCCAAAGTGTCCTAGCCATTCTAGCATATACGACGGATATTATTGAAAGAGGGGTCATGTATTGTAAGAAAACCAATAACGCTCGATAAGTTAGCATTGAATTTTCCGACATGTTTTCATTATGGCAGAACGGTTTCAAATGATAGCGTCCATCTGAAAATATTGAAATAAGACGTTAATAAAATATCGATTTACTTATTATCGTTCTTATTTGTATTTTTTCTTTCGATCGATTTAAGATTGCCCATCCTTTGATTTTGCCTATGATTTTGCCTTAAAAAAAAAAAGAAGTATTTTTCGAATTTGACGGAGGTAACGATGTAACACGCAGAAGAAACCATGATCTTTCGCGGCGCCTATTACAATGATATTAGGGTCAACTCGATACCTTTAGATGGGCTTTCAAGGACGTCACGATCTTGTTACGCAACGCGATACTCCGTCGGTATTATAGACTACCTGTCAAACTCTTCCTTGCGTTATACTTTCTTACGTATTACTTGTATTATATCCTGCGTATTTTATTTATTTCATTTCATAATTTGGGAATGATTACACGTATAATTTCAATCGAATTTATTTTCTCACTACCTATCTCTCTCATTATCTCTCTCGTTATTGCTTTCGACGTTCTGCGATATAATTAAGAGACTGCTTCGTAATTAAAGTAGAAATAGTTAGAGAGAGAGAGAGAGAGAGAGAAAAGTATCATAATTAGAAAAAAGAGAAGAAAGGCGCGGTATGTATGTAGATTCGTTGACGTCTCCAACGCATAAAAGGTGGAGTCAGTTTTTATGAGTGACATTCGTAGCACACACTTCTCATTCTGATAGACGTTACGTGGATGGAAAAAAATACTATTGTTATTACGAGACGGTTAAGGAAGAATTATGAAGAAGGACATGTTTAAAAGTTCAATCAAATATTTGAGCTTTCCTTTTAATTCGTTCATTTTTATCGGAAAATGAGTAGGACGTACTCAGTGCTATCTATTAAAAGGTAATTTCTAACGGTCTTTTAATTTACCAAAAGTTCAAATCTCAACGCATAGAAAAAATCGACCCGTTCTCCTAATTCGCCCGTGTTCTCTGTTGTTCAAGAACCGTTGCAGTAATTTTAAGCATACAATGCTCTGTATTCTGTTATATCGCAAACTTTAACGCGTTTAAACATCATAAATTCGTAATACAAGATCGATATGTTTCTAGTATTTTCGTGGAAAATAAAAAAACCTCTCCCTCGGCGATTTCTACGAGCGATTCGTCGACAAATCGAACGGAAACACAGCGATAGTTTGTGTACATATGCACTTAGTCTCATTGAGGTTGTTCGAGGACTCGAGTGGAGTGATCGATTGTCATCTCGTAAATTGGTTGGATTGGTAGAAAGTTATTACGAACGAAGAATGTATTCCATGTCCAATTTGTTTCTTTCTTTTTTCTTTTTTTCTTTTTTTCTTCCCATGACAATTTCCGTGATCATCCTTTCGTATTACTGCGGTCGAATCGATAGAAAAAAATAACGTTCTGATTGTTCATTAGCTATAAATTAGCTCGTACACTAATACATCGATAGTCCGGATGTTATTGTTGGAAAGAGGAAATCATGTATGTATTCAATGCCAGATGGACTCTCGTTAAAATCCATGGTGAAAAATAAATGTAAAATTAGAATGGAGTACAAATAAACGGGAACGTACGTGTTATAGTGATCAGCGAATGATACCGTTCGGATTCCTTATGAATTATTTTTTCAGGACATTCGCGGTACCTTTCATGTCGCGATATCTCGGTGCATCTTCGCGTGACCGAATAAGATTTTGCAGGGAGCGTTAAAGAAAAATCATCTGCAACCTAAATCGAACGAACCACCGCGATTTTATCGAGGCCAATCGGATCATCAAAGTTTGTTATCATTTAGAGACGTACAATTTGAAAAGTTTTTAGTATCAAAGATCGATGCTCGCGTTAATCTGCTCGATTCTCGATCAACAGTAGAAAGTGAAAAATATATTGAAGAGTTCCCTTACTCGTTATCTTTTCTGGTATCATAATCACTCTGAGGGCAAGTGCCATTGGTGTTGCTAAAGCTGTCGCAAGCATCCAGATTCCCGCTATGATAATTCTAGCTCTCAGTTTCGTCGGGCTGGCGCTGTAAATAATTAACCTGATTAGCGTTTAGTGTCTTAAGATTAAAAAAAAAAAAAAAACAAAAAAAACGAAGTTTACGCCTTGAGAACGTCAAACTTGAATATAGATTTTTTCTTATTTATTTCGTTGAGCACGTAACGCTCATTTAATCCAAAAATTTCGAGTCCTAAACCTTCCTGTTCTAGTTTCCTCGTTTTGTAACAAAACGATGAAGGGAGGAAGTGTCAAACTTACGTATATTTGCGAAAAAATTGTAGAAATATATCTTCTTTTTTTTTTTGAGAAAGCCGTCGCGATGCAAACGAGATTACCAACGCGTTACTCCTCCCAAACGAACTTTGTTTAACTTTCACGGCACGATCGAGTGCACGATCATCCTAACGAGTTTAACAACGAGATAACCGAGTTTTCCTCAGTCGATTTCTCAACACAGCTTTGGACTTTATTCAGTCTTATCGATAACTCTATTGGTATTTCTATACAAATCTTTTATAAATCGATATCAACGGTTTCCCCTGGAAAGTCGTTTTCTCAAAGTGAAAAGAAACATTTGAGAATACGTAAAACTCTATTGCGTTCTATTTTTCCCCCTTCCCCCCACCCCCCGTGATGCACACCTCTTTTGTATATTTTCTATTCGTCTCTCTCTCTCTCTCTCCTTTTCGTTTGAAATTTGTAAGGGCATTTAAAGTCGCTCTCACGTTTATATCCAATTATTTCAAACATCAACTTTATATATACACACACACACACACAAACACATATATAAATTCGTTAAGAAAATAAAGAATTTTTTTAAGGACGGACACATCGTCGTGTATAATCGATGACAGTTATTATACACCAGAGGATTAGTTTAAAAAATATCTCACCTTAATGGCTTGAGGATTGCACGATGTCTATCGATCGCGATCGCTGTTAACGTGAATACAGATACGTTCACGCATAGTACACGAACGAAAGGACAGAAGGCGCACATGAAGTGCGGAAGATTCCATCTCTGTAGCAAGGCTGCTTGAAACTTGGAAGAAAGAAAAACGTGAAGAACGTTATCGAATATTTATCGTATGCATAAATGGAATATATTAATTACCTGAAATGGAATGACGAAGAGACCGATAATAATGTCAGCTAATGCGAGATTGGCGATGAAGAAATTCGTCATGTTTTGCATACGCCTTGTCGTCGTGACGACCCACATTACCAGAGAATTTCCAACGATCGCCAACACCGATATACTTCCGTAACAAATACTGAGGATAACCGTCACCCCAGTAGGTACATCGTACAGATATTCTGGAAATGAATGAAATCAACGTGCCACTAATATATGGCCTAATTCGGTCAATACAATTCGAGTATCCGATAGTTTCGTGTTCCTAACCTTTCATCGTACTGGGGGTTCATTTAAATACATACTCATCGAGTAACTTATAACGTGAGTTTAACCAACTCGCGATAACTTCCTCTTCAAGAGACTATTTTTCTCGTAAATACCTTCTGTATTATCTTTATGCAAAATGATTCAATATCATTCGCTCGTAATACGCTAATACATATGTATATACCTACGCTCTATTACTCCGTACGATTTTATGAACATTTTTATCAAAGATGCATGCCCAGGATCTCCGGCTCAATGGATTTTGAATAATTTCCGAGTATTCTTGGCTCATATCGAATTTCTACTTCGAACGGCCATTCTTGTGGCTTTCTTTCTTTCTTTTTTTTTGCTAAATCATACTTACGTGCTATAAATGGCCAGTGTACAGGGTGTAAAGATACGGATATCGGAGGATGATAGAAGGGGGGGGGGATAAACATATCAAAGATAGAAACCACCTCTCTTTGAAATGAAATAAGTAGCGTTAGATTGGATTTTTCTTTTTTTTTTTCTTTCACGTATTCTCCTCCTTGCTAGGGTTCGAATGCCCTCAGTTTTTTACACCCTGTATGTATATGTGTATTCATATATGGCTCTCATTCATCATCATAGAATCGAACACAAATTGATCGTATCGAAACATTTGTTTTTGGTGATCGACCGTAAAGAAAAGCGATATTTGCGTGCGTGTTTCTTTTTTTCCTCGGTGCTTTCGTGCTTATATCTCGAAATATATTACCGTGGAATTTTATATTCGATGAAATGGAAACGTAAAAAGGATCGCATTCCATAAAAAACATGCCGTGAATAAGTAAAGGTATTCCTCATCTGTTCTACCGTCTCTGGCTATTTGTTTTCTTTTATTTCACGAAGAAAATAGTGCTTGAAAGTCGTACCATCGTCCTCGCCGTAGGATTCGTTTTTGTTGATCAAAAAGGTATCGTTGTTTAACGACCATTCCTCGAGATCATTATACGACGACCACGTATCGTTCATCTTGCACTGGGGAAATCTAAAACACATATTAGTATGATATAATTATAAGAATTTTAATAAATAGGATTTCATTTTTCAAAGATCCAATTCATTATGTTCCATAGAAATTCAAATGAATTTTGGAGATAATTAACGAGAGTAGATATAAAAAGTACCTAAATGTACCTGTTTTTAGTTTTACGTTTTAATTGGTAAATTTTACAAATACGTTCTCATTTTCGAGCCATGAAAAGGCGACTTTAGTTAAAATATTAATTTTGCCACGTCCTCTATGAACGCGATGACTATAAACCTATATTGTTCTATCGTGTCTTTTTGTGATGTTTAGAAAGGACTGTGTAGGACGAATGAGTTTAATTATAATTTTTTGGATTACCAGAAAAGAAAATTAATTGTCGTACGTTCGTTAACGTTTACTTTTAATGGGGAACATTTTTTCTTTTTTTTTTTTTTCGTTCAATAATCATTAAGTTCTATAAAATTTATTTGTAAGTAAATTAAAAACATATATTCTCATTTTTGCTATTAATATGTCAACGGATAAAAATGTATGGAAAGAAAAAGTAAGGAACAACGGAAATTGTTTTTGATAATTTGAATGTCGAGCAAAAGAGATTTATTTTTAATAAAGGGAAGGAAATGACAGGGAAAGCAAAACCGATGCGATTAATCGAAGCCCTGTTAAAATGTCTCTCTCTTTCTCTCTCTCTCTCTCTCTCTCTCTCTCTCTTATTCATTTCTCTGATGAAAAATTGGATTAAAACGTTGTGGGAAAAGTATTTCTAGGCTTGCCAAAACATTGTAAGTAACTTTGTAGATTTGGTTATTTAAACGAAGCCTTCAACTTTTCTACTCCGTTAATTTCTATCTGTACATTTATTATGGTTTTATATTATTTAACTTAAATTAAAAAAAAAAAGATCATTTGATTTCAACTTTATTAGAAACATGCATGAAACATTATATATATATATATATAATGTTAAATAAATAAACGTTATATATATATAATGTTAAATAAATAAACATTATATACACACACACACACATACACACACGCACACAATATCTATATTTGCTTTCATGAGTATTGAGTGGCATAATAGAGCTATCGTCAATGGCCATACGTAGCAATTTACTTAGAAGCATCAATGTGTCTACCTTCGCCTTGAAGCTATCGTGGAATTCAATCTGAAAGCGTTCGATGCATATTCCCTTGTGAGTGGTTACTTGTTCAAAGCTTAGTCGTGGCCCTACATCTTCATAATGCGTCACTGTTTTCGATCGTACTGCGTTCAATAAGATGCCAGATCAGACAATCAGATTTTCCAAAGCTATTTTCGATATCATGGCTGTTAATATATTTTTTTTTTTCCCCGAAACGTATATTTATCAAGCTCGACGAATCTCCTTATCAAGGAGTACGTATCCTTTGATCCTTCTTTTTATTTATTTTTTTCTTTTTTTTTACATCAAACGACACATTCTGATGTTCTAGGATATTTGAGCGTTTCACTTAGGTGTATCACAGACACTAAATTGCTTGTATGCATCAACCCAGTCAATCTTCGTAGATAATTAAATACAATCTCGACTGTGTTTTAATTATAATGGTTTACCCTTACTTTAGAAAGATAAATTTGAATATTTTAAACGCGTTCCATGCTTTCTCACGATCACAAAGTGTCAAAGTTCCTTAATAAATAGGTATAAATGTGATAAACATAGATTTTGTTGAAATTGAAAGATCTATCGTCTAATAACGGTGATCGTTTGCAATGAAAAACGAGCTCTATCGACGTAGAGACCGTATTTAAACGAGATGTATTCAGGGAATAGAAGGGTTTACGCGTTCTAACGCCTGGAGCGTTAACGGGGGTGGGGTGGGGGAGAGTAACGACAATGTCTCGTTAGCGCAATGCTTCCTTGGCCTCGCGTATGCACTTTATGCGCGATAACTCGATAACACCAGTTGAAGGACACCAACGCCGTTATATTAACAACTAGTTTGCCACAGCGTAGTTTACCTTACTTACGAAAACTTCAAACGTTTGGCAACACTCCATATTTTCATGAAAAATAGCGATAGCGAGAGTCATTTATCAAAAACTTGTTAAGTAAGTCCCTGACGATAGGCAACGTGTTCTTACATGCTTTTAGCACGTATTGCCTATCGTCAGGAGGCTCGAAAGTGAATATTTTGATTGATGATACTCTTTAGTAATATTATCGATAAACTCGATGCATTTCATCTCGAATTTACGCACGAATGTCGATATCTTTAAGAGACCCCGTCGATTTCTTCCCTCTCACAGAAAGTTTTTCATTCGAAGATGCGAACGGAGATGAAGACGCGAAACGAAGTATCTACCTTGAGTAAACATTTGCGAGATATTAGTGGTGCGACCCGTAGAGCCGGCGAAATCATAGATATATAAAAGACAAAGTAGATTTAGCGCGTATGCACGGAATGCCTTCCCGTCACTGTTTGCACGGACAATATTGCGCGCCTGATCAAAAGCTCGAATCTTTTAAACTCGCTCGAAATATTTTCGTAGTGACTTCTTTCTTTCTTTTCTTCTCTTTTTTTTTCTTTCTTTCTTTCTTTCTTTCTTTCTTTTTCATTCAAATACGACACGCAAATGTTTATATGTAGAGAAAAAGAAAATATGGAAGAGAAAAGTTAGAAAATTTTATCGCGAATATCATTAAAGCTCAATAATAATTATTCAAACGTTCGACGAACCCTTTTCTGTGTCTAACCGTTTAAACGCTATAATGTCGTTAATGAAATCAATTTTTTATTAATTATAACCTTCGTAATAACTTCAGAAGCATGTTCTCAGCTTGACTATGATCTTGTTTCTTAAATTGATTAAATATTCTTTAAGCGTAGCTCTATTTAACTCGTGGATATTATATATGACAGACGTTATCGTTTGTATACGACAAACAAAATGTCCTGATCTCTCTCTCTCTCTCTCTCTCTACTCTCTCTCTCTCTCTCTCTCTCTCTCTCTCTCTCTCTCTCTCTATGATAAAGTGTAACATCGTTTCTTTTATTTCGCAAGTTAAACCCATTGCTCGTATTATAAAGAATATTTCACGGACTATCCTTATTTTATTGCATAGAACCAATAGAGTGCAAAAGGGCTAAAAATGTGATGGTTTCGTTTGTACACCTGCGGTTGATAAAATAGAATATTAAACGAAATCCCCTACGCATATATATAATCCTCTATGTATATATTTTAATGGCGTGTATACTCGTTGGTTTGCATAATTGTAACACACACACACACACACACACACACACACACACACACATATATAAAGATAATCTCCGTGTAGGATTTTCTTTACGACGAGAATATCCCTTTAAACGTGTTTCATGTTATGCGTGATTGAGAAGAAAAAAAAAAAAAAAAAAAAAGAAAAAAAAATAAATTTTTATCGACGAATCAATAACGCGAATGGACAAATTTTAATGTTGGTAAAAGTACGTCGAGGATATGTTTGTGAAATTATTTAAAACGATGAAGTGTCTTTTCGAAGAGAGAGAGAGAGAGAGGATATAAATAAATAATGAAAAAGCACTCATTTCACGCGCATTCGATCTTTACGTTCTTTTCTTTTCTCTTCTTTTCTTTTTTTTTTTCACACACGCTTTTAACCTCACTTACGTACGTATTTTTTTTTTTTTTTTTCGGATACAGGTACTGTCGATCAACGCAAATAAAACGACGCTTAACGGCGAATTCGAAATCAAATCTGAAATCAAATAACGCGCACAAAAAATGAATCGTAGGTGATATCTGCTTACGACAAACCATCAATTATCGAGTGGTTTTCGGTGAAAAGTATTATTTACGATCATATTCGTAAATATGTACTCGTATGCTTTTTACAATCATACTCCCTTTATACCACTTTTTTTTTCTTTCTCTCCCTAACGTACGAGTACGTGCGCATAATTGAAATTAACGAAATATTCTTACCGTTCTGTCTACCTCTCTCGTGTAAAATGATTCCTTTTTCTCCCCCTCCCCCTCCCCACCCCCCACCCCCACTAATCACGATAAAAGAAAAGAAGCAAAAGGGATAAAAGAAAAATATTCTGGCTTAATGAAATTCGATGAATTCCAAACGTTCCCGAGTGCTTGCGAACAATTCCAGTTGATTTAACGCGTTCCTTTTTTTCTTTTCTTTTTTTCTTTTTTGTTCGATTTATTTCGTTTAGTTTATAAAACTCACTGTCTGCGTCGAGGACGGTGTATGATTGGATCGTAAGTGCACGATGTACGTATCACATGTATGCTATTCGATCAATGTACGTATGTGAAGGACCGTCACGACGAAATATAACGATGCAGGGATTAATGACAGAAGTATATCTTTTCTTTTCCTTTTTTTTCTTTATTTTTTTTTTAATATTCAAACCGCGTTCTAGCATTATTGTCCAATATTTCGCGTCGTGCCGAGCGTAAAACCTTTCAATTATTTTTTTTTTTTACGATCTATACAATCGCTTCATTTTACAACGCGTTCGCATTCTCTTCACCTTCAATTAGTTTATGATTTTTACCCTTCCATATAGAATTTCCTTTCTATTATTATTTCTACTCTTGTAAATGGAATTTCTGAAAAAAAAATCCAAATAAAATTTACAACGCACGCACGCACGCACGCACGCACGTGCGTGCGTTTGTCCAAAACAAATCCGATCTGAAATGAAAAAAAAGGTAGGATAAAATTCGATAAAAATATTTAGACTTTTTCGACATTCGAAGACTTTTATTATGCTTTTGTGTTTATTGTACGGACGGGCTAGGTATATTAATAGAATCGATATACAGCACTGTCTTGTCTATTTCGAACAGGATCCCCTGTTATAAAGTTATAGACATCATTGAGCCTTCGTACGTTTATGCATTAAATCTCGGCCGTTTGTTTCGAAGCCAAGAATTTTCGTGTATTAGAGATATGCGTGTCATGCACGTATATTATATATATATATATATATATATATATATATATACATATATATAGTATGATATTATGGTACAATGCTCGAAATTTACGAGCCTATGTTATTCCGTCGCTTTAAACTAACTCCGTTAGATCTAAGCATTAAAAAGAATATTTTGGAACGATCGTTAGAGGGGACAAAACAAAAAAAAGAAAAAAAAAAAAAAGAAAAAATTAACGTAATCGTGACAATACGTAATGCGTTACATCCGTTACTATATTGCAATAAATATGTCACGTTTACGCGATTTCTCGTACGTTTGATTAAAACAAATGATATTTCATTGTAGCCTCGTAAATTACTCGAACGTGAAAAACTAATGTACAGTGACCTGCGAGTACTATTCGATGGAATTATTTCATTATTATCGATTATTCTCTATCGTGAAATTAATGAATTAATCTTAACGAGCTATTTCATAGGAATTCTAATCGAACGTAAAAATTATCCTCTATGAATGATCGTAAATGAAGGTGTGTTATGTGCTACGAAAGTGCATTTTACGTTTACCTGATCGATTTCTCGATTCGGAAATAAACGATTATCGACGAACTATTGTATAATTTATTTATATATAATACCATTGAAATTCTCTCTCTCTCTCTCTCTCTCTCTCTTTCGGAATGTCAATAATTATGTCATTTAATGATTAACGACAATCGGCGATTGTAGAAAGCAAATTTGATTTGAGAAATAACAATTTTTCATGGCTGCAGTCTCGCTATTTACGCGCCAATTTCATCGATGTTTATTTCGAAACGATCATCCGGCGATACGAGCGAGCGATAGAAAACTCGGTTGGACTAATATTTGTATCTTGTTTCTCCTCTAGCGTTCAAAAAGAAATGTTTTATCCGACGGGGTCGATATAAATGTTATCGTAACATTTGTTTTGGAAAAGAAGGAGGCTCGTTACTCTTCTCGAATTTTCAAAGAGATGCGTCTCATTCGTGTCCGAGAATGTTATCCTTACTAGTAACCAATTTTGTTTTTATTTTATCATGAAATGAAACGCGTTATAAAAAGTTGGGGGATTTTTCGCTTAGGATTAAAGAGAGGAAGAGAAGAATAGAATAGAATACCTAAATAATCGTTCGATGACAATATCTCGAACTCGTGACAATAAATAGCATTTGAAAATAAGTAAACGGTTTCGTCTATTCCCCCCCCCCTCCTCCTCCTCCTCCTCCTCCTCCTCCTCCTCCTCCTCCACCCTCAAAATATTTATACGAATGTCGTTGGTATATCTAAACAAATAACGATCGAACGTAACGAAGAAAGGTCGACGAAAATTGTATTGATATTAAGTAAAGATTACATTCTAATCCAGAGAATTAACTAATCAAGAATTCTCTGCCATGTTACTTTAGTATTTAAATGGCCGTCCTACGTTTTACATAAATGCATTTAGCGTATTCGAAGTCTCTCGTTAATTATCCGCATATTCTCGAACGAGTTTCCGGTCATGGATCACTTTTGTTCGATATTCTCAGTGTTTCACTCGTGTCCTAAGTCTATTCTAAAGCAAAATAGGTTCATTGTTTCACGAAAACAATCGGTTTCAACGAAGCTCCAAAAAATACTATGAAATCTTTCACGGGCTAACGTTCGTGAGAAAAGGGCAAAATAGTTAAGTCAATGCGTTAGCTTTTGGAAGACATTTTTCTTGTTTTTTGTTTTTCCTTTCCTAATTTTCTCGAAGAACATTACGAAGGAGAAATGTCGGAGATCGAAAAAAAAAAAAAAAAAAAAAAAGAAAAAATATGTAAGATAATAATTTCGTTCAAACTCACTCACCAAGTTCTTTCCTTATCGATAATCAATGGGCTTCGTCGACGATGAAGATGCACCCCCTGTTGCTCGATTTACCCCTCCCCCCCGCACTGGTAATTAAGTTTCTTGATCAACTACAGACAATACCGAAAACGATAGGCATCTGACATCAAGGGTACATTTTTCGTATTCAATTTAAAGTCACTCCGAAATAACGAACACCATCCCTCGCATTTTCTCCATCGATCCTTTCGAAAGATCGATTAATTCCACGATTATCGAGAAGAAAGTCTTTGCCCATCAGTCGAGGATGGATCGACGAATTGACGATGGCGCAATTTATTCGACTCATCGTTCATACTGTCTCTATTTTCGGCTTTTATTAATCCTACGATGACGATTCCTCCTCGAAGGGTCGCTCTTCGTACATTTATTTCCTTATCGTTCACGTCCTTTGTCCATCCTCTAAACAAAATTATTTAGACGAAGGGTTCTTCTCGCGAAATCTTGAAATCTTGTATATTCCGATGAGAATATAAAGGATTCTAACATAAACGACGAAACGCACTTATTCACGGGAGATCCTTTGGCGTTATTTTTCACACTCGAGATCGTCCCTGTTATTTTTATTATCATCGATAACGACGCCAAAAAAAAAGATCGGTCTCACGTTCGACAACGACGACGACAGGAGAGCGAGAGAGAGAGAGATGGAGAGAGTGAGAGAGAGAGAGAGAGAGAGAGAGAGAGAGAGATAAATGGAGATGGAGAGAGTGATTTCTCTCGCACGTTTTATGCACGTGCGCGTTCGTCGAGGAGTCGCGAGGAAGTGAGGCTCGTTTTGCGTGGAACATCGTCTCCTGGACTGAAAGGACGGGTAGTAGTGGGAAGCACGGTGAGAGGTGGCAAAGGGTGGGGAGAATAACAAGCTCGGTTCGATGCATTTGTTTTTATCGAATGAAATGCCTCCCACCTACGTACCACCATTATTATTGACTTTTTCGTTAATTAATATAATTATATCGATCGAATTACTTTTTAATAATAACGCCAGGCAATTTTTTTTTTGTTCGGTTTAACTTGCTTCCCTCGGTCGGTAAGTTCGTAAATCGAATTAGGATGGAGAATAATAATGGTCCATAAATCGTTAAAAAGACGTTTGTAAGAGAACGACGATAACGACGTGTAATGTCATGTATTTCGCGACATATACGATGCTAATCATTTGTAACGATATTGTCTACCGATTTCACACCTCTACGGTCTTTCTTGCTATGCGACAAATCAGAGTGCACGCGGCCATTTAGCGTGCTTCTCTTGATTTTATTTGTAATTGTCGTCCCGTATTACCGGCCAGAAATAGCACTTGAAAGATGCGTTTCTCTTCCAGGAGAAAGGAACAATTTTTTTTTTTATCTTCTTCTCCTCTTTTCTTCCTTTTCTCCATTTCTTCTTGTCGAAAAAAGGCCCGAATGAAATCACGTTGATATCGCAAATGCTATTTTCGCGACAGCGCCATAATAAAACGATATTTTTGTTTGGTATTATCGTTGATACGCGCCTGCTGTTAAAAAAAAAAAAAAAAAAAAAAAAAAAAAGAAAAGGAAAAAATTATTTCGCTACGAGCTTAGACATTTTGTCGCCAGTGACGTAAGTTCCGGTAAACGCATGTGACTTTACTTTAGTGATTACTGGCCAAACACGTAAGCCGATATTTTTGTAAATAGTTTCTTTGTATCTTGCATAGACTATGGCATTTATTAAATACTCGGAATACGCTTTAACTCTTCGTCGACTTTCATTTTCCTTCTTTCTTTCTTTCTTTCTTTCTCTCTTTTTTTTTTTTTTTTTGTTCAGAATAAATGGAAATGAAATCTAAGGGAAATGAAAAATGAGATATAAGTTTAATTAATACGGACGAACGTTTTTTCTATTTCATCGATCGAATAAAATAAATTTGTAATTTGCTCTAACAAATAATTTTCGTTTTTGTTTTATTTGATATTGATCCTGTTTACTATATCTGTTAAATTTAAAGAATATAAAAAATGCGCGGAAAAATAATTAAATTTATCACGAGAAGCAATCGTATTCGATATTAATTTGATTTTACACGAAATACAATTTTCTATCGTGCAATTATATTGCATTCGATTAAAAATAAAAAATGTTTTCTTTTTTCCGACGATCACGAATTTCCACGTGTTCAGAAACGTATTGATCGCAAATATAACAGTGACCAGCAGTAAATTATCACGAGACGAACAAATAGATCGAATTGTTTTTCTCCAGAATCGTTTAGCTCATGCTTTAACGAAATCATTATTTTGTGAATTCGTATCTTATATAGCGAATAACAATTTCATTATGTTCACAATATTGACGTTAAAGACGGAACGTGTTGACAGAAGGATAGGTTTTGGTATCTCGAGAGTATTTTTCTTTTTTTATTTTTTTATTTTTTTTTTTTTATATCTCTCTAACCGACGTAATATTTTTAATTCGAGAAGAAATTAAAAAAAAAGAACGCAAAAAGAAAACAAAAAAAAATCTTAAAAATGCTACGAATCCACTTATCAACGAGAAAAGTTTGATCGTGAAAGAGAAGGAGAAACGCAAACTTTTCTGTATGCCGGATTGCAGTTCCACAGGCGTCCAAGGTATCCAGTTGTGAATAACGCTAGTCGCAGAAGATAAGAAGGAAACATCAAACAAAATTGCTATGATAATCTAATGTCACGTACAGATCTTCATATACGATTGAATATTCTGAAATTGTATCTCTCCATTCTCTACTTCTTTCCTTGCCTTTGCTTTATGCCCGATTTTTTCTTTTTTTTTTTGGGTGACATTCCACAAAAGTGAAATTGTTCGTTGGGATGATACGGATATACCAGCTTTCATACTTTCTGTGCGGTATTGCAAAGCGAATATTCAAACATCTGCCAAATTGTAATTTCCGACCGAAATGGCAAATTCTAAAAACGATTATCGTTTCCCCGTTTGAAATCCAATGAACAGATCGTGGCAAAACAATATGTTAATGATAAACGAACGATCATTTATTTAAAATGGTTTTAACGTTCGAGTTCATAATTAATACGTGTTAATCAATGATGGCAAACAATTAGTTTCAACTCCATATTCATGTAATCTATCATTTTCAGTATATCGATTCGGTTTATCGATTATTCACATTTGTACTCGTGTACACAAATGTGAATAATAGCGCGTTGTCAATGTACTCAGGTGTGATATATTAAGATCTCTCCAATTCTTACAATAACATCGTATTCTAGCCACCAAAATTATTAAGCTAATAAATTCTACATTCTAAGATAAAAAAAAAAAAGTAATCTTTCTCTTCGCGAGAAAGAAGAGAACGAAAAAGAATCAACAAGTCACACCCAAAGACACGTTTCTTTTTCTTCGTTATCTATTAAATACATAGAAAGCGGCCTTACGTAATTTGCCGAGTTTAACTCCAATTAGTACTTATCGGAAGGATTAAGTTAGAGTTATGAAATTGGAATCAACGACAATCGTTAATTTCGATCGTTACGAATGAGACCTTCGTTAATCAATATTCACATATCGTTCTACGTACATACAAAGTTTTCGTACAAGTTCGCTAAAAATGTCATTATAACTTTAAACCGATACTGCGACTGTAAGAAATATTGCTAGATCGGAGTTATTTCCCCCCTCCCTCCCCCCTCCCCCTCCCTCCCTCCGCCCCACCCCTCCCCCCAAACCCTCGAAGTACTCTACGTCGTCTCGAAAGTTTTCAGTAAAAACTTGTTGAATTTTTAAATAAAAATGCTGACCCGCGCCGACGAAGCATTGATCCGGTGATTTAATATAAAAAAAAAAAGAAAGAAAGAAAAAAAAAATCAAAGTTCGAAATAAGCTACTTTCTATACGGATACATAATGCATTTTTGTCGGTGTTTGAAAACTTATTCGCGAGCATAGATGCGATAAATTTCTTTCCCTCACCTCACCCCCCCCCGCGCGCGCGCAAGAATTATATCGTATGCTTGTTAGGTAATGAGAAAAGTTGAGTTATTTTTTTTTGGGGGGGAGGGGAGGGGAGGGGAGGGGAGGGGAAATGTTTTGAAAGAAAATAATAGAATCGATCGAAGTTATCTAGATTATAGATTAAGATGAACGAATGGACGATATTGTTTTACTTATCGTTGAAATGAAACGAGCTTAGGTTTCCCAAAAGTGAGTAATAATCGAATCGAGTCGATCAATCGAAACGTAAAACACTGTTTCGTTGGGAAATAGATCTCGAAATACTTCGTAGCGTTGTCAGGAATAATCTAAGATGACGATAGACCAATCCTCGCTCTCGTCCTCAGTTCTTTCGGTTCAACGCGATCAAAACCGAAGGATATCACTGCGTTTATACGTAGACGCGTTTATGCGTTGTGCGCGAAGGCGAACGCATAAATGCGTAGACAGGGAGGAGGAAGGGAACGCGTCACAGGTTAACGCGATTTCCCAGAGTTAAAGGCATCTCCACGCCTCTAAGCAGGCGTGTCGCGTGGAAATCCAAGCGATTCTTAGTCCGCGGCCTTGTCAACGACGGCTCTTTGCTTCGGATACAACTTCAAACATCTACTTCGAGTATTTCCGTTCGGGAAAAAAAAATGGAACGTGAGAGAGAAGGGGGAGGGGGGTGGGGAGTCGATGGTTAAATACCGTATATAGAGGATCGACGAGATGTCTTTCTCGTGCAGATCGCTTTACGATTCTTGGACCGACTCGTCCTTTTTCTCGTCTCGGCGATAATTTCGAACATTCATCATCCGGGCGCTTCTTCACTATCTTGCAAAATGAAGTCATTTTTGTTCGTAAGTCGTTACATTTTTTTATTCTATCGTTCCTTTTCCTTTTTTTTTTTTTTTTTTTTTTTTTTTTTTTTTTTTTTTTTTTTTTCATTCATTCATTCGACATCCCTCCCCGAAGATCCTATCGATATTTCATCGATATTTTCAAACGTTAACGAACGAACAGTTTCGAACGAATATTTGTCAGGTATTCATCGTTTTTTCTTTCTTCTTCTTCTTCTTCTTCTCTCTTATCGACTCTTCAATCTTGCATCGCGATTCGAAAAAGACCAAGCTCAAATAGAAAAATTGTTGTTAGTCGTTGAAATTCGATTGACGTTTGAAAGAAGGATGCTCGATAAGGAGGAGAGATAAACGTGCCGGTTAAGTTCATTAATTTGTAATTCATTCGAAAGAGAGATGCGATTTAAAAAAAAAAAAAAAAAAGAAAAAACACATTGAAACGTTTCGTTCCGTTCGCATCTATCATTCTCGTGAAATTTTGCGAATGGCCGAAATGGAATTTGACCATCGATCGAACTGTCAATTAATTTTCACTTAAGAACCGTGACACCGTTACTCTCGTTAAATTCAAATTTACGTCCCTTGTGATATTTTAATAATCTTATGATTATGAAAAAAAAAAAAAAGAAAATTTTAGAAAGGAAGGCATTGATATGATACGATCACGTCATAGAGATCACATCGATAAAGTTATCTTCACACGCGTCTATGCAACGTCCATGTGAAGTGTCACAGTACAAAAAAAAAAAAAAAAAGAAAAAATATATTTATACATATTATATGTATAACTATAATAATATATAGATATATAATATTATATATAAATATATAGATAATATTCACTTTCTCAGATAACGAAATATTCTTCACCTCTTCCATATCTAATATTTGTCACATCGAATTAATATTTGTCGAAAGTATGTTGCAACTCGTTCGAAGATATTCTTCGTGACCAAATCTTTGAGACTTGTGAATAGATAATATTTATCGAAGGATCGTAAGACTTTCTATAGTTTTTGATCTCCTTTCCATCGAATTTAAACGTGTCGATCGGATGGAAGAGGAAATAAAAAAAACAAAAAAAAAAAAACCATGGCGACTTTTTGAATTCGTCCTCGCTTGGATTTACATCTTTTCGTAGTTACTTTCCGAGTTACTCGCGTGCTAATAATCATTATCGTATCTCCATTTTTTTTTCTTTTTTTTTTTTTTTAATATTGTACCATTGAAAATCGTGTATTTCTTTTGCATCGGTGCTTGACATCGATAATACATACGTACATAATGAGCATGATAATAACATTTGAATATTTTTCTTGTCAAAAGAGATACTTATATGTGCGTGTATTAGCGTACAATTATGATTACATGTGATTCACATGAATATTATTAGTCGTCCTCGCTATTGTAGGTAACGCATCTCGCTGGATTGATCGCGCTATGCAGTAGTGCTATAGAATCGGCAAACTCAAAATTATCGACAAAACTTTTGCCCGTAAATGAGGCGAGTTTTACGAAGGACTTGGATACAGCAGCCAGTGATCGGAGTAAGCAACATTTATTCCACTTTATCGATGTCCCCATTTGACACATAATCACGTTTATTCACTCATTTCAATTATTTTCATCTTATCCGTGCACGTATATTCATAATTATGAAAATTATTGGAAAAAGAATCGTCAAATATTATTTCCCTCTTTTATCTCAACGTTATGCTCCAATCGAAAATTTTCGAATTAGATTAGAACGATTGAATCGACTTTTAACAGTCAGATCATGGAAATGTTTGTAAAGAAATGAATGGGTGCACCGGGAATATTCTTAGATAGTTTGACTCATTCTCGATGATTTAATTCTAAGTATAGACAAATGAGCGAACTGGAAGCGTGTTAGATTTATGATGTATAATGCTGTATAAGAAGACCTTCAACGGACATGTTACATTAGCATCCCATTACATGTACCACTATTATTTCTTTTACGATAATAACCGTTCGACGTTTCAGAGCGTGGGAACGTTAGCGACACAGATAGTCAATATCCGCTGTAAACACGTTTCTATGTATGTATGTATTTCAACAATAGTACAAGTTTATTTTATTCGTCCACGTTCACACAAGTTCACACGACCGTCTATAATTGAACGACCTTAACTCCTTGACTAATGATATCGTGTGAAAATACTGATACGTATTTTTTTTTTGTGTTTTCTTTTTCTTTTTTTTTTTTACGTATTTATTAGATATAAAAAACACTTGTGATTTAACAGTTTTCATTGCGTACCCATCGAACATCGTTTCTCGGTTTCATTGTTAGTACTTGATCGCATTCGCACATGTAAACCGAATTGTTCCAATACTTGCAATAATCAATACTGTATATTTCCGGATATTATATAAAAGAGATCTTATGCGCGATGTTTTCGAAAAGAAAAATAAACACCGACGATTGTTTATATATGGCTAATAATAAAATATTTGCCGACGATCGTGAATATAATTATATAGTATATCCCGAAAGGAAACGTCTCAAACGATCGATCATCGAAGACCATAACGAAGATGGAGATGATATGAATCATCGATCGGAAGAATGGATTCGGGAGGTGACAAATAATAATCCGAAGATCTGGAAATATAGACAGATCCGTGGAATAAAAGAACAGTTAGATAAACATTGTAGTAAGTCAGATGTTTCCTTATGGAATATTCGATAATATCATTTGGGAAGTCATTGTCACGGAAACGAATCGTTACGCAGATCAACTTGTAAATAGGTAAAAAAAAAAAAAAAGAAGAAAAAAAAAGAATCAACGAGACTTGGATTCCTTCGGGATGCGATAATTTGACGAGATTGTTTTCGGTCTCGCCGAGAGATTTGATTTTCTCGTCTGCTGTGGCTCACAACGTCACGAATAAAAGTCATAAAAAGAAAAAGGGCTAGAGCAATATCGAAGATAAAAATAATCGCACGTGATGTATCAGAAAAGAGAATTAACTTTCATTACTTTATATATATTTCACGAATGATGTGTCCACTGTTATTCATATACGTCGCTTAAATGTCTATTTTTAGCACGATACTTTGATTGCAGCGTTCTTGATCAGTAAAGAATACGGTCAACCTGGCTATGGAGGTTATGGAGGTTATCCCGGATCAATATATGGACCAGGATATCGTGGTATAAATTTAACACCAGTATATAGGGGTTATCCGATCGGTAATACCGGGGGTGTTCTTGGTGGTGGCCATACTGGGTGAGGATAGATTCGTTAAAAAAAAAAAAAAAAAAAAAACAAAAAAAAAAAAAAAAACAGAAAAAATGATCAATTTTCTCAATCGCATCCTACGTTTTCACGTGGTGATTAATTTTCGATTAGTCGATACAAAAGAATAAGGGAATTTTTCTTTTCTATTTTTTTTTTTTTTTAGATATGGGTATTACGGGAACAGTGGATATAATCCTTATTATAACTATGGTGCTTTCGCTGGTTCCGGTGGTTACAATGGATACGGAAACATAGGTGGATATGGAACCTTAGGAGTTGGTGGTTATGATGATCCTTATCTTGGATATGGTAGTTATAATGGTTATGGCCGTTACGGTGGTCAAGGGCTCGATGGATATGGAAATTACGGTTCCGCTGGATCTTATGGTTCTACGTATGGGATTAAGAACAATTATGATCCTTATGGTTACCGTAGTAGTAGTAGTAGTGGCAGTAACAGTTATGGTAGTTATGCCGGTTATCCCTCTGGATACAGGGGTTACTCTTAAAAGTTTATCAATTTAATATATCTCTATAATACTAATACATAATATTGGTAGTCAATCCTTTTCTACGTATTTTATAACAACGTAATAATATTAAAATAAAGAAAGCGTATATCTCTCAAACTAGATGACCTTGTTTCGTATATTTGAATTAATAACTTAACATACATAATCAATACACGATTTGTAGTAAACATTAATATGACGTTTGAATATGAAGAAGGGGGATAACCTAATCGGACAAATAAAGTATTATCAACGAGAAAATATTAATTAGTTCGTTGTATCGAATGTAACGTTTTTGGACGTAATAAATTTCTTGGACCTAATAATTGCCCTGTTTTTGTCAAAAAATATCTAAAAGTAAGCGGATAAAATTCGTGTATAAATATCGTCTCAAAATATAATACAATTTATGTTAACTAATTTCTTATTCTTTTTTTTTTTTCTCTAATAAATTATAAATAATTGTTCACACACGTATATATGCATAGTGATCAATGTTCATTCATCGATATAGTTATTGCACGATATTTATAAATGCGTTTAAGGAAATGATACATATACGTATAAATAGAATTGCGTATAGGGCATAGGACGGAATGACTATATTATCGCGTTTTATTGGAAGATTTGACAAAATTGCAGGTAAAGGACAAATATTTACTTAAGTTTATTATTCGTTAAACGGGATTGACTAAATATTCAGGACGATGAGTGATTTGAAAATATCGTCGGTATAATAAAAACATTCATCAACAAACGACTAATATTCTAACAGATGTTTCATGATGCGCGAATAATCATAGTCAGTCGTTCGATGCAATATGTACATGGATCGGTCAGTCGACATGCATCCTTAAGTATCATGCACAATAAGTAATGTTTAAGTTTCAATATCATCGAATCGACGACCGATCCGTCTATTAGCTGACCTGCAGCTCGCGAAAGGGACACTCCCAATATTTCATAATTTAATTCTTATTTATCTTACTTATCTAATACTTCTCTTCCCCGGCGAAGAAAAAAGAAAAAAAAAATAATATTCCTTTTTTGTATCTCAGTACGAATAAGTTAAATAGATTCCTCATACCACCTTTCTGTTTCTGACTTTTCTATTCTCGGCAATCGCTCTAACCGGAACGTTCAAAAATCCAAGATTGGCCGTACCCAAGATATCCATGAAATCCTTAATATTTCCAAGCTGATCCAATCGTAATCCAACAAGTTTTGTTTCAATATTTCCATTCGACGTGCCACACGCATTGCACGCGTACGGGACGGGAGTTGCGGAGGGATATATAAGCTTCATTTTCTGACTATCCGCCTTGTTACCGGGACAGTACGGTACAAAAATAACAGGGATAAATCCAAGCTGACCAATGAGAGGAGTGGATGTTGTGCTGCCGATGATATCGTTTTCCTTGTATGACTCAACTAAATAACAAGGACAAGCTTGCGGATTCGGTCCTAAAGGTCCTAATGTAAAGGACTCAACGTTAATTGGATGTGGTGGTTGAACTCCTGTCGCGTTTATACCATAATCCGTTTGTTCAAATTCGGACGATGTATTTATCCGTTTGATCACAGCGACGGTTTGGTCTTTGGGAGAATCGATATTTTCTTCTTCTGTGTTCTCTTCATATCCATCGAACTTCGTACGCACCATAAAACGGTTTCCTTGATGGTCTATATTATAAGGTGCATCTTTAATGATATCTTGGGTGGGAAAGGTACGATTGACAGGAAATTTATATTCTTTTCGATATTGTTTATGACGATGAGCGGGGAATCGTTCAAAGTCTTCTTTCGGTTCTTCTGTTCTCTCAATGTCCTCCATTACCTCATATTGATTACTTTGCTCGCGTTCAATTTTCAATCCGTACGTATCAACGTTCATATCATTAATTTCATCTTTATCTAGATTTCCCGTATGAACATTCGAGAATGCGTGCTTTAGATGACCCGACGTTTTAAACGTGTCGTGCATTAATGTATTAATCTCTTTTGCGTTATGATTGACACTTGGTAAATCAATTTGTTCGTATTCTTGAATGTTAAATCTATCGCGATCAGTATCAACGATTTCCCTTAATTTCATAGGGTATGAAACCTTTGACGATTTATAGTTATTTATCGCACTAGCGATATTAGAATCCGATTTTATAAGTGATTTCAAATGGATATCTCCTGGGAAAGCTGTTTTTATCGATGAAATAGTATTTATCGGCGTATAAGATTTGAGCCGTAGAATTTTCACAGGGCCACGAGATCGCGATTGCGCGGAATGAATTAAACCTGGGTAATACTCTGGATCACCAGGCCATGGTCCATCAGGTCCTGGAGATCCGGTTGGCCATGGACCATCCGGGCCTGCTTCACCATCACCACCGACGTCTCCAATATCGCCAATGTCACCAATAGATCCTTTTGGTGACACAACAGAGCCCTCGGGATCATTGAGATGAGAAGGATATCCAACATGAATTGGGTAATCTACAAAGGTATATATAAATGAAAAATTATTACAAATAGAAACCTTACAGGAAAATCCATAAGATTGTACAATTTATGAAAAAAAAAAAAAAAAAAAAAAAAAACAGATACACGATTCTAATCAGTATTCAATTTTAAATATAAACTTTCCTCGTACCAAATATCAAATGTAACCTATACTATTGATGTATGAATCTCAAATGAATTTTTTTTTAGTCCTAAAATAAATTTCTAACCTAAGACAATAATAATACATACTCGGCTTTCCAAATAAGCCTGGTCTTCCGCTCGTTCTCGGGATGGTAGGATAAATTGATGGATATCTAAGAGATCCGTTATAGCTTGGGCGTGGTTGATAAGACGGATAGCGTGGTATATTCGGTCTGTTAGATTTTTCTGGTGTGCCAGGATATTCAGCATGTTGTTTTCCACCTGAATCCTCACGATGTCCAGGATGGTCTATTCTACTCGAAGAATTTCTGTCAAGAAATTCAAGAGGTCTTTGTTTATCAGGAGATGTAATAGGTCTGGTTATGATAGGATATCCAGTATGCGATAGTGATCCAGAGACATCAGAAGTATCTTGGTGTACAGAAGTGTCTTGTCTACTTGAAGTATCAGATGTATCACGATAATCGGTATACGGATGTGTTTCTGATGTACCATGAAATTCAGGAATGTCCTGTCTACTCGAAGTATCATAAGTCTCTGGCGTCTCAGAGTATTCAGAATACGATTGCATTTGTGATGTGCCAGGAATTACGAGGATGTCTTGTCTGCTCGAAGTGTCGTGAGTTTCAGACGTCTCGGAATATTCGGGATACGATTGCGTTTGTGATGTGTCATTTTGGTTTCCAAGTGTATTCGAGGTACCGGAAGTACCTCTTATAATATATTGACTAGGTCGTCTAGGTCTACCTGGAAATCTGTAAGCTTTCTGCCTGCCAGAGTATGGAGAATGCGATTCGGTTTTTGAAATGTCAGCGTTTACACGACGCAGTGGCGTTCCTGATATATCCAAATGTCCCGGAGATTGTGTTCCTGCTGGTGTTTCTACACTAGCAAGAGTCGGCGATATTCCAAGGTATTCAGGATGCGATGGTGTTTCTGACGTACTCAAATATGTTGAAGGTTGCGAACTCAAATGTGCTGGAGGTGGTGTTCTTGCCGGTGTTTCTAAGCTAGCAGGAGTCGGCGATATGCCAAGGTAATCAGGATGCGACGGCGTTGTCGGTGTACTCACGTGTGCTGGAGGTGGTGAACCCAAATTTGCTAGAGGTGGTGTTCTTTCTGGTGTTTTGACGATATTAGGAGTCAACGATATGCCAAGGTATCTGGGAGGCGATAGTTTTTTTGGCGTACTCAAATGTATTGGAGGTGGTGAACCCATATGTGCTGGAGGTGGTGACCTTCCAGGTGTTTTAATAATTTCAGGAGTTAACGATATGCCAAGGTATCCAGGATGCGATGGTGTCTTTGGTGTACTCAAATGTGCTGGAGGTGGTGAACTCAAATGTGCTGGAGGTGGCGTTCTTGCCGGTGATTCTACAATAGAAGGAGTCGAGGATATGCCAAGGTATTCGGAATGGGACGATGTGTTTGGTGCACCAAAATACGTAGGAGGTGGCGTTATCGTTGTAGTTTCTATTATAAGAGAAGTCGATGGTGCGCCTAAAAGTCCAGGTTGGAAAAACGTTTCTGATGCGTCGGACTGCGGAGAAGACGATAGTCTCTCTGGGATTCTTGCAATATCGTGAATGCAATACGGTGGTATTCGAGAGTGTTCAGCCACATTTAATGTACCAATGTGTTCGGAAGAGCTTGCTTTATCCGAAGAGGAAGAAGTATCCGACGATTTTTCTGATGTATAAATGCGTTCACGATTGACTTTTCTACCTAAGTTACCGTATACCTCAGAATAAATTTGCGTTCTTGATGTTCCAGAAGGTTTCAAATATTTACTGATTGGAGTACTTGGAGTAACGATGATCTTTGGTACGACGAATTGTTCAGGATCTGTGTGACTACTTGGAGAAGTAGAAGTCCCTGCTCTGCCAAAGTATTGAAAATACGGTTCTGTCTCAGACGTGCCAGGGTATACAGGATGTACCGTTGTTATCGTTGTACCCAAATGTCCAGGAGATGTTGGTTGTTCTTGAATTTCATCAATAATAGGAGTCGACGATATGCCAGAATGTCCAGGTTGCGAAAACGTTTCTGATGCACTTGACCGTGCAGGAGATGGTAGTCTCTCTTGGGTTTCTGCAATATCATGAATGCAATGCGATGGTATGCGAGAGTGTTCGTTATGCGATATTTCGTTTGACGTGCCAATTTGTTCAGAAAAGTCTAATTTACGTGACGTACGAGAAATATTTCGTATGGCAAGCTGTGAAGGTGGGTCTCTTGTAGATGAAGAAAGAGAAGTATCTGATAATGTTTCTGATGTATCAGTGCGTTTAAGATTTGATTCTTTACCTATTTGACAAACTAGTCCTGTTGAACCAGAGGTCTCTGTTTTACTACGGTTATCAGGGATCTCATTGATTTCTAAGCTATTTAGAGAACTAGAAGATTCTACAGTGCCAGGTAATAACGATGTTTCTCGTATGTTCGAATCTACCAGAGATGACGTCCCTGCAAGTGGTTCTGTAATGTTTAGAGATAATGATTTTCCAGAGTGCCCGGGAGGCTGTGTTATTTTTGATGTTCTACGTTGTCCTGGAATGTTGGACTGTTCAGGGATAAGTAATGTTTTCGGTCTCTCAGGGATTTTAGGACAGAAACGTCTTTTTATTCTACGAGAATATCTAGGAATATTAAGAATTTCTCGTCTTGGAAGCTTTCCAGAAGATGATGTCGATTTTGAGCTTACCGACGTGTCGTCTGATAGGTCAGGGGTTAAAGGATACGATGACGTTTGATCTGTCAGACTGTCTGATCCACCTGAATTACTCGACGTTCTAACCCGTTCAAGAATATCTTGTCTTGAAGTCGTTGGTATGCCATGTACTGCCATAATGCCAGAAGTCCATTGTATGCCAGAATATTTAGACTGCGAGCGGGTTCGAGTATGCGATAATAATTTAGGGTGATTACTGGGTCTCTTACGTGTTCCTTTCACGGTAGGTCTCTTCCGTTTTCTACTGATCGTACAAATTGTTTGAGTACTTTTATTACATTTTTTAGGAATTTCAGAATAGGATGACGCATCAGGAAATGCAACTGTGTGTGACTGCGTACATCTTTCAGGATGTTCAGAAATATCTGGGTGTACTTGAAAAGTGTTAGAAGTGCTCGGGTATGCAGAAGTGTCTGGGTATCCAGAAGTGTCTGGGTATCCAGAAGTGTCTGGGGATCCAGAAGTGTCTGGGTATGCAGAAGTCCCTATCCCTATAAGTGTGTTTGGTCTTTTCGGTCTGTTAGGAATTTCAGGACTAAATGGTATGTTTATTCTGTCTGGAAATTCAGGAATATCAGCCATTCCCGTTGTTATGTTAGATACAACGATTCCAGAGGATGATGGCAATTGTGGGCTCGCCGATGTTACTGTAGCATTATCTGCCGTGCTAGGGGGTGAAGAAGGCGATAATAGATCTAAGGAGTCTGTGGTACATGCTTTCGAGAAAGAGTACATTATTTCTGGTGTGCCAGGAGTCGTAGGATTCGATGGTGTTTTTAATTCGTGATATTCTGATTCAGATAAAAAGTTTGAAATTCGAATCTGTACAGGAATGTCTGGTGAATTTTGAGGATCTGGTATACCTTGAGTACTAAAAGCCACTGCTGCAGCCATATGCGTAGAACTCGATGGTACGCCATGATGAAAGGTGGATGCAGGATGCGATGATGTTCCTGGTGCGCCTAAATGCTCTGGAGATACGTCTACTCCAGAACTACTTCCTCCTCCCGAAGTATCCGAGGTTTCTGATGCGTTAATCGAAGGTGATGAAGGACTGTCTTTGTCATCCGGATTGTTTGAAGTTCTTGTTGCGTTCAGGTATATTGGTTGCGGTAATGTTCCTGGTGTTCCTGGTGTTCCCGGACTTCCAGGAGTCCCTGGTGTACCAGGATTTTTGAATTTTATTCCGGATGAATTTGGAGTACCAGGTGTATCTTGTTTATCTGGTGTACCAAAAGTCATTGATGTATCAGTGTACGTAAGGTGCAATGGTGTTCCTATTATGCCTGGAATGTCAGATGTTCTTGATCTTCCAGGATAGCTCGAATAATACGATGTTCCTGACTTGCCTGGGGTAATAAAAGTTCCAGGTGTTCCTGGTCTCCCTAAAATACTTGGAGTCCCTGGTTGCATGGCATGCGATGGTTTTTCTGGTATGACGGGAGTGATAGACGTGCCAGGATATGAAGGTTGGAACGGTTTTCCTGGAGTGACAGATGTTCCAGATGTGCTAGGATATTCCGGATAATATTGATTTTCTGGTGTGCCCGGAGTACTAGATATCCTTACTCTTGCAGCTTTTCTAGGGAATTCTGGATGTGATGGTGTATCTGGAATGTCAGGAGTTTTTGGTCTTCCTGGAATGTTTGACGAGCCAGGAAATTCAGGTGTTCCCGGCCTTTCAAAATATTCAATATGCGATGGTGTTTCTTGTTTTCTCGGTGTTCCTGGTCTACCTGGAAGATTAGGAGTTCTCGGTGACGTTGAAACGTCAAGAGGTTCTGATCTTCCTGGAATCGTAGGAGTTCCTGATTTTGGTGTGCCAGGAGCGGCAGGATATTCGGGTATTCCAGGAATTCCTGGGGTCCAAACTCCTACAAATCCAAAATGTAAGTTATGAAATAATTTGTGTAACATTAATACCAATATCCGGATAGTATTCGTTTGAAATTTTCTTACTTTCTGGTTCTGATGGTGGTACCACAGTAGGATTAGTATTCGTCCCTTCAAATTGTGCACATGTGGATGGAAAATGTAATTTATTCCAAGCGGTTAGAATGCCGTGATGATCGCGATGATCCTCATTATCATGCTCTTGAGATTGACCATTCTCATGATGTTCATGTTCGTGAAAAAATAGTTCGACGTTTTGTCCTGGATGGACTACTCTGTATCCCCATCCATCACTTATGTAAAATGTTGTTTTTAATTTTCCAAAAGGATCCACATAACCATAACATCCATATGTAATATCGTCTGGTCCATGCACCTCGTGATGAAATTGTCCATTAGGATTCACTTCATAACCGTAGTTATACGCATCTGGAAGGAGGTGTATCTGATTTCAATTTTTTCTTTTTTTTTTTTTTTTTTTTTCAAGAACATGACTTTATCGTTATTTCATAATTATTGCAACAGTTTACACTTTAAAATATTTGAACTTACTCGAATAAAAATCTTGATTTAAATATTGAGCCTTGTGTTCATCGCTGATGTCTAAAATCAATTCCGTGCCTTTTCTATTTTCCTTTAATTGTGGGAACTGTGAGACAACAGTGGTAATAACCTTCGGAAAAGATATTTCAACATTTAATCTTTATCGTTTAGTTGATATACCTAGTGTTTTTGAATTTTAAATTCGAATAATATTAATATCAATATTATCTCTCAATCGTCAACGTATTATACCGAAAAGGGATGGGACAAATTTACGGGAAGCTCAATTTTTTATTATTATTATTATTATTATTATTATTATTATTATTATTATTATTATTATTATTATTATCGCCAACGTAACACTCGCGTTTTCAACTTCGAAAACGATAGAGCCAGTCTTATCGTGACGTGCGATCTCGTACGGGACGGAACTTCAAGATAAACGGGGAAAGCGAATTCGTTAAAAAAAAAAAAAAAAAGTCAGTGGATTCTTATACGTCCAACTTACACGCACTTATACCTTAGCATCCTTCGTCATTTTTCATACTCATTCGTTACGTTTGATGACAGTTACTTCGTCGTTACGACACTCAGCGAGGAGTGAGAGTATAACCGATATCTTTACTCGATGCAAACGAAAGGATTTCGATGTATCGTCGATGATACAAATCGATATTCGATTGGACGAAATATTACGCTAAGACGTATTTACGCTACGAGAAGATTCAATTCAACGTACGTTTATACCTCGACCTTACGTTCTTTAGCGTGACGTTATAGGTCATTGAAATTCACGCCTGTCCGCCTCCTTGAATGATACAACTCGAGATCGTTTTTTTCTTTTTCGAACGGCTGATGATCTCAGCGATTCTGTTGTTCCACCTACGAAAAGGGAAAGTAAGATCCCATTTGAGGATACGGGGATCGTCATTGGGCCATAAGCTCGATAATTCAGAAATTGATCATTTTCATTAGGAGGACGTTCGATTAAAATATGTGATAAAGTTTTTAGAATTTATTGGTGCTCGATATCGAGGACGACTGGTCTCTTCGACTGGAAGCTCTTTTTTTCTTCGATATTTTACGTTGTTCCCCCCTCTCCCACCCACCCCCTCTCCCACCCACCCCCTCTCCCCCTTCAACCCGTTACGAAGATCACTCGTATGTCGCACATTTAAGAAGAGCGTCATCCTATCGAGAGGTCGACGAACGCTAAATTATACGCCTGTCCAAGAAGGGGAATTTGAAAAAAGAAAAAAAAAGAGAGAGAGAGAGAGAGAGAGAGAGAGAAAGAAAAAAAAGTAGGCGGAGCTTACGACGCGTGCAACTACACGTGACTACTATCGACGTAATTATTAATAAGAATAAAGTGAATATATATTACGCGATGGGGGTATAAGAGCATTCGAAAGTTCGAAACAAAATTGTACGATTAGATTTAATATTCGAGGAGGGAAAAATAATCGATAAGTCTTAGAACATTTTGATAATCTTCGATCGTAGTAACGAAGGTGGATGCGTTTACGTACGCAGGTCGATCGATCGACATCAAACCAGTTTTCATGTTTTTTTTTTTTTTTTTTTTTTTACGGAAATTCATCTCTCGTTGACCTCTAACCGGATCTTCCTTCCTTTCTCTCTCTCTCTCTCTCTCTCTCTCTCTCTTTCTTTCTTTCTCTCTCAGACTCTCACTCTCACTCTCATTCTTTCATACCATGTTAATTATTCACAAGCAAATCTACCGGATGGATCAGCAATGTTTTCTCGACTCGGCCATCGGAAAAGACGAATCGACGCGCATCATCCTCCAGTGAAAGTCTCAAACGAGTTTTATAACGGAACAACCGTTTATATTGCCGACGGCTGTAGAGGCCAAGATCGTTTCTTTCACGATCGTTCGTCCCTTTCGATACCATCGAGACCTTACTCGATTCTATCTCGAACTCCTTCCTTACTTCAGATCATTTCTCTTAATCGATCGATAAAGTCATTCTCATCGATCGCGTAACAGTCAACGTAATCCTAACTGTACGATCAATCACCAACAATCATCACCACTAAGAATCGATAGAACGTTTGAATTAATTCGTTTCTATTATCGTATTATTATGCATCGCAGAGACAAAGTTGCTTTCGCAGAATTGTAGAAGAATTCATTGTCAGAAACCGTGACATCTCTCTTAATAATCCCTGCTCGTAGTTTTGCGATTTTCCTCATTAAACACCGATGATAATCAGCGAAATGTCGGCCTAACATTCGTTCTACGTAAAAATAATTTTATTCGCGCTAGTCGACGTAACGCGAAAACTAACCGCCTGACACTCACGCGCAATGCGTTAAATAAATTTATTTCAACTGCATGAGGCCATTTGGTTTATCGCTCATCCACGGCTATATTCCGTCTGGGACTATTTCGAAATTATTATTGCATTTATATAAGCGCTATAATGGCGTATGATCGGCATTGAATTCCTGAACCTTTTCAAGCTAATCTCTTACACGTCCCATGGATTTACTAATGAAAAAAATTATACGAGAATTGTCATTTGAATATTTTTCTAAATTTGCCAGTTATTCGCCGATGGAAGATGCACGTAACGAGTGGTTGACAGCTATGTTGACTGCTACGAAACGAGGAGGGGGAGGGGGGAGAGAGAAGAGGAAAAGGATAACGGATCATCTATGATAAAGGATGAACGATTGATCGACATTCATTCGTTGACTGTATCAACGAATTATGTGCTACGAGAAAATCCAATATTTTCCTCGTAAATGGAACCGCGTTCGATTTAATCGATTGTACGGATAAATCGATTGAAAGATTTGAAAGAATGAGAACGATAGGTTTTATATCTTTCGATCTTTAATTTATCCCAATGACGAAATAATTAATTAATCGCATACGAGGGAAAAAATTGGTTACATGCCGATAGAACAAATCTAATCAGGAACAAATCTAATCACGAAGGTATTGCAAGTTTGAGGATTTGTCTGTGATAAAGCGAGAAGGTGTTAGTCGATCGATAGTAGAAGTTCCAAGGTTTCAGTATGGCGCGTATTTTTTTTCTTTCTTTCTTTCTTTTTTTTTTTTTTTTCGAGTATATGCATATCATAACCGAGACGTTCATGTCGGTGGCCTTTGTAACAGTGCTTCGACACGAGTCTCCGGAGAATCATGAATGAAATGTAGTGCAGCTGTTGCTCCGATGAATGGAAGTCAAGATCAATGAAAGTTGACGTTCACTTTCAGGACTATTCAATTTTTCGTTCTTTCATTTGTCTCCTAACTAAACGATCTTTTATACATTACCATCGTAAAATTCATCCGACTATCAAGTCAAATTGATATCAATTTAGAAGATAATATCGTCATTAAAAAAAAAAAAAAAAGAACGAGATTATATGAATATTTCGTTTCGAGGGATCGTCGGTCATAAAAATTTCGTTCTATCAAATTTATATATCAAAATGAAGAGTCCTACGATAGATGGAATCGAGCTATCTGCATCTCCAATAACATAGCTCTTCCTCGAATCGATTTTTATCGATTTTCTATTTGCAGTCGAATCGACCGACATGCCCCGTTGATTACGCAATCCTTTGGAATTTTGTCGCGCGAACCAGCGCACGTACGAGCGCAGATGTAAGCGCATATAATCGCTATATTCGCTTATGTTGTCCCAACCGTTTCGTATATCGCTAAGTACATATATACCGTGCTCGATCGATCATTTTAAATCATTTTAAATCATCAAAAATTCCTTTGGGTACACTCACCCCAATTCGAAATTCATGAATTCTCGATGACGACTCTAATCGAGGTCGATTCGAGGTTTTCCAAAGGAAATGGGGTAAAAGAAAAAAAAAAAAAAAAAAGAAGAAGAAGAAGAATAACAAATAAACTCGAAAAGAGATATCGACGATCGTTTTGCACTTTCTCGGAGGAAAAAAACAAAACGAAACGAAACGAAACGAAAAAAAAAAAAAGAAACAAAACAAAAAACGAAAAGATAAAAAGGAATACGTTCGATCGGTGATCACTGAAAGTCGCGCGCACTATCGGAACCGTTGAATTAGATATATCCACGTGCGAGACGAGATTGCACTTGGTCTCGATTGGCGTTAGTCTCATCGAGACATTGAACTTCTCGTATAGAATAGGACGTACCAGGGTGAAGAGTACAAAGGTCGCAGTAGTATTAAGGCACATCTTGGCGAGCATTTTGCCGAGTATCTATTCTCCAAGAATAATCCTTCCGAGAATCCTGGAACGGTGTTGTCTCCAGTTATTGGTGACAAGGCATCCTTCGTCCTAGTTGGATCGCGCCAATACCAAAGGCTTACTTCTCAGCCTCGGCGAAAGATGATCTTTGGATTAGTACACAGTGTATGTGTCGGCCGAACTGAAAGACTGAAGTCGTCGCCAGTTGAAGAAGCCTTTTATACAGGGTGGGGATCGACTACCAGGCCAACCGACCAACCTGATACCCATCCTCCTTTTATCTTCTCTCTTCTCTCCGTTCTTTTGCCACTACCAACGTCTCTCGTCACGATCTTTCATGCCTTCTTCGTCTCCTTCGGCTTTGTCCCTCCCTCCACCCTCCCCTCCATCCCTCATTCGCGAGTGGTCTTCCTTCGGTGACGTTTAAAAGAGGATTCGAAGTAAAGTCCAGCGCAATTTCGATCCCATAAATACAGATGATTTGACTCGTTTCATATATCGTCAAATAGCTTAGGCTTCCTGTCAATGTCATTCCAATCGTGGCTTCAAGTCAGGTCGATTTCATACCCATCGTGATATATCGCGAGAACGTTCTATTTTTTTCTTTTTTTTTTTTTTTTGTTAAGAGACATCGAAGCCTAGTTGGTATTTCAATTAGTAAGGTATTATGTATCGAGTCGATAAATGTTTAAGACGTTCTAAGGAATGTACAGATATTAAAAAAAAAATAAATAAATAAATAAATAAACAGTAAAAGTACGTTGAAAAGTTATTCGATTAGGAAAATCCTTGTTAATTCGTATTACTTGATCGATCGTGCAAGGACGCGACGTTATATATATATATATATATATATATATATATATATATATATATATATATATATATTTATAAATGCGATAATTTCGGTATTGTTTCGTGAGAAAACGTAGGATTAATCACCCGATAGATTCACGATAGAATCTATCGAAATTTCTGACTCGTCCTTGCTCGATGCAAGGCCATTTGAGATTGATTGCTATCGGCTTTTTGCTCCGCTTTTATCCTTTGAACTAAAGCGCATCCATTTCTAAACTAATGCATTTAGAGAGGAAGAGACAGAGAGAGAGAGAGAGAGAGAGAGAGAGAGGGAGGGAGAGCTACTACCTTCGATTGAAAGAAAAAAAAAAAAAGAAAAAAAAACAAAAAGAAAAAAAATGTCTATTGAAAGAGGTCGTCTAGAACGTTTCTATTTTGTAGTATCTCAATTAAGCGCTAAACGCTTGTAATGATCGATAAAGGTCGATCAACTATCATACCATTTATAGTAGTCGAGATATCGAAATACTTGCGTTCGTCGATTCGAACGATCTCTTTTATGTCTATAAAGTCGTTGTGAATGGTAGACACATCCCGTAAATTCGAGATATTTCCATGAAATATATCCACTCGTAATAGAAAAAAAAAAATATATTGGGAAGACGTTAGATGACATATCGATAGTTTTTATTTCTCCATATATTTTTTTTTTTTTGCAATGATCATACGTCGATTAATTTCTTCGACGGTGTATCGAATGGCATTAACGTCAATGTATTCGAAATATTTGCGACTATATAATTCATGGTTTCGTTAATTTAACGTAATTAACTTTCGATTTCTTTTTTTGGGACGATTATCATACAAAAAAAAATCGTTGATGTCGTCCGGTGGATCCAAATGAAAAAAAGAAAAAGAACAAAAAAATATGTGAAAAGTATGAAGGGTGACTCGAAATTGAACTCGAGTTCGCGTTACATAACTCCAGTTTAAAAGCGTAAATCTCGGCTTTAGAAGTGGTCCCTAGTAGATAATTCGGATAAATTGAATGCTAATGTGATTACGAAGTGTTTCTCAAAAAAATATCTCCGATGGTTTCGTCGTTCTACCAACGTGCGGCTGTTTGTTTCCATATTTTTATTTCCATGCCACAGAAGTATAGCTATCGCGAAAATCCTCGTAATCGTTGATGTCATTCGACAGTTGCGAATTATATACGTTTTACGAGAATCCCTATCGAGACGAATTATCATCGCGTGATTGACGTTTCAAGCTCGTCCGAAGAAACCGCGACGAAATTTGTCCAAAAGGATTTTTCGTCCCCACCCCCCCCCCGACCCTCGATCGCCATCGTTATTTCTTAGAGTTTTATTCGCCACGGAAGACTTCTAATTTCGACGAGATTTAACGAACAACCCGTTTAAGGTATAAGAAAGGTCGTAGGTAAAGGTATACGTCTATAAAAATATCATAGGTTATTGTTCTCTGGATCTACTTGGAATTAAAGATAACGTGGATTATAAAGGAACTTTGCGATACGTAATCTACACATTTTGATTAATAGCGTTCCGTCCTTTTATTCTCTCCATCTTTTCTTACCATATATTATTTAGTCATCCCTTGACGCATCATCACGTTGATGATGGACGAGCATGAGAATGGTTATGGTAACGTTCATAGTTCTCGAGAGAAATTATTTTGAGAAAGAGTTAAAGGCGAAGGAAGAGAATCCAGGATCGATCGTTCCAAGGGCCACGTTTTCCATCTCCGACGTGTCTGACCTCGTATCAGATACAAGGATACAGATTCTTAACACTAGATTTACGGACCGAGCCAATTTGACTCATTAAAAATTTGAACACTATATATATATATATAAAACTTTAATATTACTTTTTAAAAACACACGTTGGTTTTTCGTTAAGTAATGAAATATATGTAAACGTTCCTTCCTCTTCCCCCGCAGACCCCTTCATTTCGCATTATCGAATGTGGTATACCTATTTTCACGGTTGTGAGCCAATTTGACTCATAGAATGGTTTAACGATTAATCGCATAACATGAAATTTTTACAATCGATATTTATTTTATTTGGTTATCTAGAGTTTCTATTATCGGAAAAAATCAGAAAAATTGTCTTTTGTTGAAAAAACTAATTCAAAATAAAGAAAGACCAATCGGATAATGAATCGGATGCAATTGATAGAGACCAATGTGATAACGAAATTGAATTAGAGGAGGAAGTCGATAAAATTGAATCTTCGAGCAGTGAAGATGAAGATCTTTGTTGTATAGCTTCTAACAAAAAAAGAGCCAGGGTTATTTCTGATTTTGAAACCGAAAGCGAAGACGAAGTTTATCGTTGCACGGCTCCTAGTAAAAAAAGAGCTAGAGTTATGTTCTGATTCTGAAACCGAAAATGATTTAGACGCTATCGATACATCTTCTGATAAAGAAATTTCAGCCGAAAAAGCTGCTGATGGGACTTTATGGGAAACATCGAAAGAAGTCAGAAACGTAGGTAGATCGCCGATTTATACCATATTCAAAGATGTTTCTGGTCCAACTGCCTATGCTAAAAGGCATATTATGCTTGGTTCGGCAAGTAGCGCATTCAATTCGATAATTGACTAAGGTATGATGGCGTATATAAAATCACGTACCGAACTCGAAGCTCGTCAAGTTTTGAATAATAAGGAATGGACGGTTAGAAAATCACAATTGTGGGCCTTTGTAGCAATTTTATTTGCTAGAGGAGCATATGAGGCAAAAAATTTCAAGTGTTCATATTTGTGGTCTGCGAGGTGGGGTCCGGCTTTTTTCGCCCAGACAATGTCTAGAGATAAATTTATGGACATACTTCGGTTCATACGTTTTGATAAAAAAAAAAAAAAAATGAACGCAGTGAAAGACCGAAGACAGACAAATTTGCCTTGATTTCAAAAATATGGGAAAAATGTATAGAGAATAGTCAGGCTTGTTAGAAACCTGACGCAAACATAACGATCGATGAGCAATTATTCCCTACTAAAGCTAGATGCCGATTTACGCAGTACATGCTAAGAAGTAAATATAGAGAAGAAGTCGAGAACACTTCAATTCCAATGATAGAAATTCATGCTACTGACACACGGAAGAATTGTCAAGTTCAACGATCATGCAAAAGAAACAGATGTACAAACCATTGTGCTAAATGTAATAGAAATGTTTGCAAAAAATGTCTTTCAAAAACAGAGTTTATATGTAAAAAAATGTTTTCCATGAATTTTTCGATAATAAACATTTCATTTAAATTGATTTGGAACTATTTTCTTTGCAAAGAAAAACTTCAATTTTCTTGTACGAGTCAAATTGGCTCACTTTAGTAAAAATAGGTATATAATCAACATCCGTAAATTTAGTGTTAATCAAACATTGAGAAAGCGTATGTTGTCAAAATGACGTATAAAAAATAGGATTCGAATAGATCGTGGAATCAACGTTCGTCGTTGGTTAGAATCTAAATTGCTTTCTTCGAATTTCCCGGTCGTCTGTTTCGTGCGAATTATACTTTTTATAAGAACGTTATCACGATATGATAGAACGATGAAAGGAATAAAGCGCGAGAGAAACGTTCATCGCGATTATTTTAATCCTCAAATCGATGCTTCGCCAATCCCCGCGTGTTCTTCGATATCTTCGTATTTCCCGTAAAAGGAGATTTACGATGGCGTGAGATCAACGCGTGTCTCTGAAAAAGTCTAGAAGAGAAGAGGAACATACAACTGTCTTTTTTCCCGATTACTTTATCTTAGAAACGAGCTAATCCATCGAAGAGGACCCTGATTTCGTTGTCCCGTTGATTTTTATCCTTTCGAATGACGAAGAACGTCTTGAAAAATCTTCAAGAAATATTTCAGAAATATTTCAAGAATCGACGAAATATTTACGGAATCATCTACGCGGTCTATTCTTTCCATCTCTCATTGGTATATCAATCACTTTCTTTCTTTTTTTTTTTTTTCAAATTTAACTCTCGTTCCAGGTTTAAAGACATTACGGATATTTAGATAAGTTCCTTAGGCGTTACGTGGATATCTATTCGTAAAATGAAATTTGATAGAAGACTTTAGATTTAAACTTTCCTTCGTATGGAATTACATTGCGACATATTTGAACGGAACCATCACTTTGAATGCTTCTAAACGGACTAAACATAATGTTATATATGCGTATACGCGTAACTATACACACACACACACACACACACATATGTAAATCCGTATATCGCGTGGGTAGGGCGATGTTCGCAGATCCATTAGTCTGCACGATAAATCATGCGTTTCTAATTTCCTTATCGAGTATCTAACGATATACATATATACGTACATATACATATCTATATGCATACGCATACAACCATATATACACACACAAACACACAAACATACACATATATATATACGGAATTTAATATCAGTGCTTTTTTATCGTGAATATTTATTCCTATCGATAAACACGCGATCTTCTTCGACTTATCTATAAGCGTATACATAGAACACGTAGCTGCAGTTGAAAAATAATTATTGTGCTAGAGGGTTAAGGTCAAAAGGTCAAATGGATTGGTTAACTCGTACCCCTGATATTCTTCTTTCAAAAATATAATTCGCCGACATTAAAAACCTTTCACAACTCTAATCGCTCATCTCAACCATTCGGTTCTCGTAAAATTAGCGTGATCGAGATCGATCGATATGCCGAATATGATAAATGTAGACAAAGCGAGATTCTACGCGAAATGAAATTTTCTTCTAACGTTTTCTTATTACTTATCTAACGGTAAAAATAGACGTTAAGATGGAGGATAAGAGGAAAGGTACGGCGATGGATCGTCGACGTTGCATCGTTCGTCAAACGAATGGCAACGAAAAAATGAAATGAAAGTAATAAGATATTCGACGTGATCTCGTACTTGAAATCGATACTTGTTAAGAAAAGACCAATGTCGAGAATCGAACACGATCCTTACACTAAACCTCAACACTTTCGGAATCAAAGTTTATGGCCGTGTTCTTATCTAGATCCTTGCACTTATACTTGCAAGTACATGTAAGTGCACAGAGTGTGCATAATATACCTCTCCCTCCCTCCCCCCCCCCCCACACACACATATATATATACATATACACGCGCGTATGTATCTACGAAGATATGTTCATATAATTTACAAAAGAAAAATTTATCTTTCACTCTTTACGATCGAATTTGAGGATATTCATAAGATAGCACTTGTAATAAGTGTTACATTGTATTGTATTATATTGTATTATCGATAGTATTATAAATAATAATTAATTCACATTAGGTCGGGATATTCCTCTGGTAGGTGTTTTCAATTCTTCCAAATTGACATCAATGTGAACACTTTTTGTCGCGAAATTAACATTAAAAATGTCAATTTGAACTTTGGCAAATAAAATTATTAAAACACGCGAATTTCTCAAGAGAATTTAAATAGAATTAATTCCGTTAGGTTTAATACTATTATCGATCGGGTCGATTCGTGCTAGTTGAAATCGATTATTTAAATCTTTCCATTTGCAACAAAAAAAAAATGATTAAATGAAAGTTTGTAAGTAGCCGATTCAAATCCCTCTTTTCTTCTTCTCGTTGTAGAATCGATACAAATTCCGAATACGTATCACCTCTGAAAACGAATGAATTTTGAGACGAACTTGAATTGATTCCACGTAAAAATATTATAAACTTCGTACATCGAACCATGCTTTCTAAACTTCCCGAAACTGTTTTGGTTGTCGTTTGCCGAATGGTTTTCGAATTCTTTTTTCGAATTCCTTTCGGTTTCTTTCTAACAAATTTAAAACTCAATTTATTAAAATATCGATCTTGAGGTTATCAATAGTTGACCTAGAAAGTAGAAAATTAAAACATACACGCGCACGCGCGCACAACGACATTTAAGAAGGAAAAGAAAGAAAGAAAAAAAAAACGTTAAGTTGATACTATATGGATACAGCGACATTTCCGAAAAATTATTGCACGAGCTGCGAACGATTATGGTCCTGTAATCTTCTTACGTTTGAAGAACGAAGCCGGTTTTCTTGGAGCGTGAAAGAAAAGAGAGAGAAGGATGATGCGTCACCATCCGAGAGAAGCTCGAAAGACTTTCCTACGTAAGCCGGTCGATGATCGTGAGACCGCGAGTCCCAATTTTTTTATTTTAAATTCCATGACGTTACTTTCGCAAGCATTCGTATGGAAATAAAAAAGGAAAGGTATGACTATTAATATCGAACAACGCCTTCGGCTGAAAAATCATTCGTAGTCCGGGGCGAGGATAAATTAACACTAGATTTACGGACCGAGCCAATTTGACTCATTAAAAATTTGAACACTATATATATATATATATAAAACATTAATATTACTTTTTAAAACACACGTTGGTTTTTAGTTAAGTAATGAAATATATGTAAACGTTCCTTCCTCTTCCCCCCCAGACCCCTTCATTTCGCATTATCGAATGTGGTATATCTATTTTCACGGTTGTGAGCTAATTTGACTCATAGAATGGTTTAACGATTAATCGCATAACATGAAATTTTTACAATTGATATTTATTTTATCTGCTTATTTAGAGTTTCTATTATCGGAAAAAATCAGAAAAATTGTCTTTTGTTGAAAAAACTAATTCAAAATAAAGAAAGACCAATCGGATAATGAATCGGATGCAATTGATAGAGACCAATGTGATAACGAAATTGAATTAGAGGAGGAAGTCGATAAAATTGAATCTTCGAGCAGTGAAGATGAAGATCTTTGTTGTATAGCTTCTAACAAAAAAAGAGCCAGGGTTATTTCTGATTTTGAAACCGAAAGCGAAGACGAAGTTTATCGTTGCACGGCTCCTAGTAAAAAAAGAGCTAGAGTTATGTTCTGATTCTGAAACCGGAAATGATTTAGACGCTATCGATACATCTTCTGATAAAGAAATTTCAGCCGAAAAATCTGCTGATGGGACTTTATGGGAAACATCGAAAGAAGTCAGAAACGTAGGTAGATCGCCGATTTATACCATATTCAAAGACGTTTCTGGTCCAACTGCCTATGCTAAAAGGCATATTATGCTTGGTTCGGCAAGTAGCGCATTCAATTCGATAATTGACTAAGGTATGATGGCGTATATAAAATCACGTACCAAACTCGAAGCTCGTCAAGTTTTGAATAATAAGAAATGGACGGTTACAAAGTCACAATTGTGGGCCTTTGTAGCAATTTTATTTGCTAGAGGAGCGTATGAGGCAAAAAATTTCAAGTGTTCATATTTGTGGTCTGCGAAGTGGGATCCGGCTTTTTTCGCCCAGACAATGTCTAGAAATAAATTTATGGACATACTTCGGTTCATACGTTTTGATAAAAAAAAAAAAATGAACGCAGTGAAAGACCGAGGACAGACAAATTTGCCTTGATTTCAAAAATATAGGAAAAATTTATAGAGAATAGTCAGACTTGTTAGAAACCTGACGCAAACATAACGATCGATAAGCAATTATTCCCTACTAAAGCTAGATGCAGATTTACGCAGTACATGCTAAGAAGTAAATATAGAGAAGAAGTCGAGAACACTTTAATTCCAATGATAGAAATTCATGCTACTGACGCACGAAAGAATTGTCAAGTTCAACGATCATGCAAAAGAAACGAATGTACAAACCATTGTGCTAAATGTAATAGAAATGTTTGCAAAAAATGTGTTTCAAAAACAGAGTTTATATGTAAAAAAATGTTTTCCATGAATTTTTCGATAATAAACATTTCATTTAAATTGATTTGGAACTATTTTCTTTGTAAAAAAACTTCAATTTTCTTGTATGAGTCAAATTGGCTCACTTCAGTAAAAATAGGTATATAATCAACATCCGTAAATCTAGTGTTAATCGTATAATTTTTATTGCCCCAAGGAAATGGTTGCAATAATTTCTTTTTCTCTACGTTTTGTTTTTTTTTTCGTTTTGCTTCTTCCTCCTTTTTTTTCTTTTAACAACGACGAGACGATCGAACCGTTAAGGAAATATTTACGGTGAAATAATAACGAGCGTTGGTTAATTCCGTAAGATCTCAATTAACTTTATCATCGTGTAAAACCAACCTTCTCGTACGTAAACCGAATATTTATAACAAAGTACGTGTCAAGGATCGAGAAGAGAGAATTATATTATTTCGACATCGAATTTTCGTAGGAAGGAAATAAAATGAAATTCCCATTTTACGCTGTTCAAATATAAATTATTCAACGGTCGAACGTTTCCCGTTGAAATTCTTTCGAAGAGAACGAAATTGTTACGACGTTTCGATCCTTTAATTAAAAATAATACGGTCGTATCATTTGCGATTGGATTAAAGACTGTGGCACGTGAATATGAAAAATGATATTATAAAAGGTATCGTCCATTGATTGTTTCGTTAACGTTAATTATCCGAGAAGGAAGAAAGGAATGAAGATTAATGAAACAAATCCGACGTTTATAATCGTCGATGATAACTTTCTAATTTATTCTTACAGATATCATGTCACTCTCGTTAAATCCTCGTCGACTAAGTCAACTTAATTACGTGTCGTCGTTCACATGGAAACGTTAGTCGCCATAATTGCATAAATTTGATGCATTGCTGTACGGTTTCACGAGGCAGTCGCCGAGGTAGCTATTTACCAAGTACCAGCTGTTCACCGTTAATTAGATACTTATATTTTTCGTAAAACTAAACGCGAGCGTTTGCTTGCATTTTTTTTTCTTTTTTTTTCTTTTTTCAAATGCAAATATTCGCACCGAAAGATACGTATTGTCATAAAATTCGACGATTCATAACAAACGTTACAACGAAACTGTCCGATTTAATATCTTCACGAAATTTTATTCAATTAATTGTTTATCGTAGGTTTTTATAGAGCGAGAGAGAGAGAGAGAGAGAGAGAGAGAGAGAGAGAGTGCATTACGGAATTTATAATAAACCTTGTAATACATTTTTCAAACACCTACAATTAATGAATGAAATATGCGTAGGAAATCCAATGAATCGTTGAAGTTAATAAGAAAAATAAAAAAAAAAAAATCTCTCTCTCTCTCGAGAGAGAGAGAGAGAGAGAGCCATTCTGTGTAGTTAAAGCAAGCGAGAATTAATTTGAAATTGAAAGAGTAATTAATTATTGTTACTGGGTCAAATTGAATGAACCGGAATGTATCGTGAAGTTTGAAAATTCAATCGGAATTCTTTACGATTATTTTCAAATCGATTCGATCGTGCCGTTTTATTTTATACAATGAAAATCAATTGGCCAATTTCATCGATGCACCTAAGAAATTTTCAAATCATCTACGATCTCCGAATCAACAGACAATTTTAGTATTTTTTTTTTTTTTTTTTTCTTAAATAATACATAAATTTGCATGTATTTGTATGATCGATCCTCGTTAAAACGTACGAGAAAAATAAATCATTCGATGGTAAAACGACATTTTTCTGTCAAATCAAAAGATATCATCACACGATAGATTTGTTTCTACGAAGATATAAACAAATTTTAGGAGACAATATTGATCTGATTAAAAATGACAGCGCGGTTAGAATACTCGACCAAATCCAAATTGAAAAGTTCGCTCTTCTCATCCACCTCTCTCTCTCTCTCTCTCTCTCTCTCTCTCTCAGATATTTTCGAAATTAATTAGATAGAGAATAGTTGTGGGAGTAAAAGGAAACGTACACAAAGACGAACGAATCCACGTGCAAGAAATACGCTTGCGAAAGCGTACCAAACCACCATTTTGTTGGCGTCCTCGTCATCCATCTTCTCATCGTCCTACTGAGAACTGTTACAAACTTTCCGAGCATCCTGATTATAATTCTTACAGCACGCAGGCGCGTCATTAAATGAAAGATTTACGGGTAAATATCAAGGCATGCCTATGGCCACATTAAAGCGTTGTGGACGGGCTCGCATTGACTATGTCATCAACCTTTAAGAATCGATGACGTCTACTTACACGCCCATATTGCCAATCTTTTATTACCATACTAATCCCTTTATGTTTATATTGTGGCGAATCATCGTCCTCTTCCTCTTCTACCAATTCTTTTCCCTTTCTTTCAAATACGTACAAATTTTTTCTCGTTAAACGCACGACTCTCTCGTTAAAATTGAGATATCAATCAACGCTCGGCTGAATTTTTGTGAAAGAGATTTCGAGGGATCGCAAACGTTTCTCTGAGAGATCGTTAAAGGTAAAACGTTTTGCTTCAACGTAGCGATAACTTTGTTTCTCTCTCTCTCTCTCTCTCTCTCTCTTTCACCGATTCCTTCGTAATTGCTATATCGTTCGGAAAACAAATATTGTCGTTCGTTGCGCAATTCATTCGAAACGATAATTCAACCGAACCGATTAAGAATAAAACGACTTCGGAGCAAACGTTTTCGCCTGACGAGAATATTTCAATGATTTAACATCTGTCTCTGTCCATTGTTTCGACGGGAAACTTCGTTTATGCATCTGGATTGGCTTAATTGTCTCCTTAATGGGTATCGTTTCTCGTAGGCACTCAGGGGTGGAAAATTTATGGACGTTGAGCGCACTCTCTCACTCTCTCACTCTCTCTCTCTCTCTCTCTCTCTCTCTCTCTCTCTCTCTCTCTCTCTCTCTCTCTCTCTCACATACACACACACACACACACACACACACACACATACGTCGCGGTATTCCTTCGTTCAGAAATCGAAGAGGACGATCTAAAACCTTGACCCGAATAAATCGACTGCGTTTCACTCACCGAAGAATATTTCCCCCCCCCCTCCCCCACCTTTACTATTAACGATTCAACGAATAAAATCGAATCGATCGAAAATATTTTGAGGAACATTTCGTTTGATCGCTTCGATGATACTCGACGAAATATTCGTTTGAATCCAACGAAGCTTCCTATTCCTATTGACTCCTTTGGAGTGTGTGGAGAAAGGATTCGGTTCGAATAATAACAGACGGTGGCCAAACGCTAAATCCTTACGTGAATTCGTCGCTGTCTCTCCCGATTCGTTCCCGCACAAGGATATATCGCAGGCAAACCAGTTTGGACCAGGAAAACATCAGAGTCCTTCGTTTCTGTTCTTCTTTTTTATATCTCAACCGTTCGCCAACAGCGACGAGAAAGAACGCGGACCCTCGTCGCTCTTCTCTCCTCCTAATTCCTTTCCTTTTATTTTTTTTTCTTTTTTTTTTTCTTTTCCCCCTTTCTCCCTCTTTCCCTCTTTCGTCCCTCCTCATCCTCTCATTCCATTTGACCGGCCGGTGAACCCTTCGGCAAAATCAGTCGCCAAAATCGATTTCATCGTTGGAAATGGAATAAATATTTCTTCGAAAATTGCAATAGGTGCCTTAAACCTATTCGAGATTCAATTCATTCAAATATTTATCTCCTTTCGTTGTACCCTCGAACGTATAATTGACGTTAAGCGATATTATCCTCGAGAATTTATTATTCCTTCGCGAACGAATTTAACGAAACTACCCTCGTTGTTTTTTCTCGAAGGTGACTCGTTCGTAACGAAGTATGACACTCGCGTAATTACGATTCATAATTACTACGAGATAACGACGAAAGTGAAATACAACGTAGAAATATATTAAAAGTAAAGACTCGATCGATCTTCCTATCTCAATTGATGGAAAAACCGTCTGGTATGAAATCTCGAGACGTGTCGATCGTAAAAACGCGATTGAAATAACGAAGGAGTATTTTAAAAATGCCGTACGAAAGAAATCCTTATTATCGGAGATTTACACGCGTATTCGACAGCTCGTAAAACGAATAAACGAGCATCCTTTGTTCCTATTCGTAAGATGGGCCATGTACTCACGTATTACAGGATGTAACGAGCGTTACAGAAGCGAGTTATCCTTCAGTTTGACTTTCTGCATTTCGACGACGAAGAATGAGACGAAGATGAAAGAGAATACTGCTAGCGAAGAGAAAGTAACGATAGCTGTTCGAACGCATCGATTCGATGAATGGTGGTGCGGGGTGGGGGGCGCGGGGTATAAATCTTCTCGTTGCATCTGCGAGATTATCTTAATTATTAATTATCTACAAGGATTATTTTCATTACCGATAGAATGGTAAACGAGATGATTCGACTCGCGTCGAATCATCAAGAAGCTCGACTGGATTTAATAACGTCGCGTCTCGTCGTGATTTTCGTTCGATAAATACCGATGTTAATTCGGAGAAATTTCATCGCCCTTTCGTTTCAGAGAAATTTCTCTAGAAAGAAAGAAAGAAAGAAAAAAAAAAAAAAGACAGAAAGAAAGAAAGAAATACGAAAATAATCCGTACGTTCGGTTTAAACGTAATGAAGAAAGTCGAATCGATCATTTCGATAGGGGAAAAAGCACAGATATTATGCGTAAAAAGTCATTCTTATCTTTTTCTTTTCTTTTTTTTTTTTTTTTTTTACCATCAAGAGAAGAAGACGTAGAGTTTAATCGTATCGATTCTTTCGTAACTCTCGTTAGATCGACGTAAACGTGCATTTAATACGATTTTCCTTTTCGATCAAATCAACGATTACGATTCGCTCTTCTGATGAAGATGTAAATTAATGAAAATTTCGTGAATAGTATATCTTGCATAATTTTATTTGCATTAGTCGTCACACGCAAACATCTTCGCTTTTGCGATCGTTTCTATGATAAGACATTCGACAGATTAAAAAAAAAAAAAAAAAAAAAAAAAAATTGATTCGTCGTTCGTACGATGCTCCCCTTTTATTATTTTATTAAAGTTTCAAAAGGGATTATATGCCTAATGGGTCTTTTAAAAAATACATTGATACAATAAATTATCGATACGCGTCCGTCATTTTATTCGAAATTGACTGTTAATTAATAATCATAAGCAAATACCTTTCGTATTATTCTTGGAAAACGCGAAGGACACTCCTCGCGTATTTTTCAATAATTTCATATTTCCCAATGTCGCGCGAGTGAAAATGAAAAATCGATTAATCGCTTCCCCCACGAGAGATCCTCGCGAAGTGTCGCCTATTATTATTCACTAGCTGCTACCAATTGACTTTTATCCCCCTCCCCGTGCCACCTCCCCCTCCCCATCCTCCGCGAAAAAGACCGACGTTCGGACGCTTTGACGAACGACCCTTGAAAAAACAACGATTACGAACTAATATTTCGATTTATTAAAAGCCCCGCTCGTTAAAAAGTCATGAATCTCGCGACTGTTATTTTATCCGTCGTCGTTTCTCTCTGTCGTGGAGTTGTGAAAAAGGAAAAGAAAAAAGAAGAAAAAAGAAGAAAAAAATGGATGATTCGTAGAAATATACGAATGGTAGAATTATTTTCGTATGGAGTCATGGGAAAATTTTGTCAAAAATCATTTTTGAAGCAGACGACGTCTACGAAAATGTATATATAACGGTATAAACGACGTAAGCGAGAGAAATCATTTACGAGCTTAGTCGCTTATCCGATTTCTCACGAATGACGAAATTTTGTTCGAAGATACGTGATACGAATTAGACGACTCGTATGCAAGATGCATACGTAGAAATGCACCCACGTTTATCCGTGACGTTCGCCTTCTCCTTCGAGTAAATGCGTATTTATTTGTATATATGTGTGTACACATATATTATATCGTGGCAAGGATTTGAAGAGTAAGCGCATTGAAAAATTCTGTCGGGCGAATAAAATGGAGAAGAACGAGGGAATGAAAGAAGTGGAGAGAAAATGAATAAAATGAAGCGAAACTTTTTGCGTTAGGATATTCGACCCTTTTTCTCCTTGTACTCGCTCGTAGATATCGACTTTTCTCTCTCTCTCTCTCTCTCTCTCTCTCTCTCTCTCTCTCTCTCTCTCTTTCCAAAGCTCAACATTGTCGGAAAGCATTGAATGGATTTTCTTTTTTTTTTTTTTTACGAGAAAGTCAATCAAACGCGATCGCTCCAATTTTTTATCCAGTAATGAAATACGATAACGGGAGTACCAAAGTCGATATTCTTTACCAATCATACACACACACACACACACACACACACACACACACACACACACACACACACACACACACACACACACACACATATTTATATACATATCTACGTACATATATAATATATGTTATTTCCGTTCGAACGAAAGTTTGTTTCTTGTTCCATGCCTTCGATCGATAACAAATGATAACGCTAATGATAAATACCATATTTCGTTATAAATAATTTTCTCTCTCTCTCTCTTTTCGATTAATTCAATTCCATTCCTTCCGCTTTACTCTTCTCGTATGAAAATTGATCCGACGTTAATGGTAGTTTTTGTTTCTTGCACTTTTTGCTTTTTCTTTTTTTTCTTTTTTTCCTTTTTTTTTTTTTTTTTTTTTTTTTTTCGAGAAACGTTCGATCGTCGTTAACGATTTTTGGCGTTAGCGACAGGAAGATACCGACGCGATTATAAATATAGATCGTTTGAAATATTGATAGAAATGTATCATCGCGAAGGATCACGATTTCTTTATTACTTCCAAACAAAACGACAAAAAAAAATGAATCTTTATCGCTATCTGATAAGTTATACGGGTACGATCGAAAGGTACCATCGATTTATAACAATGCGTACGGTGATATCGATTGTACAATGTTCGCTACATTCCCCAATAATAATAATAATAATAATAATAGGATTAGAATTATGGAATAGGATTGAAAAAATTCTCCTAATGCTTATTCGAGTTTAAAGGAGCGTAAGAATTCGACAATGATGACAAATCGAACTTGAGACGATTTTTATTTTTAAATTCCATACTTTATATAGGACGCGATACTCTTCTCTTCGTTGTAGAAAATCATTTCACCGATATTAAGAACTTTGAATTATTTGCCGAAGGTTTTAAAACTCTTTCTTATTCGAACGTGTGCGCCTCACCGACGATAGAAAATAATTGAAACGTTCGAAGACACGGAATGGGAGCTCCGTTTAAATGAGAATTTATATTGAAATTTCAAGAAAGTATTGTAACTTGTCGACTACGTTTAAGCAACAAGAAAAATAATTAATAAATAAATGAAGAAATAAATAAATAAATAAATAAATAAATAAATAAGGTCATTGGCAGTTACTATTTAATGATAACTTTGTACGTATTTAATTCAGAAACTTTCGAAAGGTGGTGGGAGGGGAGGGGAGGGGGGAGGGGGGAGGGGACGCGCCGGTAATAATCAAGCTAGCGTCTTAATTGCTTTCCCAAGCTAACAACTCGCTACTGATTTTATAGACAATTCGTTCTTCTCTCTCTCTCTCTCTCTCTCTCTCTCTCTCTCTCTTTTTTCTATCTTTCTTTCTTTTCGTCTCCCTTCGATTTCTTCAATTTCTCACGTTCGTTCTATCGTCGTTTTAACGATCTCCGTGATATTTTGTTGATCCTTAAAGCTTTAAAATAACATGACTAAGGCCTTCTTAGGTATAGGAATTACTCTTCGAAAGTCAACTTAGAACGTAGAAGAAGAAAAATTGTACCTCGCGAAACGAAAAATAAAATTTGATATTACTCCTCGTTGTGGATTCCTTGATCCCGTTTGAGAATTTGAGATCAATTTTCTATCGTAGCTACCATCCTTGCCGAATTCTTTTACGAATTTTGATTGGCTTGTACGAACTCGTGCGTTTCGCTTTTTTTATTTTTTTTTTTTTTTTATATATATATATATATATATATATATATATATATATACGGCAACAACGACGCAAAATCGTTTTTCCTATTTTCCCCGTTTCTACAGCAATCGAAAAATCCTTGCGATAACACTTCATTGATTGGTGGAGAAAGAGCGCAGGAGTTTTCGCGTGGATATCAATTATCGAAACAATTGTCCTCCTTCGTAAGAATACAACTCGAAGATCAATTTTAATTGAATTATAGGAGGGCGATGGTCCTATAAATAAACTACTCGTTAAAAGTTCTCGCATGTAAGAATAGATTGAGTTTGATGCAGTCCTAGGAAGTAGTTACATTTGGAAATAACATTTCAATCCATCTTAATTGATTATTTTCTTAAGGAAGTTTAAAGCGACTTTATCGACTATAGTCTTGTAAAATAATCCTCCCTCTCTCTCTCTCTCTCTCTCTCTCTCTCTCTCTCTCTCTATCTATCTATCTATCTATCTATCCATCTCATTACTCGAAATTCAATGAAACAACCTGCAAATCCGTTATATACGATCGTATCGATCGAAACGTCCAAGTTTTTTTTTTTCCCACGTCTCTCCTGGCAACACTGACTCATCTGCACCTGCTGCAAATGTTCCGTGCCGACGTAACTCGTCTCTCTTAACGTACGCTTTTTAACACTAGATTTACGGACCGAGCCAATTTGACTCATTAAAAATTTGAACACTATATATATATATATAAAACTTTAATATTACTTTTTAAAAACACACGTTGGTTTTTAGTTAAGTAATGAAATATATGTAAACATTCATTCCTCTTCCCCCGCAGACCCCTTCATTTCGCATTATCGAATGTGGTATACCTATTTTCACGGTTGTGAGCCAATTTGACTCATAGAATGGTTTAACGATTAATCGCATAACATGAAATTTTTACAATCGATATTTATTTTATCTGGTTATCTAGAGTTTCTATTATGGGAAAAAATAAGAAAAATTGTCTTTTGTTGAAAAAACTAATTCAAAATAAAGAAAGACCAATCGGATAATGAATTGGATGCAATTGATATAGACCAATGTGATAACGAAATTGAATTAGAGAAGGAAGTCGATAAAATTGAATTCTCAAGCAGTGAAGATGAAGATCTTTGTTGTATAGCTCCTAACAAAAAAAGAGCCAGGGTTATTTCTGATTTTGAAACCGAAAGCGAAGACGAAGTTTATCGTTGCACAGCTCCTAGTAAAAAAAGAGCTAGAGTTATGTTCTGATTCTGAAACCGAAAATGATTTAGACGCTATCGATACATCTTCTAGATAAAGAAATTTCAGCCGAAAAAGCTGCTGATGGGACTTTATGGGAAACATCGAACGAAGTCAGAAACGTAGGTAGATCGCCGATTTATACCATATTCAAAGACGTTTCTGGTCCAACTGCCTATGCTAAAAGGCATATTATACTTGGTTCGGCAAGTAGCGCATTCAATTCGATAATTGACGAGGGTATGATGGCGTATATAAAATCACGTACCGAACTCGAAGTTCGTCAAGTTTTGAATAATAAGGAATGGACGGTTACAAAGTCACAATTGTGGACCTTTGTAGCAATTTTATTTGCTAGAGGAGCATATGAGGCAAAAAATTTCAAGTGTTCATATTTGTGTTCTGCGAAGTGGGATCCGGCTTTTTTCGCCCAGACAATGTCTAGAGATAAATTTATAGACATACTTCGGTTCATACGTTTCGATAAAAAAAAAAAATGAACGCAGTGAAAGACCGAGGACAGACAAATTTGCCTTGATTTCAAAAATATAGGAAAAATTTATAGAGAATAGTCAGGCTTGTTAGAAACCTGACGCAAACATAACGATCGATGAGCAATTATTCCCTACTAAAGCTAGATGCCGATTTACGTAGTACATGCTAAGAAGTAAATATAGAGAAGAAGTCGAGAACACTTCAATTCCAATGATAGAAATTCATGCTACTGACGCACGGAAGAATTGTCAAGTTCAACGATCATGCAAAAGAAACGAATGTACAAACCATTGTGCTAAATGTAATAGAAATGTTTGCAAAAAATGTGTTTCAAAAACAGAGTTTATATGTAAAAAAATGTTTTCCATGAATTTTTCGATAATAAACATTTCATTTAAATTGATTTGGAACTATTTTCTTTGTAAAAAAAACTTCCACTTTCTTGTATGAATCAAATTGGCTCACTTCAGTAAAAATAGGTATATAATCAACATCCGTAAATCTAGTATTAATCAATCGTACGTAACTTACCGTTGACAAATATCGAGTCTCTTTAAAGGGCACGAAAGGAAGCCGATCGTAAAATAAAGGATGAGTAATATCAACGTCACGATAGAACAAAACGCCTCCTCGTCGCCTTTAAATACTATCGAGCGAACTATTGCCCAATGTGTGCTTGTTTATGCGACTACGAACGTGCTGTGAATGATTCTCTCGATGACGCACTTCGAGGGTCGATTCATTGTCGATGGAATAATAGTTACAAATAATGAACGTTAATGTACGTTAAATATGACAATAATTTTATCCGAGGATCTATCCTTGGTTATGAAACAAATCATAAATGACACGTGAAAACGTTTGAATTACTATAAACCCTGAAAGTTAATATTCTCGTTACATTTTCACGTTCATGAGTCAATTCTTTGAATAAAAGTCAAATTTGTTTTTGACAAGTAGACGCTCGAACGCGTATTGTTTGTAAATTTCAACATGCCGTTTCTACTCACCTCATAAAGAGAAATAAAATTCGTTAATATTTTATCCGGTATTAAATAGTAACGTTGAGAAAACACGATGTAAAACGTCTATGAAACGTTCGGACAAAGACTAGAACGAATTGCGAGGAACAATTTTCCATAAGAGTATCGAATACCAACTTGGGAATCTCCTTGACACGCACTGTCCCACGGATATGTCTTTCTATCGTAGAAACGAAAGTGATAAAAAAAAAAAAAAAAAAAAAAGGAAAAGAAAGAAAGACGAAAATGTCAATTTCTTACGAAGAGAAAAAAAACGAAGAAAAAAAAAAGAAAACAAAATAAAAAAACAGGACGATCTTGTTAAATATCATTGAGATCGATTCTTCCTATTGTCGATATTTGCGAAACTTGTGCACCGATCTCTTTACGAGAAAAAAAAACAAAAAGAAAGTACCGTTTTTTAAACTTTTACATCGGTCTTCCGAATTTTCCAGGACACCAATCCTCGACCATCGATTCCCTTGTTCGCGTGAAAAATCGTCTCGTTGTTCGAAAAGGTAGATGAAACGAAAGGTAATTGAAATTTCGAAGGAGAGAAAGAAAAATAGTTTTAACGATAACGAAAGTGGAATTCTCGGAGATTTATTTATCCTCGGGCAAATGAGATCCTTGACACCCATCGATTAGGGGAATAATTCGAGTTCGTGTCGTTCGACGAATATGCCACGTAATGTAATCCCTAACGTGTCGTATGAGAGTCGACTCGCGATGGAGTAGAAACCCGAGTCCCCCCCTCCCCCGCCCCATAAAACCCCCACAACCGGTTGTCGCATCTTTTTCCTTTTCGTTGTATAATGCGAAACATCGCAATTACTTATCTGGGCCAGATTCGAGATCGTCGATAAACAACACGACGTTCGATACACCCTGTATATCTCATGTATGTATCACAGAAAGGAGAATTTACGTTGTCGTCGAACGGTGACTTGAAAATAATTATAAGTATTATCCAATAAAACAACTCAGTTATAAAATAGACTCGTTTATATCGAGAGAGAGAGAGAGAGAGAGAGAGAGAATTTTCGAAGCTGTTGTAAATTATTCAACGGCAAATTATCGATATTTCGGTAAGGGTGTTCTTTTTTCTTTTTTTTTTTTTTTCTCAAAAAACCTCTGTCAAAGCTCAACCTTATCTTACTTCGAAACTCGTACTTTCACTATATTTCGTGCTTCATCGTGCAAACGTTGAATTTGTATCTTTTATTCGTTACAAATACCGTTGACTCCTCGCCGATCGAAAAAGTCCTATAAGAAGATAGGAAAGCTTTGATTCACGTCGCGACCCTTTAGAAAATGACAGCTTTTACTTCCACTCGGTACAAGGTTTCTCATCTCAACGTTCTTACATTTACTTTGTAGGGTAGTCCCTTTGAAAGAACGTCTGAAACTCATTGAATATTCCCTATGAATTTTTCGAAAATCATTCGATCGAGATCTCGTTCGTCTTTAATGCCTCAAATAACGATCTATACGATTTGAACGAAATTAATAACGATTGTAACTTATACGCTTACGTTTCATTTTCAATCGTTCCGTCTCATTTTACTTATTTTCGATGCGTTACTATCGAAAAAAAAAAAAGGAATTCCTTTCGGAAGAGCAATGGGTCTTCCAAGTTTCAATCGAAACGTGAAGAATTTCATTTCCGTTTGAAGACATTGCACGGTGAATAATTTACGACGACGCGAAGCACTCGAATAGTTTATTGTCTAGTTCGTACGCCTGAAGATTGGCAACTCTTTGTACTTTGTCGATAATGTCGCTCGCGAATGATGTTTCGTCGATAATAACTTTTCAAGCCCCTTACGATAGGCAAACGTGTTCGTAACAACCAACAAATTCCATCATGATTTTCCATAAAATAATTCTAAATCGATATGAAATCTTATTCCTTATATATCTTTGAATTATTCCACGAGAGAAACATTATGGTTCGATGAAATAAATGAAATTAATTTAGTTTTCGGTTGAAATAAACAGGAGTATAACACGTTCGCTTTGATGTAAGGAGAGTATTGAAATATCTCCGGGGGTTGAGCACTAGCGAACATTCGAGTTTCCACGAAATCATTATTGCACGACATAGGTCTCTTGATTACGAACGACTATAGTTGTTAATAGGTCCCTTTGTTCCAATTTGAGCTTAGTCTAATTGCGATCTCTGTGCGTACGTTTGCATTGCAAAGTTTTTCAGGTTCTCCATATATAAATATATATAAATAAATAAATAAATATATATATATATATCTTTCGACATTTAACCAAACGGCATTGATTTATTTTCCCCTTAAAAATAAATTCCAATTTCTGTGAATTAAAACGATCGCGCATATCGAATTGGTAAGCAATAACCTGTAATAAAAGAGAGAGAGAGAGAGAGAGAGAGAGAGAGAGAGAGAGAGAGAATATATATTTCGCGTTTAAAAAATATGAATGGAATCAATCGGTTAATTATTTAAGTTCAATCAGATTTCGTTGTTGTTGTTGTTGTTGTCTAATACGATAGAGAAAAGAAAAACGTTTGCAATACTTTTCTCCCTTTAAAACGATAAAGAAAGCGAACGATTTTCCTTGGCCATTTAATTCTCTCATTCTTTTTCACATCCCGTCGATTTATCTGCGTATTTTATCGAGTCATCGTGTTTCTATCCTACTACGAAAGATTTCTCAACGATTTAAAGGAGATGAGACATTAAGTTTGGACGAAACGGGGAATAAAACGTATAGCCGAGTTTCTATCATCGACGTTATATACGTTTTAATCATGAAATTACGCCTCGTTTGAAATACAATATTTCTTCGTGGATTTCAAATTTGCGGAAATAAAAACGAGAGGATATATCAAACGTTTTCGCGGGTTATTGCAAAATTCGCAGAAGGAATAATAAGAAAATATTTCGAACTCGACGAATAGTATAAAGTCGCTCAATATATTTTCTTCTTTATTGCAGATCGTAACAAAAGTATGATGGATAACGAAAACTACGGCTCGTCGTTCGATCTCTCATAAATCCGACAATTCGTTTGACCCCTCGAGGGATTTGATAATCCGATGGGACGGATTAGTTAGTGGATACGAATAAATCCGTGAATTTCAATAAAAATTCATTTGGACTCGAAAGGGCGTTGCTAATGGCCGCCATCATTTTGTTTGCGATTGGTTAAAAGCCATTTTCTAAGAGGAACAACTATCTTAACGAGACATTTTTTATTTCTCATTTTGAAAGGAAGAAAGCAGAAAGTACGTAGAATTAAGATATAATTCTATCCAATAAAATTCTCATTTCTTTTAACGTGTAATATATTACGTGCACGGTTATTTAAAATTTTTAAGATACTTTTTAATAACTTTGAAGAAAAAAGTTATCTCTAGGTAATAAAGTATCTGTTCTATTAAACATTCATTCTCAAAAAAAAAAAAATAAATAAATAAAAAGCAACGCTTAGGCGCTTTAAGAAAGGTTATCGAAAGATCGATACGGCTCCAGAACTTTAAATAAAAACTTGCTTCTTTTTCAAGAGCATGAAAGGTCAAAAGTTATCATCGGTCGATAATCAAAACGTCGATAACATCGATCGGTCGATAATGAAGCGTCGCGACGAACTCGGTTCTACCGTTCTTCGGATAATTTATCCACGTCTATAAATATACTTTATCGACAGAGGTCGATAAAATTGTTTAAGAATACTACTATTTCGAAAGATTCATTTCGAATTTAATGCAAATTTTCTAAATCTAGTAAACCAGCGGTTCTCATTAATTTTTCTTCATTAATTCTCGAGTGACGAATATTATAAACATATCACGAAATTAATCTCAAGTAACTTGTATACAAATTATTTATATCTGAATGTTCCAAGCCTTATCACGAGGTTCTTATTATAGCATCGTTTTTATGAATTTTAAAGAGTCTCTATCTGTAACGTCCAACTATTACTTTAAGATACTTATTATCACGGTAACATTATAATTGTGTAGCTCCGACGAAAATAAAACGAGTTATGAGAAGAGGAAGAAGAAAAAAAATTAATGCCAAATAAAATGGCGCGCGAGACGTAATGAAAGCGCGCTTAGTGATACCAGATCGTTGTAATAAAAATATATCAATAACGTTCATCGTCTCACCCTGTAACAAAAATAACGACGTCCGCCGTCGTTGAAAATTTATTTAAATGCCCTCGTCGAACTTTCTCTTTTCTTTCCTTTTTCGACCCTTTTTATTTCCTTCCTCTACTCTCAATTTTTAGACAAACAAAGTAGGGATTTTCTTGTAGGACGATTTACCATCTCCATCCTCCCCTCCCCCACTCCCACGTTATAATCTTCTCGCGTGTTATTACGTCCAACCGAGTTGATCGTAATAATAAAAAAAGAAAAAAGAAAAAAAAATTAACACAAATAGCTAAAACCATTTGATTTGGATACAGAAATAAAGATGATAAATCGAGATATATACTTTTGCCAGTGTATTTCGACGTGTGACAAGGATAGTTCCAAAGTAACTACCGACGCTTTCCTAACCTTAGCCTACGTAAATACAGACGTATTCTCTATCTATACGGGCGTTCGATATGATGGAAATAAATAAAAGCCATCTAGCGATGACGTAGAGTCGTGCCCCTCTCCGTTTCGTCGTTATGTGTATACACACATTGTTACGAAATAAACGATGCAATGCAACGACCGACGCGATGACGAATAATAGTAATATAATAGGGGAGGATAGAGAGAAAGATGGAACGAGGAAAGAGAAGGAGGATGAGGAGGAGGTGGAGGTGGAGGAGGTGGAGGAAGTGAAAAAGCCTTTACGAAATCGTATCGGTCGCAACCTAACGCCGACAAACGTCAACGAGCCGCGGCCTGAGCTTCTCCTTTTCGAAAGAGAGAGTTCGTTCTTTCTTATATACGTCTATGCGCGACGCCTTTGTCTAACAGAGAGAGAGAGAGCGAGAGAGGGGGGGGACAGAGAAGAAGAGAGAGAGAGAGAGAGTGTGTGCGTGTGTGTGTGGATTTGGTCGGTCTCGGACGTAGAAAAAGAACTTTTGGCAAACAGTGACGACCAAGCGAGTAGAGCAAACCGATTCACTTGCCAGTGATTCTCACCAAGTTTCCTGTGGATCAAACACTTTCGATTGAATCCGTTTCTTTCTTTTCTTTCTTTCTTTCTTTCCTTTCCTATTCTTTTCTTTTCTTTTCTTTTCTTTGTACTGTGTATTTTATCAGAATTACCATACAGGAGACACTCGTGGTATAGACGAAAATTCCGTAACGAGGATCCTTGCGTTCACTCGAAAGATTATTCCATTTTTTTTTTCCCCTCCCACCGATACTGCCCCTCCCCACCCCTTGAAATATTTCGTCTTTCCTTCTTTCTTTCCATCTTTCTTTCTTTTTTTTTCTTCGCCTACGAGGATTCAAATCTTTCGGTGATTTCGTGAAGCATTCAACGGAGATCTTGTTTTAGAGATTAAAACTGTGACAGACAGCGCATTGGGAAAAAAGAAAGAGGATGGTTTGCGATCGTGGTATGATGGGTGAGTGGACGATTGTTTTTCATTTTGTTTCACTGCTTTTTCTTTTTTTTTCTCTCTCTCTCTCTCTCCCTCTCTCTCTCTCTCTCTCTCTCTCTATTCTTCACTCCTATCTCGTTATTTTTCATTATTCGTCGTAGCTGTTTGAAATGCAAATGATCGTTAATTATGAAATATATACCGTCCGTACTGTCAAGCCGTAGTTCAACCTCATTGTCGCATCTAATGTGTATAATCATTACAGGTATGCGATAGTAAAGTATTATCGCGCGAGACACTTAAACAAAGAATACCCTACGAAGGTTCTAATATAAAATGATAAATTTATTTTATCGTACGTTTAACGTGCCAGACGTTTTGTGGTATATACATATACATATATATATATATATATATTCCATGTATTTTTCTTTTTTTTTTCTTTTTTTCTGTCTTCCTTCCTTCACGCGTGGCCTGAAAATCAACACGGGAAACGAATCACAACCAATCGAATTTTCCATTCGAGATTCCAGGATGGTTCATCGAACTCATGTTCCACAAGAGTGGAATTTTACAAAATATCTCGTTGAAAGAAATAATATTATATTATACGGAAGCCAGCCAGATGTACAGTACCGACAATCACGATGAATAATGGAGCGCGAGAACACGAGGAGGAGAATGAAGAAAAAGAAGAAGAAGAGGAGGAAGAAGAAGGAGAAGAAGAAAATAGAAGGCGTAGTTCTACGAGTTCGAGTTTCTCGAGCGTTAGATAAAGAGAGATTATCGCGATCTTTAATAGCTCGACCCGAATTAACACGCATGTCTGACGTTAGACGACGAGGCCTCCACGCATTATTTTATACGCCGGCACTTTGTTTTCAATACCATGACGTCAATTTCTATTTCGGTTGTTTCCCATTTTTATATTACATCGACAACGAATGAAAATGCAAATAGACGTTGGAAAACACGAGAGACAGACAGAGAGAGAGAGAGAGAGAAAGAGAGAGAGAGAGTCCAAGTTCTAGGTGAAGGTTGATTGATTGATTGTCTAAGGTGGTTTAAACTCAAATCCGTTCTAATCCGAATCCCCGAGGTGCGCTAATCGAAAATTTCCTTTTCTTTTCTTTTTAAACTCTCTCCCCCCTCCCCCCCCCCTCTCTCTCTCTCTCGTCGTATCGTTTTATGGCTTAATAAAAATACTCCATCTATCAAAGTGAACAACGTCGGTGAAAGAAACTCGGTTAATGACGAACCATAAACGATTAAAAAAAAAAAAACAAAAACTAAAAAAAATATATTTCATATCTTAATGACTATCGATTTGATATGCAATTAAGTTAGAAAAGACGACGTGTCCCGTAAATATATATTTCTAATAATTTCGTTAAATTCGATCGAGAACATAAAAACTTATTTAAAGAAGCGATAAAACATGTTTATGCGTCGTGAAACTACCTATTTTGGTGATTATACGTAAACGAGAGAGAGAGAGAGAGAGAGAGAGAGAGAGAAAAAAAGAAAGAAAAGAACGGATAAGTAAAAGGAAAGAAGGGAAACGAAGGAGGAGAAAAAATGAATACAACTTTGCATGTGTATAACGAGTTATTCGTTAAGTTAAAAAGGTGAAGCTTTGAATCATAGCTAAATCTAATATTGCAAGCTCTTCAATGTATAACAGCACGAAGGATATTGTATACATGTATATACATATATATACGCGCGCGCGCGTGTGTGTGTAATATACATAAGCATACATACATATATATATATATATATATATATATATATATATATATATACATATATATATAATAGTTCCCTTGCGTGAACTAATCGTGAAATTAGAACGAAATAGGCACGTTGATAAATTCAATTTCACAATTCCCTCTTCTCCACCTCCTCCTCCTCCTCTTCCTCCTCCTCTTCCTGTTATTCAATATTTAATACACCGTTTTGTCACGACACTTAATGGACGTAATACGAATAAGGATGACTCTCGTATCGTTTTTCGTCGATCCAGCTAATTCTCCCCCCCCCCATGACCGGTTAAACTAACATTAACAAAGGCAATCGATGAGATTCGAACAATGATCCTAAACGTATACCAGAGAAAATTCAATATCCTCTTCTAATCCTCTCCTAATCCTCATTTAATCCGTTACGTAGCGTAACGACGCAAATCCCGATACGATAATGATCTCTTACGATCGATGAATCCTCTAAATCGTATCCGTAAACAGAGAGAGATAGAGAGAGAGAGAGAGAGAGAGAGAAAAATTGCAGTGTTACGTCGACGGTTTGCGTAATATCGATTTGATAACCATCGTTTACCTATCTCGTTCGAAAGAAAAATGATCTTTGATACGACGAGTTAATATTTTGTTATAAACAGAATATCCTCAGAGTTTATATCATAATATACGTTTTTATAGAAACGTCTAAAGAATGAGAGATCCTTTCGTTCTCGATGATCATAGATTAAAAAGTCATATGCGACGATGATAGGGACAAGAAAAATAACTTTGCCCAAGAACCGTTAAAAATTTGATTTCGACTATTCCGTGCTTCTATATTTCACGTCGAACGTTTCGATTCTACGGTTTTGTTTTTTCTTTTTTTTTTTCGATTTCGAAAGATCAGTTTCTCCGAACAGAGAGAGAGAGAGAGAGGGGGGGGGTTCAAAGTTCAACACGAAAAGATGAAAAGGTCACCAAATCAAGTTGCTTACGTTCTCGTTTTACAGAGAAAAGTTCTATTTTCGTTTACTCGTTCACGGCCACGAACGAAAATGAAAATGCAATTGCTAATGAAAATATATATGTATATATATATATATATATATATATATATATACGTACAACCAGAGTAACGTGCATATACGCGTAAACGCGATTAGATTACGTAAAAATTTGCTTAGAGACTTTGATCTATGCTAACGCGAGTTTGTCATCGACCATCGATGATTCTCTCCCGTCATTTCCCATCGTATTATCTTAAGGTATACGTAATCACGGTGCAACCTGTTTTTCCGGAAAATTAATCAATCGAAATGATCTTCTCGCTTTGTCCTATACTCGTTAAATAAATATCCCAACGTGTATATTTCATCGTTCGTTCAATACACGAATATGAAATTTTATTATTGATCGAACGAAACGTTTAAATCGATGCTTCGTTAAGCAAACATTTATTCGATTACAATTTAATATCAATAATATCTTATTAATAATTGAACAAATTCGAAACATTAAATTCGATGGGTTATCGTTAGGCATATAAATATTCGTTGGAGCTTTAAGGCTCGCATGAGTTTTAAAGAATAAAGCGTCCGTCTCTCTTCTCTATCTATCTCTCTCTCTCTCAAATTTCTAAACGGTTCCGCATATGTATGTATATATGTATATATGTATATATATATGTATATATATGTATATCTAAACGATCGACGATCACGTTTTAATCAGACAGGCATTAAATAAAATATTTAAACACGTGATGTATGGGCCGATAACTATAGAAAAAAGAGTCTTTCGAAGAAATCCATAAAGGTGTCATTATACTCACGAATTCGTTAGCCCACAAATTCTTGGAATATTTATTATCCGTTAAAGTCATTCACTTCCGAGAAATATTTATCCTCTGATGATTAATGACAAACGATGAATTATCGGATTTTCAGATCGGCTAAGTTGCCTCCAGGTGTTAAACATTATGGTGATACTCGGTTTCATGTTGAACTATATGCTGCGTGTCAATTTGACGATTGCCATCGTATCGATGGTGATGCCGTCGACTAACAATTATTTACATTCCAATAATTCCCATGAAATCATTCCAATCGATAATAGTAGTTTAATGATTGAGGCTGCTAAGACGACAACGCTTATTGAGAATTTACCGACAACGAACGGATCGGCAACACGATATGTACGTTATTTTCTTCATTTCTTTCACTACGTGATATTTTTTCTATTTGCAAAGAAATAATTTAGGGAGCGGAGGAAGAACAACGAATGAAAGCATCGATCCTACGATCGATCGATTAATTTTCGCAGGATGATTTGGAACAAACCAGGTATCCGTGGAACGAATATGAGGTCAATCTGATCCTCGGTAGTTTCTATTGGGGTTACATCTGCACGGAAATACCCGGAGGTAGATTGGCTGAAATTATTGGAACCAAAAGAGTCTTTGGCTATAGCATGCTTGTGTCTAGCGGTATCACTCTTCTTACTCCACTATTCTCCAAATTCGGATACGTCGCAGTCGCTGTTCTTCGAATTGCTCTTGGTTTTATGCTGGTAGATAATCTTAACGATGTTCCCTTTTTTTTATGCCAATGACATATATATATATATAATACATGTACATTTATCTCGAATCGTTTGATTTTGTAATGAAGGGTGCCACGTGGCCTGCTATTCAACCGATGACCGCTCGATGGATTCCACCGACTGAACGTAGCAAATTCGTTTCCAATATGATGGGTAAATTTCATTTTACGTTTACGTCAATGCTGAGAGAGGAATATAAAAAAGAAAAAAAAAAAAAAAAAGAAAAGAAATAGAAAAAGAAAAAGTAACGAACGACGGAACAATTCAATTTATTTCCCTGTAGCATCCTCATTGGGTGCGGCGATCACGTTGCCAATTTGCGGTTTTCTCATTGCCTCTCTCGGATGGGAATCTGTCTTCTACGTAACGGGAATAGTCGGATTGACGTGGAGCATAGCGTGGTTCTATTTCGTCTACGATTCACCCTCGCAACACCCACGCATCTCCGCCGAGGAACGAAACTACATCGAGGAATCCATAGGAACTACTTCGTCCACCAAGGTATATGGAGAAAGAGAAAAAGAGATAGAGATAGAGATAAATAGAGAGAGAGAGAGAGAGAGAGAGAGAGAGAGAGAGAGAGAGAGAGAAAAGAGGAAATAGATCTTTGCACGTTTAATCAAATCAACTCGGTCCATCCTGACAAAATTGAAAGAGCTTCCTTCTCTTAATCGTGCCTGTTTACAAAGCGATCGATCATCGGTTCGAGTAATTTTACGTTTAACCTCAGCCGTGACACAGTTCCAAGTTCTTTCTATTTCGTTCTTCTTCTTTTTTTTTTTCATTTTTTTTTCTTTTTTCTTTTTTTTATCTACAACGGAATGGCCGTCAATTTTCTTCTATATCTGCAACGGAATACAACCGACTCGTTTCGATATTTTTTCTATTCCTTTTTTCTTTCTTTCTTTCTTTCTTTCTTCCTTTTTTCTTTCTTAAACGCGATTAGAAAAATGTGCATTCTTTATCACGTTTATATTAAGACTTCGCCTTGCACTATTAGCATTTTCCGGTACCATGGAAATCAATTTTCACTTCGTTTCCGGTTTGGGCGATCCTGATAACACACGGATGTAGTGTATTTGGATACTTCACGGTTGTTAATCAACTGCCTACTTATATGAAATATATATTAAATTTTAACATCAAGGAGGTAAATCAGAATTTACAGATACGAACAAATTGTAACGTATTTTCAATGTAACGAAAAATAATTTGTTATACCTGTTGTTTCTGACAGAACGGTATGTTATCGTCATTGCCTTATCTTGGAAAATACATTTTTGCTTTAACGACCTCAACGTTGGCCGATTATCTTCTTCGTACGGGCAAACTTTCGGTTACTGCCATTCGAAAAATTTTCACGACTTTCGGTATGTATTCAATATATTGACACCTATTTTTGTTTCTTTTTTTTTTTTTTTTGTTCCTTTCACACGCACCCACACTCACGTACGCACGCACACGTACGCTAGCTTTGGATAATATTGAGGAATATTTTTTTCAGCGGTAATGAGTCCGGGATTACTTATGATCGTTCAAGCGTACCTTGGTCGTGATCCTACGACATCCGTGGCAATTTTTACAGTTGCTTTGACGATAAACGGTGGAGTTACAGCGGGCTATCTTGGGAACGGCCTTGACATTGCGCCTAACTTTTCCGGAACAATATTTGGTATCGCCAATACGATCAGCTCGTTTGGTGGCTTTTTGAGTAGCTTCATGGTTGGCTCGATAACCTATCAAAATCAAACGTATGAACGTTGGAAGATAATCTTTTGGATACTCGCGGCTACTTACTGTATAGGCGCTTTGGCTTTCGCATTCCTTGGAACGGGAAAATTACAAAAGTGGAATTTCCCGGAGGTCAATGATTACGACAAAAAAATGACGACAAATCTAGAAGACGACCTTGACGCGGAGAACAGAGAACCGTTGAACAATAAAACACTTTCGTAATGTATTTATGTATATCATAGAGAAATCATACACTTCCAACGGATCTCACGATATTTGACTGACTTTTATCACGAGCCTATACGTCCCAGCTAACAGAGGAATAAACAGAGAAAAGAGAGGAAAGAAAAAGAAAAAAAAAAAAATAAACAAATACCCTTGTACATATACCCAATATATTGTCTCTATCGTACGACAGCGAACGCGTTATGACTTTCAACGAAATGAAACGAAACGAAACGAAACAAAACAAAACAAAGTTGAAAACGTTATTAAGTACTTTCTAATATATTAAGGAAAAAGTCTGAGAATGATCTCGTATATGGCGTTTACACGTTACCATGTCAAAATATCTACGAACGTGACGACAAATAAAAAAAAAAAAAAAAAGAAAAAGGAAGAAAAAAGAGAGAGAGAAAGAGAGAACTTTTCAACGTTCCAATGTCGTTCGCGATGTAACATTAGTACGATAGGAGAGGGAATGATTTATTTAGTATTTTTTTTTCCCCTTTTGTAAACAAGAGATAGGATTCTAATGAAAGGTTACGAGAGCGTCGATAAGGTCAATATCTATTATCGGTCGCAAATACGTAGGTACACTTGCGTCGGATGATTCCTTATCGACCGTTGGTAAAGATATCACGATAAAATAGTTTCTATCTGCGAACGAGGAGTGGCGCTGGCGTTATCGATTCAAACGTTCCATAATTTTATTAACCATACGACGAAACGAATTAAAGATAAGTAAACAATATGGTGTCTCGATACTGAGACACTCTTCGAACCGTATTCGTATCTCTTTTTATGTAATACATCGGTCCTTGTGCATCCTCGTTTCTCGTGTTCCTTGGCGAGGGAGGGGCCGGGGGGAGGGAATTCAGCGTCTATCCTTACGCGGACGATGGAGCAGGGGGCGGAGAAGTGGGAGGAGGTTAGAACTCGAAGAAGACGTGGCGCAAGTGCGTCGCGGTGTCCGGCGTAGGGGCGCCCTGCGTTGCGGTGGTGCTCGCCGTGACGCGTGGCGCTGCGGCGCTCCACCGATGTGCCAGGAGAATAGAAATCCAAGAAAGTAAACACGATGTTTGTGTGTGTATGTGTGTGATGTGTGTGTGGGGGGGGTCGGCCGACCAATCCCCACTCCTCCTCCTCCCCTCCCACCAACGCCATCGTTCAGATGCCTGACGTCATCCACACACGCTACATCGCGCGTTCCAGAGTCACGCGTGATTCTCCCACCCTTCCTCCCCTCCCCTCCCCTACACCCCTCCCTCCCCTCACCATCACGTCGCGCTATACCATATCGAGTAAGGAGTCACTCCAACTTCGTCGCGCGAATGAACTCTCGTTTATTGGCGGCGCTTAGAGGCGTCCTTCGTAAGAAATAAAAAAAAAAATAAAAATAAAAATATGGTCTATTCGATAGAGTTTTGTAGGGGGCCCTTCGAAGGTTCGTAACGCGTTCTGTTAGAAATATTCGAGAGAAAAATCTTTTTCCAGTAATCGTTTCGTATTTCGCGTTTGATTCGGGAACAATTAGGGTGTCCCATAAGTTTCTTACGTGGCTTGCTAAATAATGACGCTAGTGTGGCTGTGTTCGTAGAAACATGCGGGCCGTTATCTCTTGGCCGTTTATGGGGTATCGGTTTAAGTCGTGTATTCATTTCGTTTACTCGTACCATGTATTCGTATTAGTTTCGCATCGAAAAGAAAAAGAAAAAGAAAAAAAAAAGGAAGAGAGTCATGGGACACCGTATAATATGAGGAATAATATTTTGACGTCCAGTCCGCGTGTCTTCTTCTGACGTATAATTTATTGTCACATTCGTTCTTAGAAACGATCTACTAAACTATTGTCGATAGATTTTCAATTTATTTATATCTTTTTTCTCGTTTTTTTTTTCTTTTCTTTGGTTCTTTTCCTTTTCGACGGATCATTCATTACTTTTGGTCGCTTCGTTTCAACGTCAGATGTTACAACGACACGAGATAATTATAGGGAAGAAAAGACATAAGGAAGGAATTGAAAAATCTATCGAATCACGGAACGATAACACCGTGATTCGTTGCAATTAAATTGCTACACTAACTTACAACGTCCTCGTTTAATTATTTCATCGTTATCGAGAATCCATTAATGTGTCTCGTAACATGTAATATCTTTTTCAATGCGTAAATTTACATGGAGACACAGCGCGCACACGCACAAAGAAAAATACAATAAACATTTTTTTCACGATTTCACGAGTATCCATTAAGAAAATTTCCTCGATGGAAACTAATGACAGTGTTATTCCTTCTCGTTCGGGGGAAACGAAGGAAAAGAATTCAAAAAGTATTAAAAAAAAAAAAAAAAAAAAAAAAAAAAAAAAAAAAAAAAAAAAAAAAACAATAAAAAAAAAATAAGGAAAGAGAAGAGACACGCGGAATCGACGATGGTAGGGGTCGAAGAGAAACCTATCGATCGATCTATCGATTCATCCTATTCGATAAACCCAAACGATATCGCAGGAATGCCCATGGAATTCGTGGATTGCAGTACTGAATTCAGTCGCTATGTCGAGATAACACGGATATTAGGAAGTTGAAGGAGGAATAATCCGCTCGAATTTGCCGCGCGGGACCGCCCGCTCGAAGAAACTTTCGTCCGGCAAACAGATACGCGAAGAAGGAAACGTGTGCGTCTCTCTCTCTCTCTCTCTCTCTCTCTCTTACCTCTCCCCTCTCCCCTCTCTCCATCATTCTATCTCTCACTATCTCTCTCTCACTCGCTCACTCACTCACTCACTCTCTCGACTACCGAAGCTTCGTCGTGTCTCATACTATCCTGTTACCTTGTGATTAACTAAGGTTTAATCAGCTTTACAAGCTAAACTTCTTTTGTCAACATGCACGTGCATGATAATCCGGATGCTATCTTTCCCAAGCTTGGCTACGAGGTTCTCGATGATATTGTCGGAAATGCTACTCGTCGATACGCACCCGGTGCTGTTCCCCAACTTCTCTCTCTCTCTCTCTCTTTCTCTCTCTCTCTATCTCACTCTCTCTCTCTCTCTCTCTCTCTCTCTCTCTCTCTCTATCTCACTCTCTCTCTCTCTCTCTCTCTCTCTCTCTCTCTATCTCTCTCATTCCAAGAAACGTATATCATCGACAACGTATCGAGAAACATCCTGTTTCCCTGTCACTCCGATCAGACATTAACTAAGATCTCACGAGAATATTAGACGTGTCACGACGAACCTTCTTACATTTCTTCTAACCCGATAGACGAATTCACAGAATGTTAGACGCAGTGTCTCCTCCTCTTTCGTGGATGAGACAATGATGGCGAAGAGAGAGAGAGAGAGAGAGAGTGATAAGGAGCGCGAGGTAACGTCGAAGGCTACGTCTAACGTTATAATACGCTCTTTCGTTATTGTTCTATCTGTTCCATTCGATCGTATTGGATTATTTGGAGTGTTTCTCTCTTTTTTTTTTTTTTTTTTTTGCTGGTGAGTTCAACCAAAAAAATAAATAAATAAAAGAGAGCGCAAAGGAAAAGAAGAGAAACGTGATAAGGGATGTAGAAGAAAAGTCGTAGAATAGAATTCGTACTGATTACGAGCTTTATTCGAGATAGAAACAGGAGACACAAATGGAAAACCAAAAAGGTCGCGGTGGTATGGAATGGACGTGTAAAAGGAAGGAATGAAAGGAGGAAAAAGAAAGAAAAAGAAAAAAAAAAAGGAAAATTCGCAGAAGCTGAGGGTACGAACGACCTCCTTATTCTTCTTACTCCTTGATTCTTACGTTCGCGAATTGATCGCACAATGTTCGCGAACGCACGAACAAAACGCAAAACTTCTTACGGTACGCCATTTTCTCGGCTTAACCGACGCGAACCTTACGACGCGTTAACGACTTGGCTCAATTTATTTCTCTTTATATTTATTCTCTTTTTCTTCTTCCTTCTTTCTTCTTCCTTTTCATTTTCTCTTTCATTTCTAATGTCTTCCACGATCTTGAGAACATAAAGGTGCAAAACGCCGAGCGCGGAATAAGAATACAGACATTGTGCAACGAGTAAGATGTAATTAACTCTGCGGGCGGTTGTCGCCATCGGGAAATTACTGCGTGTAATGACGGCTTGAGGTGAACGAGCATGAAAAAAAAAAAAAAAGAAAGAAAAAAAAAGCAAAACAAGAAAAACGGACAAGTTACGCTTTGAAACATGAATTCGATGGTGATTATCGCCTACGACTTACGAACTAACCTTTTACTGCGTCCTTCATAACTCGAATTCAAACGAATCGTGTTTTTATTCAATCGGGGAATGGAACGGAATGGAATGGAATGGAATGGAATGGAATGGAATGGGAAGAAAAGAATCGAGAGAACGTGACGATGGACCACCAGCAAAAAAATGTTGGAAACTAGAGTCGAAAAGAAGAAGAAGAAGAAGAAGAAGAAGAAGAAGAAGAAGAAGAAGAAGAAGAAGAAGAAGAAGTGGAAGAAGAAGAAGAAGAAGAAGAAGAAGAAGAAGTCTCGACGGTTTATTAAAGGGTTCTCCTAATAACGTGTTTGAGAGTAAAAGAAGAAGACACGCATCCATGTTCAAAGTATCCTCGAGTAAGAGAAAGGTGCTGATGGCGGAGTAGAGAAAAGAATGGTCGAAGAAAAATGTCGGAGGGTCTAAAGCATCGAACGGCATATCTCAGCAGCAGTTTACTTATAGCAACCGCCCCCGATTCATGGGAACATCCTCCGGGCAACGAACGTAGTAACGTTCTTGCTTCCGAACGACGGGTCCTCTTCTTCCCTTTCGTCATCTTCATCTTCATCTTCATCTTCATCTTCATCTTCATCTTCTTCGATTTCGATTTCGAGAGACGAGCATGTAAACGGAGCGCCTCTTTCTAGACGGTAATTTCCGGGGAATGCGCCGATAGCCCTTCTTCGTTCGTGTCGAAAAACGGCGTACCTTTGTACCCATTTTCTCATTCCTCCCTTTTACCCATTTCTGTGATCGATGGAAGGGATGGCCCAGTAATAAACACGGCTACTACAATTATTTCCATCTTTTCTAGTGGTCCGTCCAACGTCGACGTTAGATTCTTTTTCAAAATAATCAAATCACGATTGAATCGTAGAATGCGATTGACGTACGTGAAGATAAGAGAGAGAGAGAGAGAGAGAGAGAGAGAGAGAGAGAGAGAAATGAGAAATACGATCCATGTAGGTATTGGAGATGTAAATTCGTACGACGATTTTCGCGATAAAATTTCTTTAATATGTAGGAAGATCTGGTGCTCGTTAGTACTGCGAGAGAAGGGTGCATTGTCTTCCTTCGAGAGAAGGATTGAGAGAATGAAGGAAAGGGAAAAGGAGAAGCAGTGAGAGGGAGAATAGGTACGTAAGGGCAGGTATGCGGGTGAGAAACACCCGGGGCGCATCCAGGTCCGCCCACGTTTAAGTCGCACACCCGCGTTGTTGGCCAGCACTCTTCCATCAGGAGACTTGCCCCTTGGGCTTTTTTCGGAAAGAGGGAGAAGGAGAAGGGGGAAAGAATGAGTGAGTGAGACAGAGAAAGAGAGAGAGAGAGAGAGAGAGAGAGAGAGAGAGTCGTGGTAAAGTCTCAGGACCCTAACAGCTCTTCCTTCCAGGTCTCCTCCACCTGCAGAGAGAGATGCACAGCTCGTGCACGCGATCCACGACTCGAACGCCCCCGCGGGCACACGCCGTCATCGCGCCAGCTTTCAGGAAGGAGGAAGATCCAAGAAGAAGAAGAAGAAGAAGAAGAAGAAGAAGAAGAAGAAGAAGAAGAAGAGGGGAAGAATATGTCCAAAGAATCCATCCTACGATTTTTAACCAACATTTGTCCCAAAGATTTTCGATCGATATTTCCCAGTGAATTTTGTTATTGATAAGTATCGATTAATTATTAACTTTGACATCGTATTTGTTTATTCGTCAAGGCTGATTCGTTATTACGTTTTAAAAAACGATCACGAGTAAGGAAAATTCGTATGTCATTTGACAAGATGATCGTAAAACTTGACGAAGTTATCGAGGTTATGAAAGGAGATGCACCTATCGATATGCAACCCAACGTACAAGCGCGTAATCGGTCGGACCAACGCGCGAGGGGCAAGATATCGGATATATTATTTCGATATCTCAATTTTGCGTTAGAGAATGGTGACTGTAATTGCGGAACACATCTTTTTATTTTTTTTTTATTTTTCGATCGTGTTGTTTTCTGACGTTGATCGAATATATAGCTAGTGTTGCACACGTATGTGAAAGGAGAATCGGTGAAGAAATGGAAATGAATGGTATTAAGGTCGATTCAATTTTGAATCGTGCATATCGATCCTTCGTGCATTACGTACGGGTGCAGTTGGATAGAGGAGGCGGAGATGAACTTGTAACGTACGTGGAGCGTGGGATCGCTGAGAGGTACACTCTCTTCGTCTTCCTCGTATTCTTCCCTTTTCTACCTCGAGGTCGGACAATCGATGCACGATCGAGTATCATAAGAAGGAAAGGTAGCAAAGAGACGAGTACGATAATGGCGGATTAGAACGCGAAGAGTAATAAACTTCAGCGTGACGTGGCTAATTATACGTCTCTTCTCTATAAGGTGTCTCATTCCGATAGATCCAAACGAGTAACGTTGATGTAACGTAGATGATTAAACGATAATCATATAACAACGACTTTTTCTTTTCAACGCGAATCCTTTGTTTTTCTTAACACTAGATTTACGGATGTTGATTATATACCTATTTTTACTGAAGTGAGCCAATTTGACTCGTACAAGAAAATTGAAGTTTTTTTTGTAAAGAAAATAGTTCAAAATCAATTTAAATGAAATGTTTATTATCGAAAAATTCATGGAAAACATTTTTTACATATAAACTCTGTTTTTGAAATACATTTTTTGCAAACATTTTCTATTACATTTAGCACAATGGTTTGTACATCTGTTTCTTTTGCATGATCGTTGAACTTGACAATTATTCCGTGCGTTAGTAGCATGAATTTTTGTCATTGGAATTGAAGTGTTCTCGACTTCTTGTCTATATTTACTTCTTAGCATGTACTGCGTAAATCGGCATCTAGCTTTAGTAGGGAATAATTGCTCATCGATCGTTATGTTTGCGTCAGGTTTCTAACAAGCCTGACTATTCTCTATACATTTTTCCCATATTTTTGAAATCAAGGCAAATTTGTCTGTCCTCGGTCTTTCACTGCGTTCATTTTTTTTTTTTTTTATCAAAACGTATGAACCGAAGTATGTCTATAAATTTATCTCTAGACATTGTCTGGGCGAAAAAAGCCGGATCCCACTTCGCAGAACACAAATATGAACACTTGAAATTTTTTGCCTCATATGCTCCTCTAGCAAATAAAATTGCTACAAAGGCCCACAATTGTGACTTTGTAACCGTCCATTCCTTATTATTCAAAACTTGACGAACTTCGAGTTCGGTACGTGATTTTATATACGCCATCATACCCTCGTCAATTATCGAATTGAATGCGCTACTTGCCGAACCAAGCATAATATGCCTTTTAGCATAGGCAGTTGGACCAGAAACGTCTTTGAATATGGTATAAATCGGCGATCTACCTACGTTTCTGACTTCTTTCGATGTTTCCCATAAAGTCCCATCAGCAGCTTTTTCGGCTGAAATTTCTTTATCAGAAGATGTATCGATAGCGTCTAAATCATTTTCGGTTTCAGAATCAGAACATAACTCTAGCTCTTTTTTTACTAGGAGCTGTGCAACGATAAACTTCGTCTTCGCTTTCGGTTTCAAAATCAGAAATAACCCTGGCTCTTTTTTTGTTAGGAGCTATACAACAAAAATCTTTATCTTCACTGCTCGAAGATTCAATTTTATCGACTTCCTCCTCTAATTCAATTTCGTTATCACATTGGTCTATATCAATTGCATCCGATTCATTATCCGATTGGTCTTTCTTTATTTTGATTAGTTTTTTCAACAAAAGACAATTTTTCTTATTTTTTCCCATAATAGAAACTCTAGATAACCAGATAAAATAAATATCGATTGTAAAAATTTCATGTTATGCGATTAATCGTTAAACCATTCTATGAGTCAAATTGGCTCACAACCGTGAAAATAGGTATACCACATTCGATAATGCGAAATGAAGGGGTCTGCGGGGGAAGAGGAAGGAACGTTTACATATATTTCATTACTTAACTAAAAACCATCGTATGTTTTTAAAAAGTAATATTAAAATTTTATATATATATATATATATATATAGTGTTCAAATTTTTAATGAATCAAATTGGCTCGGTCCGTAAATCTAGTGTTAATAATATCGTTTCACTGAAAAATTAAATGTAATTACAGTAGGAAATGGCGATTATTCCAGAATCGGATAAATAACGGAAAACACGGTTAGAAATCATCGAAGCATGATGCCAATGCGGAATTCCTCAAGCGACGCAACTCCTACGGTCGTTCGTTTATTTATTACAACGATTGCCTTTAATTTTCGAAACCATAATCAATCGGTTAGTTTCATTCGAGCCACGAAACGAACTCCTTTACTTTGAGATCTTCGTGATGACGCGGGTAAATCTCAAAGTACTGTTCTTCTAACGTCTCACCTCTTTCACATTAATCGTTCGACGATTTTTTAAAACTTACAACGAAGTACGATGATCGTTTCAGATCGTTCTTAAGATCATAAACACGTACGAACGCCTTGACGACAGGGACGACAGTAGAGAGAGAGAGAGAGAGAGAGAGAGAGAGAGAGAGAGAGAGAGAGAGAGAGAGAGAGAGAGAGAGAGAGAGAGAGAGAGAGAGAGAGAATGGAAATGGAAAAAAAAACGAGAAAAATCTAATTCCCCCGTATCTTGGACTTTTCCAACGCCTACTCGCATCGTACTAATAAAAAGAAAATGAGAGACCTCGCATAATAAGGTTCTGGCGCCGATACGTTATTTTTACAGACTCGTAATCGTAGACAAACGGATATACACACGTAATTGTTACACTTGCCCGTGGTAAAAGTAAAACGATTATCATCGTCGGAGGTTATTACATCATCGGAATATATATATATATATATATATATATATATATATATATATATCATATACCAATACGATCGTAAAACATTGCTCGTTCATCGAGACAGAAATAACCGATGAATTTTCTCTTCGCTATGATCGAGGAAAAAGTAAAGAAGGAAGGAAGGAAGGAATGAAAGGAAGGAACAGTACGATCGATTTATATCGATTAAGACATCGAGGCGTAACCGATTCGATCGGACCGTAAAGTCGTTTCATAAAAGGTCGAAATAACCGAGCCGGAAATCGCGCGTAAGCCCGAGCATCGGGCCCGATAGCAAGACGATACGCGATTCTTATTAATTAAGACGGTCTGTTCGCGCGCCAGGTGTATTTGCTTCACCTGCGGCCAACAGCGGCAGCAGCCTTTGCGCGTTGTAATCCACATAACACACACACATACGCACAAAGATGAGTTGGGTCAACTTGATTCGAGCAACGTGCTATGCGGTGTGGTACGTCTGTCGCGTTACTACCGTTGGCCTCGCGTGTATAGGGGTCGCCCACATGACATCTGACCCACATCCGGCCGACGTTCACGAAAGCAATATCGTTCGGCCATTAAAACGAAATAGTTCGGTTCGCGTCTGTTACAGGAAAGGATTTACGGCTAATCGAGGGATACTCCATCGTCACAACCGCTGCCGATTTTTTTTTTGTTTCTTTTTTTTTTTTTATATATATATATATATTATCGTTTATTCGTCACTCGTGCTCGTAATGTCACGGTCGAGATTTCCAACGAGAGACGTCCCCCGTTCTGAATTAATTTCTCAATTTTCTTCCATTTTATTTTCTCGCACGATCCGTGAAAAATTCTTTGTCGTTTTTAGAAGGACGTTAAGTTCATTCGTTATCGGTAATATCGAAACTCGTGCTCGCTCGTTTGCCGTCACTTCCGCAAACGATTAAAACGTGTTTGTCAATGAGAGATCACACCTTCCTCGAAAGATTTACCCGTATCGCGAAGGAAAACGCAACGCTCGAACGACGAGTTAACTTTGACGTTAACAAGTACGATCAGGCGTTAAACGGAAATAAAACGGTGTAACCGATGAATCGTAAACCGGCCCGTATAAAGTTTTCCTAAGAACATTAAATAACGGCCAGGCGTTCGATAGAAATGAACGATAATAAAAATATAAATTAAGATTACGAATGTGAATAAGAAAGAGAAAGACAATCTCCAATAGCCTTAGGTAGAAAATCTTTCGATAAACTTGTCATTTAAATAAATTCCCTAATCCCGTTCTATTCCTATTCGTTGGATAGAAAAACGGTGTCGTAATAATAATAACTTCGTCTAAACGACCAATCAAATTTCACCGTAGAAAATCCCTTTCCATATTGGAATTGACGAATCGAAAATTGTCGAGCGAACGAGAAACAGGAAAGTGATATTCTCAACGAGAATGCGAGTGAGTTTACGGATACACCGTTTGCACCGAATGCAACGCGGATGCGAACGAAACGACTCAAACACCTTTTCCTTCCGCGTAAACGATAGCCGCGAGTCTCCTTGAAATTAAAAGCAACACCTGTAGGTACGTAGCTGCTCGGTAGGCCGCGATGTGGTGTAACGCAATAATGGCAAATAAGCTGACGGTATACGAACACCGACGTACGATAACGACCACAAATTCCCGATTATTAACGGTACAGGTGTTTACACGAGGAACCGGCGATCGCATCGTTCGCTTCAAGATCGAATAAACGAGCATTGCGCAAGGGAATACCCTGCTTTCTGTTTTTTTCTTTTTATCTATCTATCTATCTATCTATCTATCTATCTCTTTCCTTTTTTATCTCCACTCATCGAAAGGCGCGCGTTCGGTAAACGTTTCGTTCCATTCGTTCGATCCAATGCAATGATTACGAAGAGAACCTAGAAGGAAAAATCTTCGATTCTTTAAGTATTCCGAATTTGGAATAACCTTGATTATTAACGATCACGAAAAATAAGTCTTAGGTACGAGGATAAATATATGGTATGATCAAGTTGGTATCCTTTAGAAATGATATATTTATGTGTGTACGTGTCTATGCGTGTGCTCCTGCGGATTGAATCGCTATGCTCGCTTTCGTGCGAATACGTTTTTCGTTTATTTCGAAAGAGGGAATAATTTGAAGAACCGTGGGATTCGAGAGACGAATAAACGACGTCTTCCTTCTATTGTTACTCCCTTTTTTCGTCTCGATTATCCACCATAATGATACACACACACACACACACACACACACACACACACACACATACGATAGGATTTGAAAGAGAAACGTTTGGCATATTATACATACCTAACCAACACGTATCGACCGGGTGTTGCGTAAATATCGTTAAGAAATAAATCACTCTTCTTTCGTGGTTTTACTCGGAATTCATAGAATTGCCGAGCTATTCGCTAATATCCGTCCTTGGTCGTCCACAAAAATGTTGAAAGAACGATTAACGCGAATGAACGACGAAAAGAGCATCGTCGTTCGTACGAAAAAAACGAATTAAGAACGGAAAAAAAGGACGGATGAGAAAAGAAAAACAACGACGACGAGAATAATCGATTAACACGATTCTCGTTAATTAACGAATAACTCACTCGCGCGACAATTCGCGAGGAGAGTCGCAGGTGCGAGTTTGAACGAAGGTGAAAGCCGTGGATATCGATTCGGCAGAAGGAAAATTGGCGAGACGCTTATATTCGGCCCATGCGGCACGTAAATGCAAATTCCTTCTTTTTTACCCCTCGATCTTTTCACCGTAATTTCCTGGCGCGATGGCATCTGACGACTACGACGACGATTACCACTACTACTACTACTACTACTACTACTACTACTATTATTATTATTATTATTATTATTACGAGTTTGTGTGCACACGAAGCGCAACTTTGCTCGCGTGCTCGCTCAGCTTCCGGTTCCGGCGCGTGCTACTATATACACACACCAAACCACAAAGCTCAACATATACGTACGTCATAATATCCTGTAATACCCGAGCACACACACACACACACACACACACGCATAAAGAGAGAGAGAGAGAGAGAGAGAGAGAGAGAAGGAGAAGGAGGGTGGTAAGAGCTCCTTCACCTTCGTAGTAGGTTTGCACCTGACGCGACGAGGAACCCAACGATACCGAGGGTTTGCCGGTGAAATTTCAAGGGCCGCCCCTTCCTCGTAGATCATCGGATAAAGATGTTAATGATCGCGAATTGAGACGAGGAGTCAGGGACGTATCGACAAATGACCCGTTGAAAATAATTACCATTGGCCAAAGCCCGGCAACGTCTTTGTTTCGTGATCGAGTCCCTGCCTCTTTTCTGTCCGCCATGAAATCATTCTTTTAATTCTTACCTGCCACCTGCGATCGCGCGAATCATTTTTCTTTTATTTATTATCCTACCTTAACTTAACGTCCCGGTATATCACGGGGATGAACGGGAATATGATTGTACGTGAAGATGTCAGTGAAAGAGTGACGAAAACAAAGTCGATTGATTAGTTTCGTTATACGTTTAAAACGACGCTCGTATTATTGCCTGACTGGCGATAACGCGATGTGGATAAAAATGTTACGTAAATGTTCAACGTCAGGCTGTACACCAAGCGCGACAACATAATGATCGATAAACGAGCCACATGGCGGCCTTATGGACTATGTATTACAAGTTACTTTGCTTTTCGGTGTATCAGCTGCTGACAGTAATCGTCCGTCCTTCTTTTATCTACATCTCTCTCTCTCTCTCTCTCTCTCTCTCTCTCTATCTCACGATTATTCCCACTCTCGAAAGTGAATTAACGCTGGAATTATACGATACGACGAGAAATTAGATTTGAAGAATTAGGTAGGGTTAAAGATTGGATAGAATCAATCTCGGATGATAATTCGAAAGATTCGTATTCGAAAACGAAATTCCATGTCCAATGAGAACGTAGGAAGCGAACGATTTCTGACACTGGGGCGGAATATTATCAGCGAGCAAATCTTAGAACGAGGCGTCGTAAATGCTGGCAATTAGTGGCGGCAGGTGGTGCTTCCAGAGTCAAAATGATTCTCCTAAACACCGGAAACATCCGTCCCTCGTGAACGTGATTCGGATTCTAGCAGGCTTCACCGAAGAATCGAGTCGGAGAGAGAGAGAGAGAGAGAGAGAGAGAGAGAGAGAGAGAGAGAGAGAGAGAGAGAGAGAGAGCGCGAGAAAGAGAGAGAAAGAGAGAATAAGTATATCTCTCAATCGTCACAGAGGAATCGCGAAGAAGTAATATTTCCTGGACTAATTTCGAGAGAAATTGCCGAGGTTTCTTACAAAGGAAACTAACGAGTCGTAGAAACGATTACTCTTCGAGTCTCGCATAATCCGAGTCCTTTCTAGATTTCGACATTTTCTACCAATCGATTTTCTTATTACCCTGGCCTCATTATCGGCGATAATCACCCAATGTCCGATCTCTACGATATCACGGTGGAAATTATTTTGGATCCTTTTTCTTGCACTTTTTCGTTGCCTAACCTCAAAAAGGAAACTATAGTCACGTGTAACGTAATTCCTCCCCCCCACCTTCTCAGTGCGATCATAGATCATTGCGATAGGTTCGATCGGTAAAATTAAAAACGTCCGTAATCCAGAGCAACGTCGAACGGCACGTAAGTTTATTGTATTCGTCGAGGTATTTGAAAATGACGAGAACACCTGACCCTCATGCGAGTGGAGAGAACCTTTGCCTCTTTCTGATAGCCAACTAAGCCAAACGTGCCTCGTACAAATCACCTGCTCCTTTGCGTCGTGTGATTTCAAGCTCTTTTCTTCTTTTCTCTCTTTCTCCTTCCTTGTCTTTTTTATCTTTCTTTCTTTCTTTCTTTTTTTATTTCTCTTTCGCATCGCGGACTCGAAACAAGGAGCACTCGGTAGTCGGTCGTTCTCGAAAGAGAAACGTATGTACATATTATGTGAGTGCATATTCTTTTTCTCCTTTTTTTTTATCTCTCTGTCTCTGTCTTACTCGATACAGTTGGAGAGAAGAAAATAAAAGGAGGAAGAAAGAGGTCTGGCTTAAGGAAGAGCGGGGGAGGACGAGAAAGAGGTTTCTGGCGAACGAACGCAAAAGGAAGGAAGGTTTCGATTCGCTGCCTGGCTGGCGCCATATGGCACCTAACGGAGCTTACGAATCACCCGTCGCGAGGCATTACGCAAACGAATTATCGCGGTCACGACAATTTCTCTCTCTATCTCTCTTTCACCTACTTTCAAACTGCCTTTTTCGATTCCAAATCGTACGAACTTAAAGCGATCTAATACAATTCCAATCATCGTTTTACTCGTATCCCGAATTCGTTTATCATTAATTCGAAATGACGCGTATGTCGAAATAAGCGCGAATATCTTTTCGCACTATTTATAATCCAGGTCTCACGTTTCTTTGATTTTTTCAAAATCTATTCAATATATTCCGAGACACGTCAACGACATAACTTCGTTCTATAAATAAAAAATATTCACGACATCTGATCTCCGTTGAACCTCGATGATCGTAATCAATATTCCACGCTATTGTTGTACAATATTTTCGTATTAGATAAACTCGCGTTATCGTTGACGTACCTACGTTTACGTGAAACTAACTTATTCCAATTAACGAATACGTACGATCGACGTATTGATCGATGACTTGTTCAAATCGTCGATGAACCGTGCCAAATAGAATTAACGGGGAGATGTATAAAATTAAAAAAAAAAAAACAAAAAAAACAAAAAAAAAGTCGTTTTAGTTTTTAATCGTTCGCTATGTATAGGGACGCTTAGGCACATGCCTATACGTATAAATCGCTAACACGTTGGTAGAATTTACCTGCCCGCATTGCGGGCTCGTTAAGTGTTAATATTAAAGTTTTTAGTGCGTCCTATACCGTCCCACATCTTCATCTCTCTCTCTCTCTCTCTCTCTCTCTCTCTCTCTCTCTCTCTCTCTCTCTCTCTCTCTCTCTCTCTCTCTCTTTCGCTATTTTACACAGAGTGGCTCACTGCCTCCTCGCATAAGCGAAATAAAAGCAAAACGGTAAATAGGAAGAAAAAGAAGGAGGCGAGCCCGAGCGTAACGTGAATCATGAAAGCGCATACACAAGCGGACGTTGGGTGCACGCGCGAAAAAGCGAGAGAACGAGAGAACGGGATGGAAAATGTGTATGTGTGAGAGATAGAGATAGAGAGAGTTTCGCGTGTACACAAGACTGGCGCCGACAGTCTCCGTTCGTAATATATTGCGACGTGCACGTATGTACGTTGGCGTGGTACTACTTTTGTGGAGAGTAACTAGCTAGATACGTATAGGTACATATATCTATATCTCGCGTGTTTCAACGTGTGAGTGTGAATATCCCTGTGTTTGCGCGATAATCGATGATCTCCTCGAGTAGCACGACGGTAAGTCACTTCTGGCGAAAGGAGTCGAGAGACAGAAACGAAGACAGTGAGAGAGAGAGAGAGAGAGAGAGAGAGAGTTAGTTAGAGAGAGAGAAAGAGAGAACAATGATATGTTTCTCTCTTTTTCTCTTTTACACCCACATTTATATCACTATCTCTCTCTCTCTCTCTTTCTCACGTCCCGTTCGATGTTTCTCTCGATACGTTTGTACTGCTTCGGAGCGTGGAATCGAGGTCGATCGTCTCCCCATCCATAAACGTTCATTCATAATCATCAGGTGGTTAATGATGTCATTAATGATTCATGCGAAAGAAGTAATTAGGCGCCACGCGGAGAGCCGTGGGCGTAACGAACAACTCGATCGAGTGCCCCTAATGGTCGTTCTGCCTTCTCTTCTGAATTCCCTTTCGCTTCATTCCAGTCATCTTCTTCTTCTTCTTTTTTCTTTCGCTGTTGCTGCTGCTTCTTCTTCTTCTTATTCTTCTTCTTCTTCTTTCGTTCCTGCAATGTTTCTGAGTCGATATCGAACCTGAGTCCGTTTAAGAAAGGAACGATACGATAAACGTCGAATGTAACAAAAAGTTCAACTCTCGTGTGTGGGGGAAAATATACGTAAACGGATCGGTAATCGGTAATATCTTTGGACATAAGTGTTAAAACAAAACAAAACAAAACAAAAGAAAAAAAAAGGAACAAGAAAATAAAAGACAGAGAAACTTTTCTTCTCCGTGTTATTTAACTTTAATCGCCCGTCATATTTCTTACGTCAACGTTAAAGATTAAATAGGAAGGAAGAGAAGTGAGGTTAAACGAGCGTTCGACCTCCTTTCTTTCGATCGGCTATCAGCGAGCTCCCCTCTTTAAGTTGCTCTTCGAAACTTTTGCCTGGATCCGATTGTATATATTCGGTCAACGAGACGGTGGCCGGTTTGCTCTTACTGGAGAAAAAAACAAAAAAAAACAAACAAAAAGTGTCTCGAATCGCGTCGAACTCGTTGGCCGAGTTCTCGAGAAGCTTCGCGATCCATCGGAATCTTAAAATGGGTTCCTCTGTGAGCCTCACCAAATATCGACATTCTTCCTAACTCCGCTTGATATCGTTAACTAAGGTTAACGACTTATTCAAATAGACCGTGAAATCAGTTCAGTGAATCACCGAACGTCATTCGTTTCAAACCCGAAACGAAATGAAGGATACGTCAATGCGAGATTTTGACTTTGTTACGATAATTTCACGATTATTCCAATGTGATACGAGGACTAAATATATCTTCAATGAAGAAATCGTCAAGGGATCGTGACGATTGGATATTATTTTCCTATGGTAGGAGAGTCGTCATAAATTGGTAAGGAGGAAAGGTTTTTTCTTTGTAAATGTAGCTACGACAGGAACAGTAGCAACATTAACGAGAGCAAGAGCACTTGACTACTACCCTGCATCGATTGCTCGACGACGACGACGACGACGACGACGACGACGACGATGCTCGAGCCGTCCGCGCGAGTTTGGCCGAGAGCCGCATTCCGGAGTTGCGGCTCGGCTCACCGTTCGTCTCTCTCTCTCTCTCTCTCTCTCTCTCTCTCTCTCTCTCTCTCTCTCTCTCTCTCCGATCGCCATTGGCGCCATACACGCATTTCTCCGCGTCGCCCTTTCAAAGACATGACTCGCGACTCGCACGCCGCACCCGCGCTGAGAGACGACACACAAGCCTCTTTCTTTCTTTCTTTCTCTCTTTCTTTCCTTCCTTTTTTTATTTCTTTTTCGTTTCCTTTCTCTTTTTCCTTCACTTCGACCATTCTACTAGACATTACGTATTTCCCACTCCACTGCAGTCTCTGATTTACGTTTACACGCTCATCGAGTTAAAGTGGATCTCTCGTTCCTTTAATTAATCATCTTCGGACCGACCCTTTCTTTCCGTTCCACGAAATACGTCGGACACGATGCATCTGGCTACGTTGAGTAATTCTTAAGTAAACTGGAACCGAGAGATAATGGAAGGAGACGCAAAGTGGCCGTCTGTCATAGACGAACGAATGATCGGAACGACTGCCGTTACTCTTGACTATTGCCAAAACGAAACGCTGGTCGAAATAAGCTAAATGACCGGGGGAAGGGGAGGGGAGGGGGCTAAGGCCCCGGGAGGCGTCGTGCCAAATTCGATATTTTTCGAAAGACGAGCAAGCGAGCCGTTGTCTCCCGGTGACACTCGTCGAATTCCAACGAGACGATGAGAATTTCGAAGGCACGCGGCGTTCTCGTATAAACGTCAGCGATCCTCGAATAAAGTTCGCGCGGTTGATAGCTGACTCATCGAACGTACCTCCGTTCTTACCGAATATCTGAAACGTCATTATTAACGAAAGTATCGTGACTACGAGATCGTTTCGTTAAAAAAAAAAAAAGAAGGAACAGTCTGACTTTTACTTTTGGTTCTTCTCAATTCCTCTCTCTAACGTAAAGATTTCGTAGAAAATGTATTTATTTTTTTTAATATTATTATTAATTTTTTGTATTTATAAATATTTAACGTTATATAATTAATCAAAAAGATGTATATATATATATATATATATATATATATATGAGTGGGTACTTGAGAGTATAGCGTATGTTAAATTTCATAAAATTTACAGGAGAACGCAAAAACAATTCATGGCGTCATCGTAGTAATTAAGATATCACATCTGGTGTAACATTCACCCCCTTCTCCCACTTTGACGAATAAACGATAATCGAATAATTAATAAGTAATTCATTAACCGCAACACACATAATTGGGTATGAAAGATTTTTATTTTCATTAAAAAAATTTTCATTCGTTATTGAATTATTATTCATTTTTGAAAATGGCAAAAGGTCTGATATTATACCATCTGCTTTCTTAATTACCACAATGAGCAATAAATTGTTTTTTCACGTCTCCCTATAAATTTCATCAAATTTAACATCGAGCTCTTCTTCTATATATATATATATATATATATATATATATATATATATATATATATATATATATATATATATATATACATATAAAGAGAAATTATTACAGTACGGTAGTAGGTGGAAATAATTGGAGATGTTCAAAAGTATCTAATAATTCGGAATACGACGAAAAGAAAAAAAAGAAACAAAAAAGATTTTGACCTATGGCACATATTCAAACACTATTTACTTATATGAATACCACGAAAAATGAATTAGCCTATCGACCTATATAATTTCTTGGAAAATAATCGTTTTCAATGTCATTGTGAACGACGCAAAAAACCCCTCTCTCTTCCTTGCTTCCTAACAGACGGTGCACAAGATCACACGAATGTCTGGTATCAAGCTTGGCGACGATTGCTTTTACTTATTCTGTATGCAGAGACTACTGACCTGTAGCGATCGATTGACACCGACCCATATAATAATTTCTTCAAGAATACCTGTTTTCGATACCAGGATGAGCGTCAAATTGTTCGTTCGTTAACGGAAACAAGTTCGTAAACGGAAGGCGTTCATTAATATTATTCTACGAAAAAAAATAAAGTCATTGAGATGGCAAATGAATGGACAACATTTCTTTTTTGTCGAATATTTATTTTGTGATTTACATAAGTCATACATATATATTTATATATTTATACATATATTATATTTATATTTATATTTATATTATAACACACACACACACACACACACACACACAAATATATTTCCATACATACATATACATATGTATGCAAATAAAATGATGAAACGTAATCGGCGAGTAAAAAAAAAATCACACGATGAAATTATTCGTCTATATCGAAACGCAAATACGTTTATGATATATCTAACAAAATCTATGGGGAAGGGAGCCATAATCGATAATCACCATAAGGCATTTCTCCGATCAAGTTCCGATGCACGATCTTCAAACCAAATCGTGAGCCACGTCGACCGATCGTCCATCCTCGCGATGCTGGTCGGCCGACAAACGCAGGAGACGCATGCATGCGATGCATAATAACGTGGAACACGCCGCGAACCGATGGTTACATCGGTCTCGAACAATGTAAAGCTCGAAATCCGATCTAACTCGTATCTCCATTGCAATCGTAGAGACGGATCGACGAGCTCGTGCGATCGACATCTCGTTTTAATCACGAAATCCGACGCACAAACCTTCTCTCTCTCTCTCTCTCTCTCTCTCTCTCTCTCTCTCTCTCTCTCCCTCTCGCTCATTTTCATGATTCCACGAAACGTCAACATTTCAAATGTAAATTGATCCTCCCTTCTATCAATACCAAAGATCGAATTCGATGCAAATGATGTTTTAATGAGTTGATAAGAAGAAGACGAAGTAGCCTTTAGCTCGCGGAATCTTGTTTCTCGGACGGATGAAAACAAAACAAAGGAAAAAATAAAAATAAAGAAGAAGAAGAGAAAGAAAAGGAAAACCATAGAAAGAAAAACCATAGATAGAAGGGGAAGGGAAAGGGTATTAAGGAGGAAGGAAGATGGACGAATTGTGATGGAATATTATCGTGCCGTTCCACTCGAGATTAAAGGCCTGAAATAAAACGGGCGAGGCGCGAAATGACAAGAGGTGCCAGTTAACGAGGTGCCACGGAACTTTACGATGAGACAACCCTCTCTCTCTCTCTCTCTCTCTCTCTCTCTCCATCCGTTTTGGTATCTCCAGATTCGGCTGGACCATACAAACACGTTCCGTAGCGGAATATTTCCGGTGATTCGTTTGAGAACAGTGCGTGTTTCACGAACACTTAACTATCCACCTTCGCTTATTCCTAGATAGATACGAACGAAGAGTGGAAATTAGAGGAAAAGAGTGAGAGAACGAGATCGAGAAAGAGAGAGAGAGAGAGAGAGAGAGAGAGAGAGGTCGATGCGTCGTCGACGGCGATCCAAATAACTCGAATGAGCGGCCGGTATGGCGCCAGCCGGTAACTTTATATCGTAGCCCACGGCTAACTACGGCACTGCTTAACCCGAGATAGAGAGAGATAGATAGATAGAGAGAAAGAGAGAAAGAGAGAGAGAGACACACAAACGGTATGGCCGGTTACGAGTGAACGAGAGTGGAGACCACCGATGTATTTATACGACACGCTAGGGGAGTACATCTGTTTCCATCCGGGCACGTGTCTACGAAATTAGAACGTTTCGGTTGGAGAGACGGAAAAAGTGACGGAGAGGCGGCAAAGCGAGGAGGTGCAGAGATATCCAGCTTGGGATTGGCTCTTCGTTCGATTTCGAGTTTGCTAAGATACGAGGAATCAAACGATCTTTGAACGCGTTCATCGAGTTTCGTGATTATCCTCTTCGAAAAGATCGAATCGATGATCATCTCGATCACCTCCTGAGTCCATGCCACGTGTATTAACTTTTTTCCCGTTCTTTCTTTAATTAATTCTTTCTTTATTTCTTTCTTTCTTTCTTTCTTTCCTTCCTTCGTTCCGAGAGAAAGATCGAATTTGAACTTTCTCGAAATGTTTATGCCACGCTGTGAGTCAATGAGTCATACGTGTAAAATTATACTAATTGATATCATCACAATACTTACATGCGTTTTCTTTGATATAAACCAAAAAAGTAGGATAATGAAGGTTTGTCCTGTTTTATAGACTCCTGCGTCTTATTTACTCGCTCGATTTTATTTATTATTATTATTATTATTATTGTTATAATTAACTTCAACCAATCCTGTAAAATAACGAGAGGCATTTGGCTCGTAAGTCGATAAGTCATACGTGTAAAATTATACTAATTGATATCATCACAATACTTACATGCGTTTTCTTTGATATAAACCAAAAAAGTAGGATAATAAACTTTTGTCCTGTTTTATCAACTCCTGCGTTTTATTTACTCGCTCGATTTTATTTATTATTATTATTATTATTATTATTATTATTATTGTTATTGTTATTGTTATTGTTATTGTTATTGTTATTGTTATTGTTATTGTTATTGTTATTGTTATTGTTATTGTTATTGTTATTGTTATTGTTATTGTTATTGTTATTGTTATTGTTATTGTTATTGTTATTATTATTATTATTATTATTATTATTATTATTATTATTATTATTATATTTATTTATATATTATATTTATTTATTATTAATATATAAATTTATTATTTATATATTATATTTATTTATATTTATTTATTATAATTATATTTATTTATATATTATTATTATAATTATTATTATAATTAATATCAATCAATCCTGTAAAAATAACGTGAAGCGTTTGGGAAAGGTCGCGATAGACCCGACGTATTTTTCGATTAGAATAAATCGAAACGATTTGGCCGGCGGTCTAATGAAAAGAAAAGATGTCAGAGATCCGTCGTGCGTTTCCACGGACAAAATCAAATATAATATAATACGAAACACTTATGGCGGAGTTATAGGTAAACGAGCGTGATACAAAGATTCCGTTGTTACGAGGCCCGCGAAGAACGTTCCAAGAAACTTTCGAAATTATGGAAATGACGGGGAAAAAAAGGGGTCGGGGGAGGAGAGGGGGAAGAGAGGGGTGGGAAGGGGGGGCGTACATCGGTAGGGTCTTCCTTCGCGCCTGAAGGCGTGCGTGCGAGTTGCCTCCGTATATACTTCTTCTTCCTCGTCCCCCTTCACGTCTTGAAATACTCTCCGTCTCTCTCTCTCTCTCTCTTGACTAGTTGACTTTTCTCGTCTTCCATCTCTTCTCTCTCTCTCTCTCTCTCTCTCTCTCTCTCTCTCTTCTCTTTTGTGTAGGTCTCCGGTAGCACCGAGGTAAAATGGACGATCCACAGCACCTTACCGTAATTGTAATTATTAATCGTTATTATCGTCAATTCGTCGATATCAAAAAAATTCTCCAACATTCGAAAATGTTCCTTTTGCAAATGTCGTTAAAGGCACAAACGACGATGTCAATCATATCGTGGATTGACTTGTTATTTTGTATAAGGGTGGGGAAACGAACAAAAAGAAAGAAGAAGAAGAAG
>OU426851.1:19971237-20008737 GCA_911387685.1 Dolichovespula media
AAGAATTATACGAACGAGGGAATAAACGAAAGATTCTGCAATCACGTTTAACCAAAGCCGTCCTAGATTTTTCGGTTGGTATAGAAATATTTGAGTTTAAACGTCAGTGGCAGTAACGGCAGCAACGGCAGCAGCAATGACGATAATCGTTGAACGCGTCCACGCACGACGACGATAAACGCCTCCGCAAAGCCTCACCTCTGAGTTTTGCATTTTCTCTCTCTCTCTCTCTCTCTCTCTCTCTCTCTCTCTCTCTCTCGAGCGAACGTTGCTTTTTTCTTTTTCCTTTTCTTTCTTACCAGACTCTCTACATCATACCGTCTCTATCTTACTCTCTCTCTCTCTCTCTCTCTTTCTATCTTTGTCTCTCTCTTTCTGTCTCTGTCTCTCTCTCTCTCTCTCTTTGTCTCTCTTAGCTTCTCTCGTTTCTCCGGTTCCGAGAATGACTCACCTGGAGCATCGAGAGAGGCACTTTTGTTAAGGACGAAACTTCTCCCACTGCTGTCCATTTCTTGGGTGCGGTGGTGGGGTGGGGTGGGGGAGAGGGTTATACATACGAGTGAAAAAATAAGTCATACCGACTGAAATCATTCCTTCCTGAATGTTGCAACAGAACGCCTACGTAAAGGATTTTACTAAACTTTGTAAATCTTGATTAATTCCCAACATTGGCAGTAACTCGTCGGAATCTCTTTGACCATTCATTCGATTTTATCTCATAGACGGAGTTTAACAGAAGTAAGAGGAGAGATGATGGTTAAGAGAGAAAGAGGAGCCTTATGGACGTATGAAAACGCCTGATTGCTCGCAATCTTGCCTTAGCGAGTGCATTTCGTTGAAGAGAGAAGGAAAGAGAGAGAGAGAGAGAGAGAGAGAGAGAGATGAAGAGGAACGTGAAAAGGGACACGTCAGAGGAGCCACGATGAAAACCGAAACGTCCTGTTGTGGTTCCCACAGGCTGCATGATCACGACCAGATCCTCTAAAGTACCACATAGCACTGCATAGCACCACAGTGCATAAGAGAGGTCCGCAGATACGAGCCGTTATCTCTCGTGCAATGCAAGGGTGACGAAACCCAACGACGACGTAAGCTGGACATGAAAGGCGACCGACGCGTGTGTACCACAGTCTCTCTCTCTCTCTCTCTCTCTCTCTCTCTCTCTCTCTATCTCTCTCTCTCTCTGTCTCTCTGGTACGCCTCGTGACCAGGAACGTAACTCTAATAATTATTCCCATACCTTTGAACGATTCTCGTCTCATTTCATTTTTACCCCTCTCAATGCTCTTTTTCTCTCCTTTCTCCATTTTCGCTTTTTTATCTTTCTTTTTTTTTTTATTTTTTCGTTGAAATAAAAATCTAACATACGACGGAGTATACCCAAGGAGAGTGAAATGATCGAACGGTATCCATCGATAGATAATACGATTGAAACGCGTCAGTCGACGAGATCGCGCTTTTGTTTTCGATGGGAAGGGAAAGATCTCGTTCGTATTTTTATTTTTTTATTTTTTTGAACAAATAAGTTCGTACAGAGACGTCCCTGTGCGTTTGCGCGTATGCTTAAACGCGACAGGGAGAACGCGCAGTACGTGCGTGGAAGTATATACTAGGGACTTATGATTTGTAGATGGGTCTACGGTGACTTCAGGGGGCGAGGGGGTGGGGATGGGGTGGGGGGAGGGAGAACACGCTCGGGCGCACTTTGTATGCAGAATGATTCTCGCAGCTGGTGCAAGCGGGTCACTTTATTTCTGCGGAGGAAAACGAGCCGCGTGCCATTGCATCGCACAGGGATATCGGGTTGCTTGCTTTTGTCGGGGAATTATGCACCACGTAAAATGGAATCCTTCTTGGCTTCTCGTACAATCTGATCATATCCGACAATGGAGAATTCACCTAGAGATTAACCTGGTCACTCTAGTAACGCAGATAAAACAAACGCTCGTCTCCCCCTTTTTTTTCGTTCGACGAGAGATTTTGCAATGTAAGGGAATAGGGAGGAAGACTCGAAAAAAAAAAAGAAAGAAAAAAAGATCGTTCGAAAATCCTATAGAACGTTTCATCGTCGCAAAACTAACTAACTAACCAATCAACCAATCAACCAACCAAGCAACCAACCAATCAGCGCTTTGAATCACCATAACTTACTAAAGATTACTAGATATTATAGGGGAAAAGTTTTCTCGAGGAGAGCTTTAACAGGCAGGGTCCTTCGAGTTACCCTCCTTAAATTCTTTCTTTCTTTCTTTCTTTCTTTCTTTCTTTCTTTCTTTCTCGAAGCAGCAGAGATCTTGAAAAATGGTACTCGAAAGAGGAAGTAATTAAGGAAAATTTCAGGTATAAGAAGGAACTTCTTATTCGGATCAGAGGTATCGGTTACATTCCGTTCAAAGGTATATTTGGTGTATCAGTGACAACGTATACAATACGGCAACGACCACCTGGGTCAGTGAACGTTACAGCCAACGGATCGTTTTGCTTCTCTCTCTCCCCCCCAATCCCCAACCCCCAACCCTCCCCGTAAGGGTCTCGACACCTGTGCTACATCCCAAAAATATACTCCAGCGAATTTATCTTCCTCAGACTCCTTTTCCAAGTGCTTCTCGAGATACCTGTTTATCCAACGTCTGTCTGTCTTTTCCTTCTTGTTTTTGTTTTTTCTTTTTTGTTTTTCCTTCAAACCGATCGAGGACCCCACGAATTTTAATCTACATTCGAGCGAACCTTTTGTTTTTATTTATTTATTTATTTTTTTTTTACATCCTTTCCCCGATAACGATCAACGATACGATAATCAATGTTTACATTCGGAGTGAGTTTTTTCATTCGAAGAAAGTAAATGTCGAGGCGACGATTACCGACCTACGAATGGAACGACGTGGAATCAGTCGTACCTCGAATCAGAGTTGAAATTCAACGCCATAACTCCTCTAAAGTCCTCTTGAATGAATAGCAAGCGGAACAGTTGTAATCAGTTGTCGGCCTTATCGGCTTCGAATCAAGAATCATAAAGTTTTACGATCGCTCTCTTACACCGTTATAGAGGTGATTCGAGGAATTCGAAGAACGACTCTAAGAGGGGGCGGGGCGGGGAGGGGGAGGACAACGAAGAGACACCTAAAGCGATCCCTCGGTCAAGAATCCGATCCTTTTTGTTCGTTTACCGAAGGCGTCGATTTCACCATGGCAACGAAGAAGAAGAAGAATAAGAAGAAGAATAAGAGGAATAAGAAGAAGAAAAACGAACAAAGTTAACGGACAAAGCTCCTTCCTTTCACTCTCCTTTTCTCTTTGACTCTCATCGTATGACTCGTCTCTCTTATCCAAGATGCCGTTTCTCGAGACGAGAAAAGAAACGTTAAAGGAAGAGAAGTGTCTTACCGAGTAAGAACCAAGGGTTCAAGAATTTTCTCTTCATTGGCGTCACGTTGTCTAAGCCAGTCGAAGGAAGACATTGTTCCTTCCACGTATTTAACACTAGATTTACGAACCGAGCCAATTTGACTCATTAAATATTTGAACACTATATATATATATATAAAACTTTAATATTACTTTTTAAAAACACACGTTGGTTTTTAGTTAAGTAATGAAATATATGTAAACGTTCATTCCTCTTCCCCCGCAGACCCCTTCATTTCGCATTATCGAATGTGGTATACCTAATTTCACGGTTCTGAGCCAATTTGACTCATAGAATGGTTTAACGATTAATCGCATAACATGAAATTTTTACAATCGATATTTATTTTATCTGGTTATCTAGAGTTTCTATTATGGGAAAAAATCAGAAAAATTGTCTCTTGTTGAAAAAACTAATCAAAATAAAGAAAGACCAATCGGATAATGAATCGGATGCAATTGATATAGACTAATGTGATAACGGAATTGAATTAGAGGAGGAAGTTGATAAAATTGAATCTTCGAGCAGTGAAGATGAAGATCTTTGTTGTATAGCTCCTAACAAAAAAAGAGCCAGGGTTATTTCTGATATTGAAACCGAAAGCGAAGACGGAGTTTATCGTTGCACAGCTCCTAATAAAAAAAGAGCTAGAGTTATGTTCTGATTCTGAAACCGAAAATGATTTAGACGCTATCGATACATCTTCTAGATAAAGAAATTTCAGCCGAAAAAGCTGCTGATGGGACTTTATGGGAAACATCGAACGAAGTCAGAAACGTAGGTAGATCACCGATTTATACCATATTCAAAGACGTTTCTGGTCCAACTGCCTATGCTAAAAGGCATATTATACTTGGTTCGGCAAGTAGCGGATTCAATTCGATAATTGACGAAGGTATGATGGCGTATATAAAATCACGTACCGAACTCGAAGCTCGTCAAGTTTTGAATAATAAGGAATGGACGGTTACAAAATCACAATTGTGGGCCTTTGTAGCAATTTTATTTGCTAGAGGAGCATATGAGGCAAAAAATTTCAAGTGTTCATATTTGTGGTCTGCGAAGTGGGGTCCGGCTTTTTTCGCCCAGACAATGTCTAGAGATAAATTTATAGACATACTTCGGTTCATACGTTTGGATAAAAAAAAAAAAAATGAACGCAGTGAAAGACCGAAGACAGACAAATTAGCCTTGATTTCAAAAATATGGGAAAAATGTATAGAGAATAGTCAGGCTTGTTAGAAACCTGACGCAAACATAACGATCGATAAGCAATTATTCCCTACTAAAGCTAGATGCAGATTTACGCAGTACATGCTAAGAAGTAAATATAGAGAAGAAGTCGAGAACACTTTAATTCCAATGATAGAAATTCATGCTACTGACGCACGAAAGAATTGTCAAGTTCAACGATCATGCAAAAGAAACGAATGTACAAACCATTGTGCTAAATGTAATAGAAATGTTTGCAAAAAATGTGTTTCAAAAACAGAGTTTATATGTAAAAAAATGTTTTCCATGAATTTTTCGATAATAAACATTTCATTTAAATTGATTTGGAACTATTTTCTTTGTAAAAAAACTTCAATTTTCTTGTATGAGTCAAATTGGCTCACTTCGGTAAAAATAGGTATATAATCAACATCCGTAAATCTAGTGTTAAGTCTTTCGGTTATATATATATATTTTCTTCTTTCCTCCTCGCGGAATCTGTTCTACCCCCCGGTAGAAACGAGCAAGGACGAGGGTAAAAGGAAAAAAAAATGTGAAATCCACGTAGCCGCAGGTGAAATGTTTTCTTGTCCGCGAGACTCGCATAAATCAGAAAGGAAAGCTTGCGTTTCGATGGAGGGATAGGTCTCGCCAGAGCCAAGAGAAGTGTCCGGCCACCTTCACGTTCGACATTCGTAAATTTTCCTCGTCGAACAATAACGTCCTGATGCGCCAACGAACCCCCACCCCCCCTCCCCACCCTCACCCCCACGACAGACGACAAGACGCGGTTGGCCCTCTTAAAGCTTTGTAACTGATACCCAAGGTATCTATCTATCCTTCATCCTTCTCGAAGACACCTGTTTCGAACACAACTACCCTACGGCTAACTCTCCAAGGCGAGACTAATCTTCCTCCAAGTTACATCGTTAGAAGCCCTTTCAAGAAGGGCTCCGCTTCGTCGGATCGACTTCGACACAAAAACGCGTCGACGTCGGGACCGCGGAAAATCTTCTTCTTCTTCTTCTTCTTTGCGTCGAAACACGAGAGAACGTTTCTTTTTCTTCTTCTTTTTTCTTCTTTCTTTACACACACACACACTCACACTCACACTCACACTCACACACACACACACACACACACACACACACACACACACACACACACACACACACACACACACACATTTGAATAATAGAAAGAAAAGAAAGGACGAATCGTGTTCTTCCTCGACGTATCGCATCGACCAACGCAATCAAAAGTTCCATATTATCATCTCGAAAGAAAAAGTAAAAGAAAACGAAACGAAACGAAACGAAACGAAAAGAAATGAAAAAAAGAAACAATCCAAGTTGAAATGCGATATTCCTTACTCAGGATTATTTTACAAGGACACCTTTCGAATTTATCGTTTGGCGTCTAACGCGAAGAAGGATCATAAGCGCCCGAAGAAACGTGCTGGATTCGAGCAGGTCCATTCGTAAATTTTCTTTACTAAACGAAGAATCTCAGGGGGTTGGGGGGGGAGGAGGGGGAGGGAGGGTTCATCCCGCAGCGCAGCGATCGTCCGTCGGGACTTCGAGCTTTGAAATCGATACCTCCTTGGTATATAACCCTACCCATCATCGTCAAAGCATTGTTGTGCATCTGCAAGCGCCTGTTTTGTGAGTAACTTGGACCCGAAGGGTGGCTGCGAAAAAATATACACGCCAAATATATTTTCGTGGACACCCCCCCCCCCCCACCAAGACGACGTTAAAAAGATATTTGTAAAATTAGTCTCATCGCAATCGATTCTTCGGGATACGATTTGAAACAGGAATGAGACGCGATTCGTTGGAATAGGCAATTGGAGGTCACGTAACACTTGCTTTGCCGTTTCATTCGTTAGGATTGGCGATTTTACTAGGCGAGGAATGATCAATCGATCAATCGATCGTTCGTCGATCGCGAATACGTAAGAATCGAATTAACTGATCTACGATAATCCATCAAATTGTTAGTTCGATTCCGTCTGTTCACCCGTCGTTAAACTCGATACTTCGTAATTAAATCGTTGGACGTTTTGTTGTTCGAGTGCATTTTTTCTCTCTCTCTCTCTCTCTCTTTTTATTCTATCTACGACGTCGGAAAATCGATCGATCGATTATGGAATTAAATCGTTCGATCGGATTAAAAAAGAAGAAAAAAATAAAGAAGATGGATGAATGAGCAATCGATGAACGACGAATGCGAGCGTTTATATCAATTTGGAATTCCAATAGCTCGTTTCTCTTTCGGCCTCGATTGAAAAAGACTGCGACCTTGTCTCTCTCTCTCTCTCTCTCTCTCTCTCTCTCTCTCTTTGTGAATAAAGTAGAGATTAACGCCATACAGATTATATTCGTATCGTGACAGAGCTGGGACACTGGGATCGTTTCGAAAGGAAACGAAAAAGATTGAGATGGGGAGAAGATGTCGAGTGGTAATAATGGAAACGAAGATGAGAAAAGGAAGGAAAGAAAAAAATGAAAAAACGACAGAACGAGAGAGAGAGAGAGAGAGAGAGAGAGAGAGAGAGAGAGAGAGAGAGAGAATGAAAAATAAGAAGAAAGAAAGAAAGAAAGGAAGAAAGGAAGTGAAGTGAAGTAAAGGAAGGAAGAGTGAGAAGGAGAAACAGAGAGAAGGGCGGAGAGGGGGCGGAGAGGGGGGGGTGGAGAGGAGTCAAGGGGGACTCGAAGATGATGGCACGTTTGGATCGTGTTGCCGATGGGACTGGAAAGAGTTTGAGAGTTTGAGAGAGAAAGAGAGATAAATAGAAAGAGAGAGAGAGAGAGAGAGAGAGAGAGAGAGAGAGGAAAATAGAGGCAATGAATGATGCCGCGGCAGGTGCATCGTGGCGCATTTAACGAGTGCTTCGCTCTCAGGCTCCGCTGCACCTGTAGCACTTGGACCGAAAAGAGCGTTCCTTCTCTTCACCCCTCTTTCCCCAGCCGTTCCACTCGAACCCTCCATCATCGCCAGGACGACGAAGACGATATTCGAGAAGAAGCCAGTTCTCGCTTTTACCCCACCTACGGATATACACATTCAAAGGTTCTTTTAAATGAATTACGCAAACGCGACGGATAATTGGCGTTCCTCTTAATTTACGGCTTCGAGAAGATCGAGAAAACGACGAATGGAGGATAATCTCTCTCTCTCTCTCTCTCTCTCTCTCTCTCTCTCTCTCTTTCTCACTCTCACATACACACACGCATTTTGAAACATATTCACGTAATTATTGATATTAATCGTGTGAGGTAAAGAACAAGTTGTATCGTCAAAGAGATTTCCATCGTCAACTCGAAGGAAACATTGATATTCGAATAAACGATATTTCTATCGCGATTTTGTTTATACCTATTTTGAGCAAAAGGTTTCTTTTATAATTTATAATTTATAATCTGTAATTCATAATTATAAATAATAGAATAAATATAATTATAAATTTTTGCGCTTGAACGCGCAATAATTGGCAAAACCGTTTGGGATTTGTTATTATCAGTTAAATGTAGATCATTTGAACGACTTAACGGGAAGAATAATTAAAAAGCATTCCCTCATTTCTTCATTTTCTTTTTTTTTTTTTTTTTTTGGTTTTAACAGAAAGGTGATGAAACGTTGCAATATCATTAACGACGAATTTTTACTCTCATATATATTAACGTTAACGTATGAGGATTTTAAATAATGGAGGTTTATTTAAATGAAGTACTCGATAGAAATATTTAAGATATTTATAGTTGGTTAAATTTACATTTGGTCAGTCATATCGACCTCAAATTTTTGAAAATAGCACGAATAGGTGGTCTGCCAGGAGAGGAACTTCTTTCGATCTTTTTCAAAACTGTTCCATCAACAGCGATTTATCGTCTTCAAAATCCGTCAACGATCTCATTCTTTCTCCTCCTCTACTTGCAATCAAGTCATCTTCATCTTCATTAGTGCCTGACGATTAGTAATTTTCGTAATTTCTATTGAATTCGTGGTCACTTTCGAAAGATTCGTTAAACTCGTCCTAACATTCAGTTTCTGGGCTTTCATCGATTTCAGAGCATTCCTCGCTCGTGTTATTCACTTTTTGCAATAACTCCTTCTCTCTCTCGAAATTCGTGACACCCTTGGAATAATTTTAGAAAAAAAAAAAAAAAAAAAGAAAATAAGTAAGTTTAGATTAGGTTAGTTCGTTTACGTTTTTTTTTTTTTCTTTTTTTTTCATAAAAAAAGGATAATAAATAGAAATAATTAGCAGCATTAGTAAGAGTTTTACTGTTTAAAAAATTTTTCCAATTTTTCACAAATCAAAACAAACTTCACGTGTACCAAATTCACTACCAGGATTGCAAAACAAAACACGTTACTCAATTTTTTTTTTTTTTTTTTTTTTTTTTTATAACAAAAAAAGCAAATATTAAAGTATCTTCCATTACAACTAAAATCGGGATTCTTTAATCAGATTACAATTGATATGATGCTGCAAAATAGTATAGACGTCTGCATGCAAATCGTTATAAAATTAAACGTCGTTACGAAATCCTTATGGTGTCGAGAGACACCTTATGGTAGGAATACCTATACCATATGCACATTTTTAAATCCAGGATCAACTGGAGGCAAATGATATCCCTGAACGAATCTAACAACCATTATAAGAAAAATTTCAAAAATTCATCGTTGATAAATGATTAAACTTATCGAATAATTTTCGGTTCAAATTTGAAGGGTGTCTTTTGACACCTTACGGTAGACATAGTGTTAATTGTCGATTTAACGAAAGACAGAGATAGAGATAGATAGAGAGAGATAGATAGATAGATAGATAGAGAGAGAGAGAGAGAGAGAGAGAACGGACAAATCGACGTTAAATCCAAAATCTTTCGACGAAATCGTTGAAAATGAATTGATGGTTACGTTCAAATGAAGGATATAAATATATACCCGACGTTTTATCGAACAAGATCGATGGTAATCATAAGGAAGTTTCGTATAACACGGGCAAAACGATATGGCGTAGAAGAAGCCTCGAGCGCCGGCAATATCATCGGCAAAGAGAGCCTCATCTCATCGGCCATGGCCCCAGCTCGGATCCTCGTTTATTAATAGAAAACTACCGAGAACGGTAAAGAGGAGACTGCCAGCCAGGATCGAGACGTCCGATCCATCGTAGATTATTTCTCTCAATGTTCCTACGCAATTACCTCGGCGTAAGAGTGTTAGTACTTACGAATGCGCTGTATGCACGAAGAGCTAAAGCCACGTTGGCAACTCATACGCGTGCGTGCGTGTGCGTGCGTGTGTGTGTGTGTGTGTATACACACATTTATGTACGCGAAGAAGGAAAACGTTCGTTCCTGCGTAATTCGTGGCACGGGTTTCAAGGTCCGTAAGTCAGGAAGCCAAAGCCCTCCGGGCTTTAAGAACGTGAGAAATAAGCGCTGCCACGCATGTACGACGATGAAATACGATCGAACGAACGAGCAGTAACGGAGAAAGCCGTTCAAAGAGATTCCACGATGCCGAGTCCTCTTTGTCTCTTTCTACATCTCTCTATCTCTCTCTTTATTCTTTTTCTTTCGCTATATTTTATCACTCGCCCAACCACCCCCTCTTTTCCCCCCTACTCCCAACCCACCCCTCTCTATCTCTATCTCCATCCATCCATCCATCCATCCCTCTGTCCCTTCCTCTTACTTTCGATATTCACCTGTTGATTCCTTGACGATCCGTCCTATTCGCAAAAACCTTATCGAAAGAAAAAAAGAAAAAAGTAAGAAAAAAAAAGGGCGAGGGTTCTCGCGATCGTTTTCGCGCGTCGACATTACTGGATAATTTATCAGGGATTTATTGGAAGCGCTAGAAGAAAAGACAAAGTCGACGATTAAATGGAGTATGTATCGGAGTAATGAGATTGGTCATGCGCGAGCGTACGAAGGATACAATTTAACGTCGACCTTGGGCCCGAAAGAGGGAGGGAGACTCCCGGAGCGTCAAGTTTTTGCTCGTCGAAGCCGCGAAGGACGCGAGGCAAAGACAGGAGACGCGAGGTCCTATGCGAGTATCGAGATCGGTGCTGTTTCTGCGAGATGAGAACCAGGAAATAGTTGGGATTCCGGTTTTTCTTGAGAGGAGGGAAACGTAAAGCGTATGTAGGAAGGTGGCCGAGCAAGTTGACATTGAAAAAGAAAGTGGGGTAAAGAGGAAGGAGAGAGAGTGGAACGTTGACATGTTAAAACGCCACCTGACGAGGCCCGAGGAAGCACGGCAACGTTTTAAGCTTCTCCAGGAGGAACCTCGTCACGTACACGGAGACCACCAACCAAATTGGTACGTTGCATCGACCAGGTGTCGGATACTTTCTGGAATGTGAAATAAGACTGAACCGACTGGACTACCGAAAGATCGATCATATATTGTCGCGAGGATTTAGATTCCTTAAAAAGGACTTTTAGCATTTAGGAAGGATCTGATTTGTAAGGATGACTGGTGGATGTTTTATTATCCTCGTTTTGGCCCAATAGTTAACAGGGTCCACCTTACTACATTTGTTTATTCTACGAGGAAGATCGTGCAAACAGGGTGGCCGAGAACGTGCGAGAGCAACTCCGGGAAACGTGAATACGTTTCCTAACCTCTTTTCTCTTCTTTTTCTTTTTTCTTTTTTCTTTTTTTTTTTGGGGGGGGGGGAAGGACGAAAGAATACCGTTCGTCGGAGATTCCAAAGATTTTCTATGCTCCTTCCCTTCCATCGAGGGAAACGAAATTTTATCGATACGATGTCGTATCGTTAAAGGATCTCTTATTAAGAAATTATTGTTGAAAAAAAAAAAAAAAAAAACGATAAATAAGAAGCCCAGAGAGTATCGAAGAATCTTACGATGGTTTGGTGTTGATTGTCATTCGGGACTAGGACGGGGTCCAGTGATCGAAGAAGGAAGAAAAAACAATTATTTATCCGCTCGAGACGAGGGGGAAGAATTAAAAAAAAAAAAAAAAAAAAAGAGAAAAGAAAGGGAGAGAAGAGAAGAAAGACGGGAGGCGCGAGAATAGGCACAGGTGTGTCTGAAAACGTGTAGGCGCCAACTCTCAGCGGGCAGTCACCATCACCACCACACCATAGACACCCCATCTCTCTCTCTCTCTCTCTCTCTCTCTCTCTCTCTCTCGTTCCCTTCTTCTTCTTCTTCTTTTTTTTTGTATTTTTTTTTTCCTTTTTTAGCCGCAACATCAACGACACACCGTTGTGCAAGGGTGCAGAAGACGGCGATCGGATCAGCGCGATTGTGGATCCAGCCGGAATCCCGTTCAAAAGCACTATTCTTCTCGCCGTATCCCTCTTTTCGGATTAAACCACCTTTTCTTCCATTCGAAAGGAGTCAGTCGCCCATAAAAAAAAAAAAAAAAAAAAAAGAAAAAGAAAAAAAGAAGAAAAATAGGAATGAGAAAAGAAGAAGAAAGAACTGTCCGAGTAAGGGTGGCGGGTGGTGGTGGGGGATTGGGGATGGGGGGGACAGAAAAAAAATCCTTATCGTCCGGCGAGAATATTTAGGCTTGTCGCTTAAATAATATTCCATTTTCGAATTTTGGTTGGAGCGATCGTTTGAAGTTCAAATCGTTTCAAATTGAAATCTTTTGAAATTGAATTGAAATCTTTGATGGATCGAAAAGAAATTATCGCGATTAACCGAGTCTTTCGACGTTCAGTATTTTCAACGTTCAACGAGCGTACGATGGTAGGTGTTTCTTTGCGTGATAGTAATCTCTATCTCTCTCTATCAACGTAAATCTACAACGTAGAACATTAATATCCACCGTCTAATGGAAGTTAGAAAAGGAGAAGAAAACAAGAAAAGAAAAAAAGGGGGCGAACCGTGGCGAATAGGGCAGACGATCGGTTGCGTTGAAAAGTAAGGCTCACCTGTCATTCGACTACCCTCGGCTGATTCAGGTGCATATCTCGAGGGGGGAAAAAAAAAAAAAGAAAAAAAATAGGGGGAGGGGGGCCCTCTGGGCCTTACTACGGAATATATACTTCAGGTAGCTAAGCAATGCCAAGCGGAAGAAGGAAGAAGAGGAAGAGGAAACTCTTATACGATTTCTACGTTAAAATCGCAAAATGGCAGCACGTGGCCGCATAATTTCGATGGAATTATTCCGTGGCAGGTCCCTCGCACTTTCCTCGACTGCCCACGGCTCTCATCCTCCCTCCCTTCCCTCCCCCCCTATCCCCTCTCCTCCTATCTCCCTTTCATGCATTCTATGACCGAACAATTTTCGTGCTCACGCGAACTCTACGTGATGCATAATCGTCGTTCGCGGATTATCCGAAAGTGAACGTTTACACCGACGTTTTTGACGCTGCCGGACAGCGTGAGAACAGACCGCTGACTCCCTTGCAAATATCTATTTTATGCTTCGAATAATAATAATAATAATAATAATAATAATAATAATAATAATAATAAAAAGAAGAAGAAAAAGTAAAAAGAAAAAAAAAGAAGAAAAAACAGGGGAAAAAGCAAGGCAAACAAAAAGAGAGAAAGATTAAAATGAAAAGGGGAATTCTTGCCGAAACTATTCGTACCTTAGTTCCAACAAGATTTACGAACGTATAAAGTATTTATAACGAGAACAACACTTTCACGGAATATTTCTATTTTTTTACGTGCGACGAAACCATATTTCGAATCATCGGGATGAGGTAGGATGGTTCTTCTCATTTTTTTTTTTTTTTGTTCTTTCTTCCTTTCTTTTTTTTTTTTTTTTTCTTTTTCTTTTCTCTCTCTCTTGAGTTTCACCGGGAAAGGTCGAAAAATCAATGTCCCACGGAGTTGGGACTAACGTCGAGTATATTAATAAGTGCCTGCCGTTAAACAAGAGTGTGCCTACTTCGTCTCTCTCAAAGTAAAATCTTAGACCGAACGAAGCGATAATGGATTCCACGGTATCGTTTTATTCATTATGCTCGTCGAGCAAAGATACTCTCTCTCTCTCTCTCTCTCTCTCTCTCTTCACCTACGTTATACGGTATATTACACGCTTATGAGCGGCGGCGGGTCCGCTTGTGTAAACACCAATAGAGAAGAAGCGGAACGCAGAGTCGAAGCAGAAGTAAACGCAGTATACCTTTCCCACGACTCACCCACGCGAACGGTTTCTCGGTCCATGAGAGATCACAGTAGCCGGAGGTAAGTAATTCTGAAGATTGCTATGAGAGAGAGAGAGAGAGAGAGAGAGAGAGAGAGAGAGAGAGAGAGAGAGAGAGAGATAACGTTGAAGAGGATAAAGGAAGAAAGAAAGAGAAGAAAAAAATAACAAAAAAAAAAAAAAAAATAATAGAAAACGTCGACATTAATAACGGGAACAATACGAAAATTCATTTCTTAATTAATCCAACGAACGCGATATCAATACGACGAAATATTATTCCTCCGGAGATTTCTTCCTAATTTTCTTCTTTTTTTGTTTCTTTATTTTTTCTTTTTTTTTTTTTAATTCGCGAACACGGAACGCTCGTTCGTTGACCCTCGACGTGATCCAGTTCTCCTTGATAACTCTTCGAGAGCCCGCTGGCAATGCCACCATATACGGTTTTATGAGAACGAATGCCTTCAAAATTCGTAGGATATCGTCGTCGTCGTCGTCGTCGTCGTTGTTCGCACCGTTCACGCGATTAAACGCACCTGTTCTCTCTTCACTCTCTTTTTCTTTATATAGATATTTATATATAGATATTTATATATTCATATATAGATATTTATATATTTATATATAGATATTTATATAGATATTTAGATAGATATTTATATAGATATTTAGATAGATAAGATATTCATATATTTATATTCATATATATATATTTATATATATATATATTTATATATAGATAATTATATAGATATTTAATATTTATAGATATTTAGATAGATAGATATTCATATATTTATATTCATATATTTATATTTATATATATGTATATAAATATAGATATTTTTATATTTATATATAGATATTTAGATAAATAGATATTCATGTATTTATATTCATATATTTATATTTATATATATATATATATATATATGTATATAGATATTTATATATTTATATATAGATATTTAGATAGATAGATATTCATATATTTATATTCATATATTTATATATATATACATATATATACATATATATATATATATATATATATATATATGAATATAGATATTTATATTCATATATTTATATTTATATATTTACATATATATATCGATATAGATATTTATATAGATATTTAATATTTATAGATATTTAGATAAATAGATATTCCTATATTTTTATTTATACATTTATATATATTTATATATATATATATATATATATATATATATATGTATATATGTATATATGTATATATGTATGTATGTATCTCGTACTCTTTCACCCAAAAAAAAAAAAAGAAAAAAATTAAAAGACGAGTGAACGTCACCCTTTCTTAATCCGTCGATCGAATCGATCTTTTATCGCATCTAATAAACGAGGCAAACAATTATCCGATGGAAAAAAAAAACCAAATTTCTAATCGGTGCCTCTCGAAATCGTCGAGCTAATTTTGATCGAGTATGTATGTATATATATATATATATATATGTATATTTAATCGATCCTTAAGAATTTATGCACGCCATCGGCGATAATCTCTATCTCTGTTCTTTTCTATCTAGCTAAGTCGTGTCGATAAATAAATTGGTCCGATCGGCGGCAGCCGTCACGCGTAAGCGAGACAAAAAAAGAAAAAATGAAAAAAGAAAGAAAAGAAAGAAAGATGGAAAAAGAAGAAGAAGAAGAAGAAGAAGAGATTCCGTGTTGGTCCATTATCACATAACTGCGGCAAGCGTGGGAGCGTCCGCCGATCTTCGATGAAAGAGAAGGAGAGAGAGAGGGAGAGAGAGAGAGAGAGAGAGAGAGAGAGAGAGAGAGAGAGAGAGAGAGAGAGAGAGATAGAGAGAGAGAGAGAGGCCCCGAAGGGATACAAATTACTACTATAAACTTTTAATGCTAGCCTCCTACCGGCCAAACGTCGGGCTCACGCACGTGCGTTCTCGAATTCCAATGGCGAACGAAAATGCCCCGCTACCGTCTTCTCCGCTTCGGGTGAAATACCGTCTTACCGTTTTTCTTCTTCGTTTCTTTTCTCCGAGTCGAAAGATAGAATAAGGTAGAAGGAGAAAGAGAGAGAGAGAGATAGAGAGAGAGAGAGAGAGATAGAGAGAGAGAGAGAGAGAGAGAGAGAGTAAGGATGATGACCGTACGAACGAGCCGATAACGAACGCGCCGTAATCGTTTCTCTTCGCATGATTATATTATGATTATTATACTTAACCATTCCATACAATTTTATATAACGAAGGATCTTACTCGCAAAATAAACATAATAAAATGAAAATTACACGAAGGTTAGACGGTGGTAGGGGGTGGGGTGGGGTGTGGTGGGAGGGTAATCCACAGAGGTAATTGTATGCTATCTCAAAGTATCGATCGATGGAAGAGAGGAGCATTGAAATTTGAAGCGCGAAACCATGAATCGTAGGATAATCAAGGATAGTAATAATTTCCGGTGGATGCATGGATGGTTCGATGGATGGATGGATGGATGGATGGATGGATGGTTGGTTGGTCGGTTGGATGGATGGATCGGTGAATAACGTGGCCGGGCCACGAAAACGCGGCCGCAGATGCTGCGACTCGAATTTTCGAAATTCCGAATCGAATAAAAAGGTTAGAAGAACAGCTATCGTCGTGGCTGGTGAGGATTCGCGGCCGGTTTTACTTCGGGCACTTCGTTTCGAGCAATTGGCAAGGCGCGCTAACTCTGAAAATTTACAACTGGCGTTAGAAACCGCAAAAGATATATATATATATATATATGTGTGTGTGTGTGTGTTTGTGTTTGTGTGTGTGTGTGTGTGCGTGCGTGCGTGTGTGAGGAGCACGGCTTCAGCTGTTGTTGCTTTCCGGCGCGCATGGACGAATAAAAGCCGAGCACCTGCGGTTACAACGCCTGCCAGCGCTAATTAGACGAGAAAATACGATTCTCTCGCCTAGCCTTCTAGCCGTTCTCTGTTTCTTTGCTTTCCATTTAACTCGAACCTCTTGTCTCTCATACGCCCCCTGAAAAACGACGTTGTTTCGATCCTCCACAAACCCCCTTTTCGAACCATCCCTATCGGAGAAAGGAAAGAAAAAAAGATAAAAAAAACCGTGTCCGACGTGTCCAGGGACTCTCCAATTTTATCGATTTCTCTTTTCCTTCGGAGAAGAAAGGGGGGGGGGGCGAAGAAAAAAAGAAGAAACGAAAAAGAAAAGAAAAAGAAGAAAAAAAAAGAAAAAAGAAAAATGTTTTCCACTTGGCTCTTGTAAGCAATGATTAAGATCCTTAACCTCTCTCTCTCTCTCTCTCTCTCTCTCTCTTTCCCCGTCGGTCGGTTTTCCCTATGAAATTACTCGAGAGAAAGAGAAAGAGAAAGAAAAAGGAAAAAGGAAAAAAAAACCAGAGGTAATTATCCCAATTCCATCGCCACGTGACATTTAACCGGGAGAGAACTTTCTACAAAAGTATCAACGAGTAGTACTCGCGAGGTAAACGTTAAACGCGTCAAGGTGCTTACTTCGATCGTTTACAAGGTATATCGTGGGATAGTATTCGGAAGGAAAGTATCGCCTTTCGAAATTTCGCTCGAGAGGACTTATTTATCGAAGAGGAGAGTAATATTTCGTCGAACGTGGTATGCATTATACTTGCGAATAGCTATTTATTCGTACGTATGCGTGCGCGTGCGATATTTGTGCGTGTGCTTGTGCGATATTTGTGCGTGTGCTTGTGCGATATTTGTGCGTGTGCTTGTGATATGTGTGCGTGTTCGTGTGCGATCGATTTGCTCTTTGGGATCAGTCGCCGCAGGCAAAACAGGGAGACGAGTACTCCGAAGGAGGAACAACAACGACACCTGACATTCCCCGAGTATGCGAGTTTTCACGGGCGACAGGTGCTTCGAGAGAGACAGAGAGAGAGAAAGATATATATATATATATATATAGAGAGAGAGAGAGAGAGAGAGGGAGAGAGGAGGAACGCGAATTATTCGAATACCCTCTCGTCCAACGATGACACGCACGCTCTTGCCTCGATGATACTACCTTTCACAGGGACTCCAAATAAATAATAATAATACTAATAATAATAATAATAATAATAACAATAATAATAATAATAATAATGAAAGAAAAACAAGAAAAATATGAGGAATATCGAGCGAAGACGGCTAAGATGAGAGAACCACCTGCCTCCTTGCAACAATGCATTCCTCCTTCCCCTTCCACCCTTTCATTCCATAATTTCGTTGAAGAATCGAACGCTCTTTTCCTAACCGGTTATTAACCACCAATACTCAAGTCTTTGTGAATCCGCGAGGAGATTCTATCGAGAGATCTTTTCACTTCGCCCGGCAAAGACTAATCGAATCTCGATTGATCGATGATTATTCTCTACCTTCGATAATCGTTCCAACGAAACTCCTTCCTCGTTCGGTCAATCACGACGATCGAATGTCGTAATACGCGTGACCTCGTTGAACATAACCTTCAAATTCCGTGTGACAATTGAATTTACTTATCTAACAACCAACGTTGCATATCATCATCGCGAAAAATGCATCTGTCGATATTAACGAATGACTGTGACGTTGCCGAATAACTGGCCTATCTCGATATATGACGTTCAAGAAAACGTCGAGAATGGGAGAGTCATTATTTTTTCGGGATAGATTCTCAATTTGTTTCCACTTTCGCTCCTCGGGATTGAAGTTAACGAGGACAGGACGATGCGCTTCGACGGATACTAATCGTTTCGGTGATCCCATATGACGACGATGACGATGACGATGACGACGATGACGACGATCGTTCAACGATTTCCTGCTTAGTTAAACGTTACAACAATTTTCAAACGACTGCTTGACTAAGAGGACAGACGACGCTCGACATTTTTCAACGTAAGATTGGAAGTGAGCTTTGGTACGTTGAAAAGAAAAGAAAAAAAAAAAAAAAAAAAAAAAGGAAGGTTCGTGGGTGGGTCGAAAAGAGTCCTTCCTCGTAATTGCCATCTGTCCACTCGACTTTTAGAAAGCACGTGTGGAGTTCCTTCTTCTTCTTCTTTTTTTTCTTTTTTCTTTTTTCTTTTTTCTTTTTTTTTCAGGAATTTAGCAACGAACGACGTGGTGGCAGGAAGGACTATCCGACCATCACTGCTCGAGATCTCTTTACTTTTTTTTTTCTCCCTCTCTCTCTCTCTCTCTCTCTCTCTCTCTCTCTTTTTCTTTGCTTTTCCAGACTGGCGCCGTAGGATCGGTCGAAACGTGAAAAACACTGAAACGTTTGTTCGGTCACTCGAGAACGGTATCGTATGCTTGACGATGGAACAGCCGTGGCCTGGGTGACTCCGTCACAGATTCGAAGATACAACGAGCCTCTTGTGCATATTTACGATGCTTCCTTCTCTCTCTTTCTCTCTCTCTCTCTCTCTCTCTCTCTCTCTCTCACTCTCTCCCCGAAAAGTCTATACCACGTAGGTACACGTATATGTAGCAAAGTATCTACGTAATCCGCTCAACGACATTTTTATCCAATCGATCTCCTCCCGAGGATCCATTGTTCCCCGCATTCTAAGAAGATCCACAGAAAAGAAGGATCAGAATTTTTTCTCGGTTCGTCATTGGACGGGCACCTGCTCTTTGCAAATTCACTACGAACCACGGTCGCGTTGGTATTCAAAGTGATTTGTCGAAGTGATGCGACGGCTAGCGTAAACAAAGGGGATGTCATTGCATCCTGTTGACAAAGACGACCTATCGTCAATGAGGCCTCTGACGTACGTGATTGTAAACAGGCACGGGTTCGAGCTAAATTCCTCCTCTCTCTCATTCTCTCATTCTCTCTCTCTCTCTCTCTCTCGCCCTATCGCTGTCTGGCTCTCTTTCTCTGTTTGGCTCCTCCTGGATGTACATACATATGTGTGTGCATACATGCACGCGTAGCGTCGAGATAGAATAAACCCTTTTCTGACGATTAATTCGATCAAGGAATCAATTTTTGCACTGGAGAAAAATATGTCAATATTATAACGACAGGTTCGAATGATAATTCGTTCGTTCGAAAAATCTGTCTAATCGATGCGCCTATTAATCTCAGTACCTGTAATCCATGGATCAACGTTTACCGGACAAAGATAATTCGATAAACAAATTTGAATGTTCCAGGAGACAAAGCGGTTGATCCGGCACGTCCATGGTTTGCACGGTTTATCGTACATATGTACTTACGTCTTCGTACCATAGATATTACAACCTCGCCACGTTGCAACCAATGCAACGATGTCGCCTTGTACACCCTTTGCACTCCTTGACAGGAACAAGGAGTGATTGTATCGTCATCGATCCCCCTATTCCACATCCCTCGATATATATATATATATATATATATATATATATATATATATATATATATATGTATACGCGCGGCCCACTCGAAATGCAAATAAAGAGAACGTGCTCGAACAATAAAGACCCCACTGTTTCGTCTCTGGTACGATCTTTGACCTTTCCACGAATCCAACTCTATCTTCTTTTCCGATCGTATGGTATTTTATACAATTTTTTTCTTTATTTTTTTTTTTTTTAACACTAGATTTACGGATAATGATTATATACCTATTTTTACTGAAGTGAGCCAATTTGACTCATACAAGAAAATTGAAGTTTTTTTGCAAAGAAAATAGTTCCAAATCAATTTAAATGAAATGTTTATTATCGAAAAATTCATGGGAAACATTTTTTACATATAAGCTCTCTTTTTGAAACACATTTTTCGCAAACATTTCTATTACATTTAGAACAATGGTTTGTACATCCGTTTCTTTTGCATGATCGTTGGACTTGACAATTCTTCCGTGCGTCAGTAGCATGAATTTCTGTCATTGGAATTGAAGTGTTCTCGACTTCTTCTCTATATTTACTTCTTAGCATGTACTGCATAAATCGGCATCTAGCTTTAGTAGGGAATAATTGCTCATCGATCGTTATGTTTGCGTCAGGTTTCTAACAAGCCTGACTATTCTCTATACATTTTTCCCATATTTTTGAAATCAAGGCTAATTTGTCGGTCTTCGGTCTTTCACTGCGTTCATTTTTTTTTTTTATCAAAACGTATGAACCGAAGTATGTCTATAAATTTATCTCTAGACATTGTCTGAGCGAAAAATGCATGACCCCACTTCGCAGATCACAAATATGAACACTTGGAATTTTTGCCTTATATGCTCCTCTAGCAAATAAAATTGCTACAAAGGCCCACAATTGTGATTTTCTAACCGTCCATTCCTTATTATTCAAAACTTGACGAGCTTCGAGTTCGGTACGTGATTTTATATACGCCATCATACCTTCGTCAATTAACGAATTGAATCCGCTACTTGCCGAACCAAGTATAATGTGCCTTTTAGCATAAGCAGTTGGACCAGAAACGTCTTTGAATATGGTATAAATCGGCGATCTACCTACGTTTCTGACTTCTTTCGATGTTTCCCATAAAGTCCCATCAGCAGCTTTTTCGGCTGAAATTTCTTTATCTAGAAGATGTATCGATAGTGTCTAAATCATTTTCGGTTTCAGAATCAGAACATAACTCTAGCTCTTTTTTTACTAGGAGCTGTGCAACGATAAACTTCGTCTTCGCTTTCGGTTTCAAAATCAGAAATAACCCTGGCTCTTTTTTTGTTAGGAGCTATACAACAAAAATCTTCATCTTCACTGCTCGAAGATTCAATTTTATCGACTTCCTCCTCTAATTCAATTTCGTTATCACATTGGTCTATATCAATTGCATCCGATTCATTATCCGATTGGTCTTTCTTTATTTTGATTAGTTTTTTCAACAAGAGACAATTTTTCTGATTTTTTCCCATAATAGAAACTCTAAATAACCAGATAAAATAAATATCGATTGTAAAAATTTCATGTTATGCGATTAATCGTTAAACCATTCTATGAGTCAAATTGGCTCAGAACCGTGAAATTAGGTATACCACATTCGATAATGCGAAATGAAGGGGTCTGCGGGGGAAGAGGAATGAACGTTTACATATATTTCATTACTTAACTAAAAACCAACGTATGTTTTTATAAAGTAATATTAAAGTTTTATATATATATATATATATATATAGTGTTCAAATTTTTAATGAGTCAAATTGGCTCGGTCCGTAAATGTAGTGTTAACTAGGTACACACATTTTTCAATGATGAATAATTTTTGTCGAGAAAAAAAGAAGGATAAACAGAAAAAATACATTTCAAATATCTATGGTTTAACTCGAAGGAAAAGGAATGAAAGAGAATAGAAGGGGTGGGTGGAGGAGGTGAGGGGGAATGAGGGAAAGAGAACAAACAGCTCCTTCTCTCTCTCTCTCTCTCTCTCTCTCTCTTTCTCTCGTTCAATTTTCTCGCACTGTGCTACCCTTATGACAGCGTAATTGAAACAGCACGTGTCTTCTGACAGACATGGCGAGCTAATGGCGCGACGCTATCGTGTTATCGGACGTCAGGGGCGTAGTACGGAACCGGTGCACCGGCACTATCACGTAACCCATACTGCTAGCGACAGTAGGAATAGAAAGGGGCAACTATGAGGGGGGTTATTGGCAAGCAAAATGGTTGGAGGGAAGAATGGGGGAGAGGCAAGTTGCACGGAATATGTGATTTCCATCGGACGACACGCATCCTCCTGCGGGTCGAGTCAATAATAACGGCTTTTCATTGCGATAACTGAACAAGGAAAAACAAGATGGCTGTGGATGGTTAATCCATCGTTTTTATACAACGAACAATAAAACGTTCGCGAAAGGGGAATCATTTCTCCTCTCTTTTACTTTTTTTTTTTTTTTCTTTTACGAATAAGACATGTGCGTGAAAGGAAAAGAATAAAGAATACGACAGTGTAACGTCGTATCCATTTCTTCTTCTTCTTCTTCATAGTTTCAAATTTTAACGAAACGAATCTACGAACTAAATAGAACGATATTACGGAACAGAGAATGCACGAGCGTGTATCATAATTCAGAATTTACCTCGCGAACATCGGATTCTATTCCGACTACTATCGCATTACTCGAATTAAACGTGCAGAGCGTATGGAACATACTCACTACTGTCGTGTCTGTCCAATCATAAATGTACTGTCTCTAACCATTCCTTCCTAGATTTGTCTATCTTCCTATCCATCCATCCATCCATCCATCCATCCATTCATATATCCATCCGTCAATCAATTCGTCTATTTGTGTGTCCTTTTCAATCATAATCGTAGTTTGCATTCTATGGATCGAAGTGAACACGATCGGGCTCACATACGAACGTCGAACTGATTGCAAAGTATTCTTTTGGCCCATTGATTCCAACGTTAAATACGTTTTTTTTTTTTCTATTTTTTTTTTTTCCACAAATGACACTCCTTCTTTATTCTCTCCTTTTACTATAACAACGCATATCATTGTCCTAATAACCATAACCAATTCGGGATAATATATCTCGGATAGTATTTTCATTTCTAGAAAATCTTTCTCGAAGAGAAATGACCATCCTGAATCGACTCTCGATGCACATGAAAGCATAGATATCTTCGCGAGCCTGCCAGACGTACCAATAAATATTTTGTTCGTTTCTGCGGTGGATATGAAAGAGGGGTGAAAAAGGAGAAGAGGAGAGAGAGAGAGAGAGGGAGAGAGAGAGAGAGAGAGAGAGAGAGAGTAAAAGAAAAAAAAAAAAAAGAACGAGGTAAAAAAGCAAAAAAAAGAGGAGGAGAAGAACAAGGGGGTTGGCGGGGCGGGGAGGACAAAATTCTAGGAGAAGGAAGTATTGGAAATGAAATTGTTACATTTTTTTTTCCTTCCATTTCCATCGAGGATATAAAATTCCACGATGCATCTCTCTCTCTTTCTCTCTCTCTCTCTCTCTCTCTCTCTCTCTCTTTTTGTTTCCTTTTTTCGTTTATTTATCCGCTTTCCTTTTTTTTCTTTCTTTTTTTTTTTTTTTTTTTTTTTTTAATCGTTCGCAGGATCCCTCTGAATTGGTACATGTAGACGTACATCCATATATATATATATATATATATATATATATATATATTTATATATATAATCTTTACATACATGTACCCATCTGTCATCGTGAGCGAGCGAGAGAGAGAGAGAGAGAGAGAGAGAGAGAGAGAGAGAGAGAGAGAGAGAGAGAGAGAGAGAGAGAGATAGATAGAGGGAGAGAGAGACAGAGAGGGGTGTCCGAATCTACGGCCAACTGTTTTACAAGGGCAATCTCGTTTAATAAGTCGCTCGGTAACAGCCTGCTCTTTGTGGGAAGGGTGTTGCAAAGGGGGGGGAGGAGGAGGGTGAGGTAGGGGGTGAGGGAATAGAGGCGACGGCGTTGCGATAGCAAAAGGGAGTAACGATGGTTTGTATTTGGTATATCGAGTGGCATTTGGCCGCCATTCGTAACGATAGCCCTATAACGTGAAATCTCTTCAAAAGTTTATCGATTTTATCTACAGAGACGTGCGACATTGAATATAACGATGACGTCGACAAGTATTCGACGAGATTACGGAATATTTAAAAGTAACGATGGGAAATGAATTTGCGTATGGATCGTTTGGTGAAACGATGAAGCTTGCGGGTAGTAGAAAAAGGGGGGATGGGTTAAAATCAAGACGGTGGCGATGTAGGGAAACGGTGGAAGGGACGGGGGTGGGGGGTGGGGGGTGGAGAGGAAGGAGATAACCAAACGAGAGAGAGAGAGAGAGAGAGAGAGAGAGAGAGAGAGAGAGGGGGGACGACATATGGCGGAGCTTTAATAATTGAAGCTGACACCGGCGCAGATGCGAGTACGACCACACGGTCCGCCCATCAAATATTTAGAGATTATAAACTAGCCGAGGAGGAGGGGGAGGGGAGGAATAGGAGGTGGAGAAGAAGGACGACGACGACGACGACGACGACGACGACGACGACGAGGACGAGGACGATGGGTAGGACAAAGTGCAACGTTATTTACAACGACGTCATTCGAACGTCCGAGAGAATTTAACGAGAACGTTAAATTTTCATCCCCCACCCACCCCCTCCCCCCACCTTTCCCGAGGATTCTCTTCTTCGTCGTTTTCATCGTCCTCCCCGTTTTCGATCGATCGCGCGAATAAAAATCAAAAGTAAAAATAAAACGGGGGATGTATGTAAAAATCCTTTGGTAAAAGATTGATTCGAGAAGATAGACGGACAGGCAGACAGACAGTAAGACAGACTTCTTTCTCGTCCAGGTGCTTCCAGGTTCGAGATCGATTCAATACGTCCGATAATAATCGCGATTCGAATATCGATAGCCGCTCGTAAATGGTTGTATCAGATAAGGAAGTTAATCGTAAATTATATGGGCTTCTCCCTCTTTCCATTTGCCATTGTCCAGGATTTAAAGAGGAAGGAGAGTACCTGGCTCTCGATCGAGGGCGAAGAGAAAGAAGAAGAAGAAGAAAATGGTGGGATGGGGGGGGGGGAGTTGTCGATAAGAACACCGACTCATGGATGGCAATTTAATCCGATGGCGTTTGCTCGAAAGATAAATCATCCTTGCAACGCTTGAGATTTATCTATTACGAGACGCGAGATATATTCGTATATTCTTTTTAGATCGCACGGAAGTAAATATGTGGGATGAATTAGGCTGGTAAAACGTAAATCGAATGACGAAGCGTGCGATTCGATCGGTCGAATGAACGAGTATGGCTGTAGTCGTGGAGATGAGATTTATCGATTGGTCGGGTAAGTGCGCTGAGGAATGATCGTAACAGGTGTGAGGAGAAACGACGTGCGAGTAAGGACGACGAATAGCGACATGTTAGAAATACAAGTCTCTCTCTCTCTCTCTCTCTCTCTCTCTCTAATAACTTATCGCGTGCTATAACGCTCTCCTCGTAAATATTATGCGCGATAACGTTCAATTCCTTAAATCGTTTGACTTCGACGTCGTAGGGGTGGGAGCGGGGAGAGGGTGACGGGGAGGGGGTGACGGGGAGGGGTGACGGGAAGGGGGTGACGGGGAGGGGGTGACGGGGAGGGGGTGACGGGGAGGAGGAAAGAAAAGAAAAGAAAAGAGGGGAAAAAAGAGAGAGAGAGAGAGACGAGAAACGTTAATACAGATATCGTTGATAGATAGAAACGTCGAGATTTTTGCTCGGGCATTTTAAAGAAAAGAAGAGAACGCGAAGGGTGGCTGAGGCAAGGGTGGATGTCAAGAGCAGGGTAAAGGAGGGATTAGTTGATTGGCGTCGACGAGGCCATCTGGTTCCCAAAGCCCTCTTGGATTAGACCGCGTCGTATCTTTCACGTGCCATCCACAGGGACGAGAACAACTCGACCGCAGAAAGACGACAGGATCGGGATAGGGCGAGGCCGAGTACTCTAAGGGCAACGAGAGGAACGCTTCGAGATATCGACTACGCGCTGCCAGAAACGATGAAGACGCGCGCAGCTGACGCAATCAGACTTATTAGTCCCGTGGGTCGACCTTCCTAAAAGCCGATTTCGACTTTCCCCTTACGCCAAGAGATTCGACCAACTTGGATGTTGGAGTAGGCTAAAAATCCCCGGAGAATGGCCCACCTATCTCGCCAACTCGTCATTTCATTCTTTCTTTCTATTTTTTTCTATCTTTTCTCCTCTGCTTTGACTTTTTTACATTTTTCAAGACTCGTTCATTCGATTAAATCAATTCTCCGACGTTAACGGAGGTAAATGTACGCAGTTAAAGGGTATACCACAACGATAATAACATCACGATCGTAATACAGATTTTCATCCTTCGTTTTCATCGAAACGAACGCGACATCTACCCTATTTTACCTTCTAAAAAAAAAAAAACAAAGAAAAGAACAGAAAAAGAAATCTAATAGACCCTAATCACTCCTGAAACATCTTCATGTTCGAAGGTGTTACATCGTCGGTGTAGAGCGTAGTTGAAAGGTTAGCGATTAGTAGCCTAATTATATGTATCTTAGAGTGATAAAAAGGTCTAATAAAGTTAGATCGGTTGGAGGGCGTGGAGGACTAATTTAAAAATATCAGATTCCAAGTGACGGCGTAGACGCGCGCACACACACACACACGCTTACACACGCACACACGCACACGTGCACACCAATATAGATATATTCTGCGAGGGCGGTCGGTGCCCTTGGGAATTTCCTTGGCCCTTTTTCAGGACATCTGGCCGACAAGCATCGGATGGCGAGTCGTCTGCGCCTTCTCCTTCCTTCTAATGCCTTTAACACACCCCCATCTGCGCATATGCTACGCAGATACCACGTGTGCCATGGCGATGGCCGCCTCTTTCCCTTCACCACCACTCAAACGTCTTTACGTATATAACAATCGTATAACCCCCCGTCCCCCAACGTCCCCTCGTCCCACCACCACCACCATCCCCTCACCGTCCCGTTAAGTATACCACATTATGCGACAAGCTTACTTTTTTCTCTTACGTCTCTAAGCCGAGAGAAAGAGAGCGAGGACGATTCCCAACGATATAAGCCATTTAACCACGTAAGAAAAATGGGAAAGAAACGAAGCGCGTGATAAACGTATAAGTACAAAATTTCATTATCGAACGATCCTCGTCCAATCATCGTTAACCCTTTTCAAACGTAACAATAAATTGTTTTATCCGTAACGACGACGACGACGACGACGATGTGTCCCGATTAAATCCTTGATTCGTAATAGACGATAGAACGTCGATTCTTCTTAGTACAAATTATCGTTCAACTGGGTGAGGGGTGGGGGTAACGTCGAGATGACAAATATGTCTTTAATAAGAGAAGAAAATCTTCGTTAGCCTTATCGATTTCAACGGACCTTTCTTTCTTTTTTTTTTTTTTTTTGTTCACGGTTACGTACGGTAGCTACGTATTAGAAATACGAAGGACACGTTCAATTTCCACGCACGTGTGCCGTCACGTGCGCATAAGCGGGTTCACCAAAAGGCGAAAGAAAAGGAAGGGACACCATGCGTATGGGGGTTCGTAATGCTCGTCGCGAAGTCACCGGGTGGTGAATGGCTTGAGGACGAGGAAGAGAAGGAGAAGGGGAAGGAGGAGAGGGAGGGGGCGGGGGATGGGACGGCAGGAACTATCGCGAGGGTCCCTGTTTTCAGCACGTGTCGTGAAAGGAACGAACTAAGTCAAAGCTAGGAAACCAAGAGAAGGTACGTAAATAGGAGAGGAAGGATCGCCTCGGATCCTTTCTGAGGGGTGAATGTACTTTGCGTTTGAGAGCGAGAGAGAGATGGCAAACTGACGTCCCACAAGCATAAATATAGAACGACACCCCGCTGCGGACGGCATTGGTTAAAGGAAAAGGCCAACGTAAGAACCTTTAGCGAACTTATATCGAGGGTTGGGAGAGTGGTGGAGGGGCGGGGGAGGGTGGACGGCGGGGGTAAAAGCATCGGTAAGAAGAGGAACGTAGACTCCATCGACCACGATGACAGACCTAACGACCAAACATTTCTGCAAGAAAGTGAACAAGGGAAAGGTTGTAAGGTTTACTCGTAGACAATAACCGAAATAACTTTTCCGAGAGCGATCGACCGTTTTACCTCACATTACCCTCGGAAATCCCTAAGCTATCGTCCATCTTTCGAAAATGGAAACTTCCGTCCGTGCGACCAAATGGAAGGACGAATCAACGGTTAATACGGGACTAAGAGATAAGCGATCTTTCCTAGAGATCGGTCCCTTCAGGATGGACGAAACGAATGTCGGTAAAGGCTATATAGTCTTTACGTCCCGTGCTTCGTAATAATCACGAATACTTTTTCACTTTTATTCGTCTAACGTGGTAACGTCAAGCATACGAGGGATTTCGTTCGTCTTCGTAACAATCCGATGTCAATTTTCACGAGCGCCGAAGGAGAAAGGATCTCTTCGTGATGATCGTGGGTGAGTGGGTGGGGGGTGGTAGGGGAGAGGGGGATGGGAATCGAACGAAGTTACGTCGAGAAATGTCTCCACCCCCACCCCCACCCCCCTCCCCCCACCCCTCGCCGACTCCCTTCTAATATGCGCGTATGGATGTTTCGTGTAATGTGATAACGAAAAAAAAAAAAAAAAAATTATAACGTTCAAAGTCCATCCTCGAAAGTTTCCCCGTAGTAATCGTGATCGTTTGGTAGAGCTTTTAGTGCCCGGCGAAGTAAACCTTAACGACGACGCTACTTTATCGCGATTCTAAACGGTGAAGGAGAGAGTTGGGGGGTGGGGTGGGGAGGAGTGGGGATGGGGAAATAGCGTCTTTAAAACGTCGAGCGTAATGTCTCGCGAGCAGGTTCGGCTTTTATAAACACCTCCTTTGATCCTCCTTCCGGCAGCGCGCGCGCGCTATCGCGATTCTGGCTCGTTCGCGGAACGAGTTAATGACTCGGAAAAACCCTCGAGCGCGACTCGCGACGAGGCCGCTAACACCCGTATGAATCTCTCTCTCTCTCTATCTATCTATTTATCTATCTATCTATCTATCTCTCTTTCTCTCTAGGCGTGGGTGCATGTTCGCGTGTATATGTATAAAATGATGAAGTCTCCAATGCCGAGTCATCAGTACCGGTAGCGATATCGTTTCACGTAGGCGACCAGAATAGAAATATATGCCTTGGTGATTTGTTATTCAAATTCATAAAATATCAACGTACTTACCTTCCTTCATCTATTTAACGACATTAAAGATTATTTTTATCGATTCGACCAGAGCAAAGAATGGTTGGACGTTAATCGTTAATCGTCAACCATGTCCAACGAGATAAATCTATCGCAGCTTTGTTCGAGGAGGCATTCAAAGGCATTTAATGACTCGAACGATAATGCAACGAACGAGTGGAAAAAAGGCAAATACACATGTAGATAAGAACTCGATGCTCTTCTGACTCGTTTAAGTGTATTCTCTCTCTCCCTCTCTCTCTCTCTCTCTCTCTCTCTCTCTCTCTCTTTCTCACTGCGTGTCTCTCGTACGTGTTTCGTTCGAGGCTTTAAGGACTCCACACACTGACATCAAGTTTTTTTCCACATCTTCCATAATCTTCCCTTTTCCCCTTCCTCCACTTTTGTTCAAATTAAACGGACGGAGGATGCGTTTAATGTCGTGGCCGCCTAACTCCAGCGATCGCTCGAAGAAAGTGAAGGTAGAAAAGGGAGTGTTTGATTAATTGGGAAAACCTCTCTCTTGCTCGTCTCCTTCGTACTTTTTTTCGGGGGTTTTTTTTCCCCCTTCTCTCTTTTGTCCTCGTTTAAGTTAATTCACGCGTCTACTAAGCGATCCACGAAATGTGAAGAAAATTCGAAAGAGAATTTGTCGTCATTGGTAACGCCTAAATAAAGGATTAAATAAATAACGGCGTAAATAAAGGATTATCCTTTTTAAAACGACCTACAGGGTGCTAACGAACGTGCAAAGCTAACGGAATAACTTTAAGACGAGTCCTAGTTGTCAAACTCCCCCACCTCCCCCGGCTCCCCTGGTTTTTTCCGCCGTGGAAGATTCCGTGTCCCTTCTCTCGCGTGCAAACACGACTAATCGTCGTACGTGTTTACCGTCTTTATAAATACAAATATTTTCAAAGAACGTTAAGGAAGAAACGACTTTCGACTTTTACGATTTGGATACATGACGATACGTAATCAGCGTCATCAGGCTCGAGCGATTTCGGGACGAAGAGATCAACGGAGAACCACATATCTGATATATATTTAAAGAGCCGTTGTTTACTACGAACGGACGACGATCACCGCGTACACAAATTTCCCATGAATCCTCGACGAGTTTTATCCGTTGTGGGCTGGACAAAGGGCAAAAAAAGTGGAAAGGAAAAATTAAAAAAAAAAGAGAGAGAGAAACGATTAGCATCCCCTGTAATGGCGGTCGCGTATGGATTTTCTCAGAGTCTCGAGGATCGGTCTTGTTTGACGAGAGAAAAAGGAAAAGAGAAAGAGAGAAGCGACGAGAACGTTTCTGCGGGGCAGAAAGGTCGATGCACACGATGCGTGAAGAAGTCGAGAGAGTGACAGAGAGACAGAGAGAGAGAGAGAGAGAGAGAGAGAAAGAGAGAAGAAGGGGGGATGGTGAACGAGGAAGAAGCTTGAAAGAAAAGAGAGAAGAGGGTGGTGTTATCGGATGCGAGGCATGTAACCCTAAAAACGCGTGGAGCCGTAACACGAAGCCAAGCGAGTTCTGCGTCCTTTTAACAGTGATTCCTTTCATCCAACCCCGAGAGAGAAAGAGATAGAAATATTCCTCCTCCTTCTCTTCCTCCTCTTCCACCACCCCATACCCCGTCACTTCACTCTCACTGCTCGTGATCGTCCGAGTAAGGAAAAAGCTCTCTCTCTCTCTCTCTCTCTCTCTCTCTCTCTCTCTCTCTCTCTCTCTCTCTATGTCTCTCTCTCTCTCTCTCTAAAGAGTCTCAACGTGTTCCTTGACAGGCACCTTAGACGAGACACTGGTACGAGAGGAGGAAAGCTCGATAAACAAGCTGCGCTTTTTCTTTTTCTTTTGTTTGTTTTATATATATATATATATATATTTATGTAACATATATATATATATATATATATATATATATATATATTTATGTAACATATATGTATATATATATATTTGATGTAACATATATATTATATATATGTATATATATATTATAAGTAACACGTATATATATATATATACATATTATATGTAACATATATGTATATATATATATTACATGTAACATATATGTATATATATGTATATGTATATACATATTTGATGTAACATATATATTATATATTATATATATGTATATATATATTATATGTAACACATATATATACATATATATATATATATATATATATACATATATTGGATGTAACATATATGTATATATATATATATATATATATATATATATATATATATATATATTACGTGTAACATATATGTATATATATATTTGATATAATATTTAATATAGATGTAATATATATATATATATATATATATATATATATATATATTACATTCTTCTTCTTATTTATTGTCCATTGAAAGAGTATCGAACAATCGAACTTTGTTGGGAAAAATCTGCGTGAATACGTCTTTGTATCAGTAAATTGATTTCGGAAAATTGACGATATTTTTATATTCGCAAGCGTCAATGAAGGAGGGTTAGAAAAAAAAGGATATAAAAGAAGTAAAAGAAGAAGAAGAAGAAGAAGAGGAAGATGAAGATGAAGGAGAGAAGCAAAAGGATCTTTTGCTCGTGGTCGCGTGTCGACCGTTAACGTAAATCACGTGCCGCTTGTTAGTACGGTACACCGTTAACGCAGTCTTCTTCTTCTTCTTCTTCGTTGACGTCGTCGTCGTCGTAGTCATCGTCGTCGTCGTCGTCGTCGTCGTCTTCGTCTTCTACTTCTTCTTCATCTTCTTCTTCCTCTTCTACTTCTTCTTCTTCTCCTTCTTCTTCTTCTTATTCTTCCTTCCTGAGACGCGGCTACCAGCTGTCAGCTGACTTCCGTTTCCGAGCGACTCTTCTCAGTGTTATATTATTAGAACGATCTCTGCGAGTGTTCTGCGACGAGACAGAAAGAGTGGATGAGGAATAAGACCAATAGAAATTAAGGAAAGGAACCGTGCTATCTTTGAAATTTCCATTAAGACGACGAGGAGAAAGAAGTTATTGTAAAATCATGACAAAGAAAAATTTTCTATCTTGATATTCTATATATCTATTCTTTATAATAGATTTCATCGAAAATTCATCACACACACACGCGCGCGCGCGCGCGCGTGTGTGTGTGTGTGTTTTTCCAATATAAATCTGGATTATATATATTTTGTTATTTTCTATTCGACGATCGGTACGCGGCAAGAAGACTAGGATAGACACAAATCATTTTATAAATCCGGTATTAACCTACATCCTTCTCAGTGATTCGAGGTGAACCAGCAATGGCGACGGCATTAAAGTAGGTTCGTTGATTAACGCGTCGACTGCAAAATGTCAGTCGTCGTCGAATCGACGTGCCCGCGGGCTAATTTCAGGTCGCGTTTTCTGCTCGACCTGAATCACTGGGAGAGGAGGCGTAATCGACGGAATTACATCGTCGTCGTCGTCGTCGTCGTCGTCGTCGGAAAATGAATAAAAAGAAAAAAAAAGAAAAGAAAAGAAGGAAGAAAGAAAGAAAGAAAGAAAGAAAGAAAGAAAAGGAACAAACGAGAAAAGATGGAAATGTCATTCGCTATACATTTAAATGCATGAATTATTCGCGAAATAGTAATGGTCTATTTCCACGATATACGTATAATGAATATTCGATCGTTTAAAAGCTTTCTATTTTTGAGGATAACGGTGGGTGGGGTAGAGGGGGGTGGGAGTAGGGGACACAACCACGAGTACTTGGTAGCGTCGTCTATAATCGAGTGCGAGGGTACCGACCGTACCTTATCGATTTCAAAAGATATCGATAATATCGATGGATACGTAGAAAGAAAACAAAATACAGAATATATAAATAAACAATAATTGACATTTATCTTGGGCAAAAAAGCAAAAAAAGGCCACAGTCATCAAATCCTCTCTTCTATATCTTATCGGTGATCTCGATTAGTGTACGATCGATATCGATTCGTTATCTATCTATGTTATGTATCTTTACTTGCCTATATTTAGGAAACATATGCGAAATATTATTATCGGAAATGAAGCGGAATAAAAAGTATCACGATCTAAATAAAATCGTGGCGTTCGTAAGAGAACGGTTTGTTCGCACGAACACATGTCCTAAGTGTGTTTAACATATGCAAGAAGAATTGGAGGGACAAAGGGCAAATGGAATGGTAAAGGAAATGTGGCCGACTAAAATCGAGAAGCTCGGTTTGTTTTCCGCGCGCAGGTGTCGAGCATTCCTACAGAGTGAAACGCGCGCTCGCTTCGTGCCGACAAGATGTTAGTCGCTCGACCAACACGGCCCTGTGTCCCTACCCTTCCCCTTTTCGTTCCTAGGAAAAGACAAGGAACGGACAATATTGCCCGAGGGAAGAAGCTCAACCATAGCTTTTCTTGTACTACAAGACCGCGTGCTCGAGTGTAAATAAACACGGACGCGGAATTACGTCTGGCGACGTTGACAGTTTCCATTTTTCATTTAACGTTCCTACGAGGCATTTATCTTTTATTGACATTTTTTCTTCTTTCTCCTTTCTTTTTTTTTTTTTTTTTTATACGACACGATTATGTACGAAACAAAAAAAAAAGAAAAAAACGACAGGTTTGACGAACCGTTGAAATTCGTCGAAGCCAATGTGTCGAAGTAATGATTGACTTATCTACGGAAATACCTTTTGAGAAGCGTTATTATACCCTTTTTCTACGAACTATTCTCATTAGATTCATTACGAAGTATTACGAGGCAACGTTTGACATTTGTCCTAACGCAAATTCGAACGATTTCGGTTCGATCGTTATTAAATCGTATTAAGGAGTCATTGTTACTAATTACCCAGTCTTCCTTGGGGCAGGTTCCCCCCACCCCCACCCTCCCTTTTCCGTCAAAAGTATTCGAGAACTATTGAAATTTCGATTCCGCGTACACTTACGAAAGAAACTTTCTACTAATTCTGACGATTATCTTAATCCATGGCAGCTGAGTAGTCCCTCGTAGGTACGATTATTATCTGTTTGTACATTAAAACTTTGAACATCGATGTCGAGTACGATAGTCGAAAGGTAAAGGAAAACGCGGATATGCACACGTGCTGACCATATTGATGATGATGCAAAAAAAAAAACGAAAAAAAGAGGAAAACAATTTTACGGGCCTCGTTACTCGTTAAAAGAATCGAACGACTAAGTGCGAGAACGGTAAGCATTTGAGAAGAAATATCTGCTAAGGTTTTTCCCCTTGTCGTAAATCTAACAATGGTGTATTTTCGATGGTTCCCATTTCTCGGAGGCACAATACCACATTCTGTGACCCACATGTGCTCTACGTGTAAGACACGTAACGAACACGACACAACAGTGACATACTCGACGATAGAGGCTCACTTTCGGAAATTGAAAAATTCTCTCTCGTTATTTCTTATTATTAAAGTTCTAACAATGTGCGAAACGTGTACTACACGATTCCTGCGCACGTTCGTACGTTCGTTCGTTGTCAATGTAACGAAACGTCAAACTTTGTCGAGCGTGTCAATTAAAAGACGATCTCGATTGGAGCCCGTATTTCCTCTCGCAAATTCTCAGGCGCCTCGATGAACATTTCTAAAATTCCTCTTTCGAAGGACACTGGTAAACGACGTGCCGTAGGATTAACCACGAACGAAAGAAAGAAAGAAAGGAAGGAAGGAAGGAAGGAAGGAAGGAAGAAAGAAAGAAAGAAAGGACTCCGCAATTAACGATCTCTTCCCTCGACGTAGTTGGAAGCTAATTTCCGTCGAAGAGCCACGCTCGAGGGTAGTTCCCATGCTCGAGAGAGAGCCTCCGAAAGGAGACAAGGACGTTCAAGCGAGATGCTGTAAAAGAGGAGCGTCTCGCAAAAGTATCGGGGGAGAACGAAAAGAGAAAGACGGATATAGGTAGGGGAAGAGAGAGAGAGAGAGAGAACGAAAAGAATTCGGAGGTCGAATCTCCGGGAGATCAGGAGTGGTAATGGGCTCCTTGACCAGCGAGACGCTCCACAGTGGTTGTCGGTGAGTCCCATAAAGTCGCGATTCTCCCCATACAGGACGGAAGAGAGAAAGAGAGTAGCATGGAAGAACGCGTTAGGACTGGTGGGTGGTTTAAGGATGTGTGCGTTAAGGATGTCTGTATGTATGTATTCGTGTATGTGTGTTAACGCTAGTGCGAGAGAGAAAGGAAGAGAAGTGGCGCCGTTCTGTCGGCCCCCGCTACCTCCTACCGCCAACAATGCGTGCACCTTCCCCTTCCTCTCGAACACGATATTCCTCTCTCTCTCTCTCTCTCTCTCTCTCCCTCTCTCTCTCTCTCTACTCTTACACAAACTCCGATCCTTTCCTGACGTGCTTACCCCTACTACGAGAGTCGATACGACGCGTCGCGTTTCGTGGAGCCGACACAGTCGACACTCCTCCTCCTTCTCCTCTTCCTCCACCTCCTTCTTCTCCTCTCCACCACCTTCTCCTCTTCCTCTTCTTTTTCTTCTTCTCGATCTCATGTCCAGCCACTGCTGGAAGTGCCGCCGCATCCTTGTGTCGCCGCGATAGACGGTAGTCCAGTGGTGTGGTAGTAGTATATCGGTAGCAGTCTACTTCTACTTCGTCGTCGTGTTAGGTAGTGGTAGTAGTGGTGGTACCGACGATGGAATAGTGGTGGTAGTGGTAGTGGCGTGCAGTAGTGGTGGAAGGATCGCACAGGCCAGTCAGAACTCCCTCGCACACGGCGAGCCGACGAGGAGCGGCGCCGAGTCTCTAGAACACGAGGCGAGAATCAGTACGCCGTCGACTGCGAACGAGCGTGGACGTTTGTTCGCTCCTTCGGTTGGTATCTTTCTCGTTTCGACGCTGAGTAAACGTTTCAGAGAAAAAAGAAAGAAAAACCGACGGAGAAACACGAGCTCATCCCGACCGTCTCTATGAGCGAGAAGTACGGAACGATTTATTCGTAAAGGATACATTACAAGCGTTCGTGTGACTCCACTTGTTGGATTTTTGGATTACCTTGGATGAAATATAGACGGAGTACTTTGTACCTTCTTTTCGCCCCCTCTTTTGTTTTTTTTTGTCTTTTTTTTTTTGTTTATCTATCTATCTATCTATCTATCTATCTATCTATCTATCTATCTATCTATCTATCTATCTGTCTCTTTATCATTGCCATTATCATTGACACGTGACACAGCAAGAAGACACCTAGAGAAGAATTCAGTGTCGTGAAACTTTCAAGTGCGCGGGTGTTTGGAGAATCGAGGAGATCCGATTATTCTTATTTGGAGAGGATATTTTTTCTTCTTTCTTCCTTCCTTCCTTCCTTCCTTCCTTCCTTCCTTTCATTCTTTCTTTCTAAGCTGTGTGAAACGTGCGCGTTCATGAGAGGAAAATGAGCGGACACGTGGTGGAAACAACGTCGGAGCTCTCCGCTTTTATGAAAGGTGATTTGTGTATTTTTATTTTTATTATCACTAACGACCGAGACGATACGAGATCGTTTCGAATTATCCTTATCTATTACATTCTCTGTTTTGAAAACGACTTTGGAGGTACGATCTCTTATCGTCTTATAGTTTCAAACTAACTTTTAAACTAACGCTATTCCTAATATCAAACTCGCATATACACGAACAAATCCACGCGGGCGCAAAATCACATATTCCGAATACGGCTCGTCGACGTTCTCTTCTTACAAGGAAAAAAAAAAAAAAAAAAAGAAAACAAATGGAAAAAAGAACGAGAACAAAAACAAAGAAAGGAATATTTTGAAACACGCCATAGAAAGTACAATAATTTCCGTATTTCTTGCTAGGCAAAATGACGAACGGTCTTCCCTTCTCTCTCTCTCTCTCTCTCTCTCTCTCTCTCTCTCTTTCCTTTTATTTACAAATATTAATCTAGTTGGCTTACGATAAAGGTCGACGTCAGAATTTACACACAACGCGAAGAACGATTACTGTCTTTCGATAGTGCAATCGAACGAGAAAATAACCGAAGATAAGAGGAATTTCATTATGGTCAA
>OU426851.1:20013737-20116237 GCA_911387685.1 Dolichovespula media
TAATCGAAATCATAGTTTGATCTCACAAAACGATCGTTTTCGTATTCGTCCTTGATAAATTCATCGTCGCTGTTATCTTGAGACAACGCCTATTCTATCAAATTTCTGCCACGGTGAATATCATTTATTTATTTATTTATTTTTTTTTTTTTTGATTGATTGATCCAACAAACGACTTAATACTGAAATTAACGACATACGAAATGGCGTATAACCTGCAAACTAAAACGGTTTGATCATCGGCGTGTGAATGTTGTCCTCTATCGTCGGTGTGCCTGATTGGTAACACTTTTCGAGTACAACGCGAAACTTTGCCAGTGCCTAGCGAGGAGTATACATCGAGCGCGATAATTTAATACGAAAGAAGAGGAGAAACATTCAATTCGATTAAAAAGCAAAAAATGAAAACGAAAAACGAAAAGGAGAGATAGAAATGTAGGCTCGAATATGAACGTTAACAAGTATCCTTCGGAGCATCTGGCTAGCGCCAGACTCTTAAGCGTTTTACGAGTCAACCGTAAGAACGAATAAGAGAAGGGAGGAGAAGAGAGGGTGAAGAGAGAAGAAAAGAGTTGGAATAAGAAGAAGGAATAAGGTCGAGGGAGTGCGAGGAGGATAGAAAATAAGCGTCATTATACATATTCCGTTCTCGTACGGCTACGACTGACTCTCGCGCGCGTTTCCGCTAGAAGGCTTTCCGCGAAGCGCCTACTCGCGCGAGCGTTCGAAAGCGTGAGAGAGGAGTAGAGGGGGGAGGGGAAGCAGAACTCGTCGATAAATCTCCGTCGGCTCGAGCGTGGACGCGTCGTTTCCTGCCGATTCACGGGACGATTATACTCGTTGACAGCGGTTTGTACGTTCATATTCCCCCTCTCTCTCTCTCTCTCTCTCTCTCTCTCTCTCTCTCTTCCGTCTCCCTCCCACCTATCTCCGATTCGAGTGACAATCATTCGAATTTGATTCGCGAATGAAAACTCGCGCCTCGTTAATTCAATGGAACATCGGCGGTGTCCGAATAGAAGCTCGTTAGCCCGTCGATTTTCATCGATACTCGATGATCGAGGTAACGAGTTAGCGATCAATTTGAAAGAAATTGGTAGCTCGTACGTCGACTCGTTCGATTTTCCATAGAGACAAATAATAATTAAAACGGTCGAGAGAAAGGAATGGACATCGTACCTTCGTGAAATATGGAAAGATACTTATTCGAAGATTTATCGGCACCGATCTAATCCAACAATCCATTATTGTTCGATACACGCGTCGAGAAATTACGATGAGAAATAAGGGATCCTGTATATGGATGGATACGAGAGAGAATGAAACTGAGAGTCCTGACTGAAGAGGGGAGAGGGAGGAAGAGAGCGAGAGAGAGAGAGAGAGAGAGAGAGAGAGATCACGGCGCCAAAATCGAGAAACAATCGGTATTCGTGGTACGCGCTCCGTCACCATGACCGCTCGATCATTCTCTTCACCCGAACTCGACATTTATTTATAATTCAAGAAGAAACTATTTGGCCAGGGCTCTCTCTCTCTCTCTCTCTCTCTATCTATCTATCTATCTATCTATCTATCTATCTATCTGTCTATCTGTCTATCTGTCTCTCTCTTCCTTCGCGGTAGTCGCATTTACGAACGACCGTTTATTTTCAGCTCGTCGAAGCTGAAGAGGCACGCTGTAGGCGGCCAAAGCACTCTTTCGAAACGTTTAATCTCTCTCTCTCTCTCTCTTTCTCTCGAGAAAGAGAGAGAGAGAGAGAGAGAGAAGACGAAGACGAAGACGAGACACGGAAGGAAGTTTAAGCTTCATTTTCGTTTTCGATCCTCTTCGTAAATTTGTCCATAGGAATATCATATGTATATCGAAAGATCCTTGAAAAAAAAAAAAAAATAAGATAAAGAGAGAGGAGAGAGAAAAGAAGAGGAAAGAAAAGGAAAGGAAAGAAAAAAAAAAAACGTAGGAAGGGGACGGCAAGTGGTCGCGTGAAACGGCAGCAAATTGGCCATCGTTAAACGCAATCTTCGAACGCATCTTCCACGGGAAGCGGGAACGTTACGCGAAGCAAAAGGCGTGACTGCACGCCAGGCAAGGTCGTCGAGGCGTACTTGGAAAGAACGAGGTCGCTGACATCCTTCTTCCGTCTTTTCGCGAAACGGGATTGTTTCGTTTCGAGGAAGCGCGCTGATAGGATTTGCAAAGAAAAATACTCGTGGGAAAAATTCATCGGCCCCCGCCTCCCGCTACGTCTCTCTACAGATGTGTTGTTTTCTTCAAATGGATAGATGGGGGAGAGAGGGGGGAGCGAGTGGGTGGGCGGGTGGTGAGAGTTACGTGGGGGGAGAGGAGGGAATGAAAATCCTTTCCTCGTTTCTTCCCTATTTTACTCGATACAAAAAAAAAAAAAAAATAAATAAAAAGAACGTTCGGATCGATTTACGTGTTCTTTCAAAAAAAAAAAAAAAAAAAAAGAATTCGTCGCGCTGCCTCTTACGTTTTTTTTTTTCTTTTTTTTTTATCTTTGAAAATACGGCCCGTTTATAATTCGAGTAAGCGCAAAGATTAGAAAGAGCCTTTAATGTCACTCGATTATTTTTCACCGTCCTCGGCGAAACGAAAAAAAGTTGCGAAGTGCTTACTCTTTCTCTCTCTTTCTCTCTCTCATTTCTACGATTCGTTACGAATTCGTCGTACGTAAGAGTTTGCACAGTTGTCCTCGAACTATTTCGGTCTCTGTTTGAACAATTGCCGAACGAGAAGAAGAGAAAAGATGGCCGCGCGTATATGCGTGGGGGCACACATGTGGACATCGATCGATCGATCGATCGATCGATCGATTCGATCAGGAGTCGCACTCCTTCGATCCTGTGCAATCGTTTTATACTTTACACGATATATATATATATAACCGTTTGCCGCCAGTTGTTTTCGATCATCGAGATGACACTCGAAACGCACAAGCTCGTCGCGTGCGTAATTATTTACATAGAGCGAGAGAGAGAGAGAGAGAGAGAGAGAGAGAGAGAGAGAGAGAGAGAGAAAGAGAGAGAGAGAGAGAGAGAGAGAGAGAAACTGTCGCTCTCGGAAGGAAGCAAGTAAACCGAACAGCTGATCGTTCTGCTGATATCACACTTTAAAAATAGATTTCATGCGGCGCATCTTTGAACAGACAGTAACTCGCGACACACGCATCATCCATCCCATACGTAATATTTTCCAAACAAATCATTTCGTTCTGGCATTCATCAAAGTCATACACACACACACACACACACACACATTCATTTCGTATTTCTCATTCCTTTTTTTCCCCGTTTCCTTTTAATATTATTTTTTTTTATTTTTTTTTCTTATTTTTTTCTTCGCTCTCTTGACTGGTAATTGACAAAAAAAAAAAAAAATAAAAATAAATAAAAAAAGGGAAAGAAGAAAAAAGGAACGGAAAAAAATCTCGATATACATGGATACACGTAACAAATAGATGTTTCGTATTCCATGAGATTCTCAGCTCTTATCGGCGATCCACGCGAGGTTGGACCGACAAATCATGAAATGGAATTCGATATCGAACGATATCGCGACCGCGAGTCGCGAAACATTTTTCTCTCTCTCTCTCTCTTTCTCTCTCTCTCTCTCTCTCTCTCTCTCTCTCTCTGTCTCTCTCTGTCTCTGTCTTCCTTTCAGCACGATCGAACATGCTATCTCGTTTCTCCGTCGATGTGTTTATAAAAGAATGAGAAAAAGAGAGAGAGAGAGAGAGAGAGAGAGAGAGAGAGAGAAAGAAAAAGAGAAAGAGAGAGAGAGATCGATCGTGTGTGCGCGCTTCACTGGCGCCTGTCGCCGACCTCGAAGACCTCTCTCGACTTCGTCGACTCCTACGTCCTCCTATCGTCGAGAGCTCCCGTTTATCTTCTCTTCTCTTCTTTCTTTCTTTCTTTCTTTCTTTCTTTCTTTCTTTCTTTCTTTCTTTCTTTCTTTCGTTCGTTCGTTCGTTCGTTCGTTGTCTCGCAAAAAGAAAAGATGAAATGGAAAAGAGAGAGAGAGAGAGGACAAACAAAGGATTCTCGGTAATCTCAGATATGAGAATATGCGATTTCGCTGAGAAGAGTCTCAACGATGACGACACTCAACGATTGAGTAGAAGCAGATGGCCGATAGGCGAGAATCCAGGTTGGTTATCACTGCGATAAAGCTTTGTAACACGCGACCTAGCTTTTCTCTCTCTCTCTATCTCTCTCTCTCTCACCTTTCCTCTTTACGCCAGCTGGTCGAAACGCGTTAAACCTCTTTAACAGAGAGTATCATCATCCTTCTTAAATTTATATATCCTTCTATCAATCCCACGCAGTTGTTACTTCTTAGGAGTGAGCGATCTATCGAATATCCTTGTTTCATCAATCTTTCGTTAACGCTTTAATAATTAATAACGATCGAACAAAATCTCTCATACTAAAGTGATTTCGTGATATATTAAACTGTACCAATCGTATTCCCGTTCGATCCAAACGAATGATTATTTTCATAATACGCCTTCCAATATACGATCGTATTTCGTGATTATGTCGATCGGTGAGATCCCGTCGTTCTCCTTGGAGATCTCGGTCATCGCAAATATTTGCGCCACGATTTGAACGTTATTGCATTGGGGAGGGGAGTAGGAGGGGTGGGACGAGACGAGCGAGCGTGGTGGAAGAATAATATACGAAATTGGATGGAAATCGGTAGAAGGGAGGGGGGGGGCGTGGTTTTATGTAGATCCAGAGAGAAGGATTTGAAAAATATTTGAAATAATGTATAAAATTTGTAAGATATTATAAGTAATATATAAAATTTGGAAGGAACGTAGGTGAAGTAACACAACAAGGACTACTACTACTACTACTACTACTACTACTACTATTACGAGCACTCGATCTTTCGATAGGTCGATACGGTAGCTAGCGGTCGGTCGATGCAGCAGGAGCTCACCGAGGTCAGTGCGGTCGCCAACGAGAAAGACGATCCCGTCGGCGAGTGTGCAAGCGCTGTGTGTTTGCCTCCCGGAAAGGCAATAAAAGGAAAGCGACGTAGACGAGGTTGGCGCCAGAGCCATGTGGCTGCTGTTGCCGCCACCGTCGTCCTCGGCTCGAAACGAGCGAGAAGCTGCTTCCTTCTTAAGGAGTGAGATAGATAGATAGAGAGAGGGTTGGGAGGAGAGGGGAGGGGAAGGGAACTCGAGCAAAAAGGGTGCATCGGACGGTAGAGAAAGAGAAATACGACGTGATATAATCTGTAATCGAGAAACTAGAACGACGTGTCATGCTAGTTCGTTGTCGCTTACGATCAGAAACAAACCGTGATAGGGAATAGGAGATGATTGTAAAAGAAAAATAACAATGCTTTATATATATATATATATGGTAGAGAAACTCTCGACCGACGTGAATCGTGAATACGGACCTTTTATCAGATATATATATATATATATATATATATATATATATATAACTGTATACATAATCTGAAGATAGTCGAAAGAGAAATAAAAAGAAATGGAGGAAGAGGAAGAAATAGAAGAAGAAGAAGAATAGAGGAGGAGGGGGGGAAGAGAACTCGATAAATTATCGTCAGAGCGATCGATCGACCTAACCGCTGGCTCTTCTCGTCGTCGTATCGTTCAACGACAGGCGTCATTCGTCTAGCTTACCGGTCGTCGTTCGGTCTTAAGAGACGAACACGGACAATCGACTTCGTTTAACCTGCCGCACGACGTGCCGAGAGAAAGAGAGGAGAGAAGGAAAGAAAGAGATAGAGAGAGAGAGAGAGAGAGAGAGAGAGAGAGAGAGAGAGAGTCAAAAATAGTAGATGGAAGGCGAAGCTCGAGCGTCTACCGTGTCGGTACGCGACTTGTATAATAATAAGAGTCGTCGGAATCGAGTAAACACGTTCCTATCGAACGAACGTTTAACGCTGCTTCGAGAAAACGATTACTTCAAGATGTTATTGGTATCGTTAGTTTCGAGAACGAGATAGAGATAGAGAGATAGAGATAGAGATAGAAAGAGAGAGAGAGAGAGAGAGAGAGAGAGAAAAGATAAATATTTTTCTCACGGTAGTAAGAAATCTTTGCTATTAACTAGGCCAGCGTCGTGCCGACACGTGCCACTTGCCTCCGGTGGGTCGTACGTATTTTTAACGAACCGACGGATTCCTGGCTATGGGGTCGGCGATGGCCGAGAATAGCAGATTTCGTTTCTGCTTATGTAGCCGCTCGAGAGAAACGAGAATGGAGTGAAAGAACGAAAGAGCGAGAGCGAACAAGAAAGATATATAGATAGAGAGAGATAGAGAGAGAGAGAGAGAGAGAGAGAGAGAGAGAGAGAGAGAGAGAGAGAGAGAGAGTGGGAGAGGCGCGTATTATAATCGGCCGAGCCCTGTACGCCAGATGGTACCAGCTGGATGACGCACCGAAGTTGAAAACATCCCGTCTCCGGAGCGATTCCGCCGCCCACGGAATCACTCGCGGAGGAGGAAACGAACGCGCAAGCTCTCCTTCTATCTTTCTCTTTTCTATTCGCGCTTTTCTAACGGCTAACTTCGTTTTGCGGATGTAACGTTTTATTACAAGGTCTTCCCTTTTTATACCCTTTCGATATTTATCAAGATATTTGCACGAATCCGATAAAAATGACCGGACAATGGTGGCCGCTCGCTCGAGGAAGAGGGGGTCGAGCGTTTGATTCGAGCGTTAAATTCGATCGTTTCGAGTTCATTCAAAATTTGGGATCGTTTCGAGTACGTTCAAAATTTGGGATCGTTTCGAGTACGTTCAAAATTTCGGATCGTTTCGAGTACGTTCAAAATTTCGGATCGTTTCGAGTACGTTCAAAATTTCGGATCGTTTCGAGTACGTTCAAAATTTGGGATCGTTTCGAGTACGTTCAAAATTTGGGATCGTTTCGAGTATGTTCAAAATTTGGGATCGTTTCGAGTACGTTCAAAATTTGGGATCGTTTCGAGTTCATTCAAAATTTGGGATCGTTTCGAGTTCGTTCAAAATTTGGGATCGTTTCGAGTTCGTTCAAAATTTGGGATCGTTTCGAGTACGTTCAAAATTTGGGATCGTTTCGAGTACGTTCAAAATTTGGGATCGTTTCGAGTACGTTCAAAATTTGGGATCGTTTCGAGTACGTTCAAAATTTGGGATCGTTTCGAGTACGTTCAAAATTGTAATCCCATTTCCAAGAGTCCGATACGGTGCTGCCGTTAGAAATATTAGTCTTAGGTGCGATAATTAGCTAATGAACGCGTTAATAATGAGATTGGTTTTGGGGTGGGGGTGGGTAAAACGAAATGTCAGACTTTCCCGTGCCGTATATTTCGCCATTTATACGGCACCGCAGACGTTAAAGGATCGTAAGGATCGTAAAAAGTCGAAGAGTGGTGTACGGTCGATTCGTGGAACGAACATCCGAGGATTGTGACTCTGACTGACGAGGATGGCGACGACGACGGAGGCGGAGGCAGCGGTAGCGGCAGCGCGACGTCGACGCGCCTACGAGATCCTCGTGACTCGCTTTGCGCTTAATTTACAATCCTACCGGGGAAGAACGCTTCGAGTGCGATTTATCGTTCGTCTCTTCGACGACCTTAAACCGTTCGCCAAGTTCCTACAAAGTTTTTCTCACAGCATTCTACTTATTAATTGGCAATTCGATAACATCGACATTAAACGATTCCTATAACGTTCAAAGAAAGTAATTTACAATCTGCCGCAAAGTTCAAACTCGTAATCCGAAAATCGTTATCTCTCTTGAAGATTCCTCTCGCCATCTTGCTCTTTAAACTTCCCATTATCCCTCGCTGAGCTCTTCGCTTGCAGCATCAGGCTCGATCATCCATCTATTTCTGTCGTCTCTCTCTCTCTCTCTCTCTCTCTCTTTTTCTTCCTCGTACAGTCTTTTTCTTTCCCTCTCTCTTTCTCTCTCTCCACGGTTATTGCCTATTAAACGCGTAATTACTGGCTCGATGACTGACGATCGACTTCTTTTTTCGGTTGCAGCTGGCGTAATGGCGGGCTCCGAGAGAGACGCTGGATTCTGCAGCGGTGGCGACGAGGATGACATGTCTGGTTTGCACTCGCCGAGTGCATCCGAGGACAGCGTCGAAGTCCAAGTAATACCGATTTCCTTGAGAAACAAGAGAAAACTCGCCGAACCGAGAAAGATACAGGAGCCGAGTACGGCGCCGTTGAAGAAGAGGAGGTTCGAGCAAATCGAGGAAAGTGGGGTCATTGCCGACGAAGAATCGAGACCAGCAAGATCACCTAGTCCTTTCAGACCTTGGAGCAGTACGTCGAGCAAAAGTAACGAGACGAAAACGACGACGACGACGACGAAAACAACGTTGTCCTCGAGTACGACAACGTCGAACGGCAACTCTATTTCTACGATCGTATCTACAACGTCGAGTAATGGCCGAAGAGTGGAAAGAGAAGAGGAAGAGGTTAGAATCGAAGAAGAAGCATTGCTGAGGTTACAAGAGACGGGTAACCGCAGGGCGGATTCTCCGATTCAAGTTCGTAACGCGATTCCGAGACGAGAAATACGTCAGAGGTTCGAACAACCGGCACCTACGAGTCCTTCTCCGGCTCCAATCGCGGCTGGTACTGTTATTACGTCGCATCCGAAACTTCAAGATGAACCACTGGCACTCGTTTTGAGAGGAGAAATTCCAAGAGTGCCTTCGCATCCGGCCGTCAGCGGAACTTACGAGAGAGTACCGCCGTCCTATTCGCTGGTGGATAATGCTCATCATCATCAACATCATCATCATCATCATCATCAACCGGCGCATCACCATCATCATCACCATCATCACCATCAGCATCAGCATCAACATCATCCGGTAGCACAGCATCGGCAACAAAGTCATCAATCTCCAGCCACTCAACAGACCAATCACTCGAGGCATCATCAGGGTAACGGCGCAGGAGGAGGAAGTGGCCAACAACGAAACTACAAAAATATGACCCGCGAAAGAAGGATCGAAGCCAATGCCAGAGAAAGAACGAGGGTTCACACTATAAGCGCCGCTTTCGATACCCTCAGACGAGCTATACCGGCTTATTCGCATAATCAAAAGCTATCGAAGCTCTCTGTCCTTAGGATCGCGTGCAGTTACATAATGACCTTGAGTAAGATCGTCAACACACCCGAGGGCGAATCGACGACCGGCGCCTCTCTCGGGGCCTGCGTCGATCTCGTCTCCAGGACGATTCAAACCGAAGGGAAACTTAGAAAGAGGAAAGACGATTAGAAACGGAGAGTAGTTTTGCTTTTAGGTCTGACGTCTAAACGAAGCTCCCATCGTCTATGGTAGCGAGTTCCCTCGATGGCCCAGTTTTTAAACGTCGAATCGCAAAGAAACTCTCGTTAATCGACGTTGTTTATCAACGTAAACACCTTCCTTGGCAAATTTATATACATATTACTATAATAAGAATGAAAACTCATTATATTTATCCGATCGATGATCCATTGTCGTTTTTACGCTAAACGAGTTCGACGATGGTATGTACTTCTAAAGATAAAGATTGTTCTTGTAACGAATTCAACGCTTATTTCTAGGGTTTTTTATTCGCCGTAAGCCGAGGGTTATGCGAACGGTCGAATAATTGAAAAAACGCATTTACGCATCAACGAAAGTGACGACAATAAATGACTAAACGGTAGAGCTCGAATATTTGACCGCTCGTACTTCTTTCGGATTATTGTTACGAAATAATACATTGCGATCTCGAAGGGTTTCATTCGTACTTAACTTGTATTAACCGAGCTTATGGAATAATACCGTAGCGTGATATCGCTTTTATATTCGTTTCAATGGGAAATGTTGTCGGAACGAATGGTACAAAAATTCCGATCGTTGCTTGCATGAAAACTATATGAAAAATTATTGAAGAATGGCACGCGTTTCATATGTCAGTAGATTCGAACCGATTTATAAATGATCATTGAGAAATGACTTTATATATGAGATGTGTGTAAAGATCGATGGTTTCTATTCGCGTTTGTCGTTTGTATGTCAGAGAGAGAGAGAGAGAGAGAGAGAGAGAATGTGCGTGTGTGAGATTTCGCTCCTAATTAAAATGACGATGAGAATGATAATATCGAGCGATACGCAGGTATACACCGATGCCGAGCTCTAATAAAATTTAAGTTAATCTCTAGGAACGCGTGTAAATACATTACTCCGAGTTGCCATAAATAGGCTACGCCCGTGCATATTAATTACGTTATTTACAAATAAGAATATTATTTGTCGATATAGTATATATTATTAAAGAAGAAGAAGAAGAAGAAGAAGAAGAAGAAGAAGAAGAAGAAGATGAAGAAAAAAAAAAGTATGATATAACGCGCGAACGAGAAGGTGCTGCGACGTTCTCGTACGTCCGTAATGCGTCCGCTCGCGCTCCCAGCGTATCCCGCTGAATGTCCTGTATGTACCTTTTTACGTTCTAAGGTAACCTCGCGTTTGAAAACGAAGTTCAAATAAATTGCAATTGTGGAAGAAAAAAAGAAAAAAAAATAACAATAACGATGAATACACGAGTACGTTCCTTGACCCATCCCATTCCGTAAAATATTTACACTGGGGTAACATTTTCTAACGAAGGTACGAGGCATTTCGATCGCACTAGAAAGCGTTGGTCGATATAATTTCCAAAAAAAAGAAAAAAAAAAAAGAAAAGAGACTGATAGTTAATGCCCAAGTTCTTTAAAAAGAATTTCACGAATGATATGGGAATATCCGTTGAATGCCTTTCGTAGAATAAGAGACAACGGTACTCTTTCTCGGTCGTCGTATAAATATTTGCAAAAGTTGGATCGACTCGATGGACCGAATGAATATATATGGCGCTACGCTATACTCGGTAGAAATTATCGTGCGAATAAAATTCACGATCGAGAGGGAAACGGCAACGTTAATTAGCACGGTACCACCGTGCGATTTGTCTTTCAAGCGAGTTCGAACCAGTTGCAGCTGGTAATTCTAAGTTTACATACGCATTTAGCAGGATCGCGAGCGTTATCGGTGCGCGGGTCTAAGCCAAGCTCGTCAAAATGTGCGAAGAGAAGAAAGAGAGAGAGAGAGAGAGAGAGAGAGAGAGAGAGTGAGAGAGAGATCCGACGGGAGGAAGGTGAGGAAGATGACGATGTACTCAGGTGCGTCTCCTGCCGCCACCTTTGGACACCGGTGAGTTCTTTATTCGCGAGGCACATCTGGTCTGACGATAACGACGCGACAAACGATCCACGATAACGCATAACCGATGAGAGACATTAGAGACCTTTATGTTTCTTTGAACGTGTGCGTAACAGTCGACGCGATATTTTCAATAAACGAAAGAGGAGGAAGAAGAAGAAGAAGAGAGAGAGAGAGACGACCTGGATACTTTTCTACGCCGATGGCGAGCCTCGTTTCTTTCGTTTAATGCTTTCTAATCTCGTCGTAAGAATAAGGAAAGCAAGAACGTTACAATGCGGAATGCGTTATCGCGATCCCAAGAATATTTATAAGAGTTATTCCAAACGTAATCGTCGTCATTCGATTATTCGTAAAAGTATACCCCATTTGGTTTTTAACGCGAGCCACCGATATTATTTATCACGTTACACCATTCATTGGCCCGCGTTATCGTCGTCACTTATCGTTAATGTCGCGTTAATGATCGCCCTAAAACGATCGTTCTAATTGGAACGTTGCGCTACCTCGAGTATCTACAACGACGACGATCGCGAAGACGACGGTGAAGACAACGACGACGCAGCCATGTAAAGTCTCTTACGAAACCGATTTGCAAAGCTATGCATGACTCGGGCGCAAAGTTCGCAAACGTGCCGACAAACGTGCCGATCAAAGGATAGAAGAGAGATAGATAGATATATATATATATATATATATATATATATATATATAGAAAGAGAGAGAGAAACTGAGAGTTTCTTTCGCCTCGTCTCTCTCTCTCTCTCTCTCTCTCTCTCATTGCCAATCGACGAGCGCTCAGTTGCGTTCGATCACGATCGATCGCGACAACTCGGCGACTTTCCATTCGCTCTTACCAGAAATTAACGAAGCCGCTAGGCTCGAATTATCCGAACGAGCTTTCTATCGAACAAAGTGAAAATCCAGATTGGGTACTACGTTATAGAAAAAAAAAAAAAAAAAAAAAAAAAAAAAACGGAATGACACGACGAACGAATGAACGAATGAACGAACGAATGAACGAACGAATGAACGAAGGAACGAACGAATGAACGAAGGAACGGTGACGACCTTTGAAATTTCGACTAATTATATATATACTCCAACGAAAAAAGTTGGTCGACGGATGTAATTTTTTAATCTCGAATATAACGTATACCGTTAGGATTGTTCTAATAATAGATCTCATATAATTCGATACCATTGATTAAACTGTCAGGCCAAGGTAATACCGTACTTAAGGATTTTAAAAAACGAGATCGTTCGAGTTATACAATTACTCGATAGTCGAAGGATTATCAAAAAAAAAAAAAGCAAAAAAAAGATACAATAAAACAGCATATATTTGAAAACTACCTGGAGATAGGGAATAAGGATGGAGAGGGGGGTGGATAGGAGGGGGAAGTTAGGGAGCGATGGTAGAATGAGACGGCTAAGCGTATCGTGCTTTTCCAAGGATGCCGTTGATTAGCAACGGAATCAAAGAGAAAAAGAGCGCGCGCGCGCGAGAAAGAGAGGAAGAGTGAACGAGGCGTTGCCAGGTTCGGCAGCTGTTTAGCATAAAGGTAAATTGCCTAAGAAAATAATGATTCTCTTCGGCCTCCCTTATCCCGAGGATCCTCGATCTATACGGCAGGTGGCAATGACGTTCGAACGACGACGGTGGCTACCTGCCCAAAAACCGGCCTCCTCTTTTCTCCTCTCCACTCCTCTCCAACCTTCCTCAAAGCCCCCTTACGATTTTACCTGTCCGTCCTGCTCGGTATCGGGCAACGCATGCAAACCCAAAATACGATACATACGTAGTATCTCGGCTTTGTAATCACTTCTGCACGTGTAATATACTCTCTCACTCTCTCTCTCTCTCTCTCACTCTCTCTCTCTCTCACTCTCTCTCTCTCTGTCCGTCCGTCCGTCTGTCTCGCTCGACTTTCGGAACATTGGACGAAGGTAGAGACGGTTAGAGACAAGTTACTACCATACACCGTGTTATCCTAAACGCGCATGCATTAAACCAACAACATAGCTCCTCGCGTACGAATTCGTAATTCCCGGGCTCGCAGGTGCGAATAATTGCGGAGTACAAAAGAACCATAAAGAAAATCGTCGTGGGATTTTCGTTTAAAGGCTCGAGTACGCGCTACGGGTCTGTACAGATGACGAGACGTGGCGTTTAAGAAAGATAATGTAAATATTGCGTAATTGAAATTTACAGAGGAAACAAATGTAACGTGGAACGTCTTCGATTCGTTGATTCATTAAATAATTATTTCGACATGTCGGACGATAAAAACCAACGACGATCTCAAATTTACTCTCCCTGGTTAATTAGCGATAAAAATGAACGACATTTGAGGTTACAGGTGCGAGTTCTCGAACGTATGTAGGAAATGTAACGCGAATGATGAAAAACATTGACGGCCGTCTGTAGGAACGGGAGATCTAAATTTTAAATCGATACGATCGAACGTACGGAGGAGCATTGAAGATCGAGGAGAAATTTCAAGGTCGAATCATTTGCTCGAATCATTCTCGTTCGGTAAACGCCGGCTCAAAGAGGCTTCCGATCATACGAAGAAACTGCTTAATGAACATCTGCCCTTGGACTTGGCCCTTGCAGATCTCCATCGTTCTCATCGTTACTCGTCGTTTTCGAAACTCTCTCTCTCTCTCTCTCTCTCTCTCTCTCTCTCTCTCTCTCTCTCTCTCTCTCTCTCTCTTTCTCTTTTTACAAACTCGGTAACTTCCGCTGAAAGCGCGATCATGAACGCACGTAGAACTCTCTCGTGCGTACTTACATACGTGCGTCAATTAGACAGATGTAGCCGAGAAGGATGACAAACGCGAGCAGATGCTCGCGAAGCGATAACCCGACACGGCCTTCTTCTTCCTACTCTCTTCCTTCGTCTTCTTTTACGCGATTGCTTCTCTCGTTCCACTTCTCCTCCCCCTCCCAACCATCCACCACCAATACCACCACCAATACCACCACCACCACCACCATCGCCACTCTAATTCTTAACGTCCTCTTTTTCGACTCGAACGAGTATTCCTTTTCTTTGGCCTCTTTCCCATTCTCTTTCTCTTCGGTAACTCTTCCTCCTCTTCCTCCTTCTCTTTCCAACCAACCGCCCCCCCCCTCCTCCTTCTCCTCCTCCTCCTTCCAATCCCGCCCCTCTTCCACACCACCATTATACCACAACAGCTCGCACCTTATAACGCGCTCGGTTCTTTCGAAGAGCCAAACGAAGCCGTGCGATGTTTAACTCTTATCAGATTCGAGCACCTACCTGCTTCTTCGTCGCTACGTAAAAACGGGGCGAGGAGGTGAAGAGAGAACGGCTTCCTTCGTTAATGAGGCGCCCCTTAAATCGCTCACGCTTCATCAAGCATTTTCACTAATATTAATGCATGCATGGCTACGTGCATGATTATCGTTAACAGGAATTATACGTACACAACGTAAGTAGGTACGTACACGCGTGCGTGTACGTGTTTGTGTATCTTTTATAGTTGATCCCTGATCTAATTGGTAATTTTTTTCAAAATCCAGTTTGATCTTAACAATGTTTCGACTCGAGTTTACGATATTTTAACATCCGTTATAATATATATATATATATATATATATATATATATATTTATGTATATATTATATATATATGTGTGTATGTGTGTGTGTGTGTGTACCTTTATAGTTGATCCGTGATGTTTCGACTTGAGTTTCCGATATTTTAACATCCGATGTAATATATATATATATATCTTTATAGTTGATCCCTGATCTAATTGATAATTTTTCCAAAATCCAGTTTAATCTTACCTATATTTTGACTCGAGTTTTCAAAATTTTAACATCCGATATAATGTGTGTGTGTGTGTGTGTGTGTGTAACTTTATAGTTGATCCGTGATGTGTCGACTCGAGTTTTCGATATTTTAACATCCGATGTAATATATATATATATATATATATATATATATATGTATATATTCGATATATATGTGTGTGTGTGTGTGTGTGTGTGTGTGTATCTTTATAGTTGATCCGTGATCTAATTGATAATTTTTCCAAAATCCAGTTTAATCTTACCTATATTTTGACTCGAATTTTTGATATTTTAACATCCAATGTAATATATATATATATATATGTGTGTGTGTGTGTGTGTGTGTATCTTTATAATTGATCCGTGATCTAATTGGTAATTTTTCCAAAATCCAGTTTGATCTTACCTATCTTTCGACTCGAATTTTCGATATTTTAATATCCAATGTAATATATATATATATATATATATATATATATATATATATATATATATGTATATATTCGATGTATGTGTGTGTACTTTATAGTTGATCCGTGAACTAATTGGTAATTTTTCCAAAATCCAGTTTCATCTTACCTATGTTTCGACTCGAGTTTTCGATATTTAAACATCCGATATAATATGTGTATGTGTGTGTGTGTGTGTAGCTTTATAGTCGATCCGAGATCTAATTGATAATTTTTCCAAAATCCAGTTTGATCTTACCTATGTTTCAACTCGAGTTTTCGATATTTTAACATCCGATGTAATATATATAAATCTACATGCAGACTACTTCGAAATCTAGATGCTCGTACATAATATGCTTTTCAAATTAACACGGCAGTATACCTTAGAAGACGAAAGGAATCATTTATGCGTTCTATTTCCTTCTTTCCTTCGAGAGAATAACGAAGTCATTCTCGATAAACACAGCGTAGTAGTCGCGTTTCTCGAGACGACTGGAGTGACACGTTCAATTAGCAAGACCAGTAGTAGTATTAGCGGATCGAGTCGTCCTCGGCGGCGTTTTAACGATGCTTGGAATTTGCGACTTGCTGTTAGACGTTACTTCACGAGGATGTAAACGATTCCATGCCCTCACCGGATCCGTCTCCGTTGGTTTACTTTCTTCGATCGCCGCGCGATACGACGCTAAGTTACAATGGAATTTTACATTTTGTTTCGTCGTTAATGTTTATCTAAACCGACGTCCATAACTAAATAAAAATTATTAAAATTAACGAAACGTATTATATCCCTCTGCTACGTATCGTCGCACGTTTATCCCAGTAGCGCGATAATATATCCTTTATATGAATGCAAGAGTGAAAACGCAATATGCATTCCGCTCACGCGTCGATGCCAAAAGTCGTGCGTGGCAACGACGACGTTGCCCGATACGATCGAGATGACGAACGAGAGATACTTTTCGCCGATACAACCGATAATGTTATGCAGAACGACTACTTCCCCCCCCCATCTCCCCCTCCCCTCCCCTACACCCTTTCCCGTTCTTTCTCTCTTTCTCTACCTTCCTCTCAAGTGGGATGCAGGTAACTGCGAAGTGAGAAGGTGCGTGGCCAATCATCAGGGGACGGGTAGTCATCCGTGGTCAGCACCTGCGCGTATTCTTTTGCTCCTTCGACTAACTTCTTCTTCTTCTTCTTCTTCTTCTTCTTCTTCTTCTTCTTCTTCTTCTTATCCTTCCTCCTTCACCCCACCTACCACACGTTTCCCTCCCATCCCCCAACCCCCCTTCTTATTCACCATATTTTTACTCCGTACATTTTATTTTCTTTCTCCCCTTCTTTCCGTGTACGCTCTCAACTCTCCTCTCCTTTTTTTACTTTTCGTCTACCTACGCAGCCGTCGTCCTTTTTTTTGCGACTGAAACCGGCCTGGCAACGCGCATGCGCGTCCCCTTGAAACCAACCAATTAAGGACACTAATTTTACCGAGTACCGCGAATAAGATGGACTCTCGATTGTCTCGTGTTTGGTAGCATTAGCATAACCAGAGAGAGAGAGAGAGAGAGAGAGAGAGAGAGAAAGAGACAGAGAGAGAGAGAGAGAGGGAACACCTGTGCACAGAACAATCGACTCGGTGGTTAATACGAACAGATTTCACGGAGTACAATGAAGAGATAAATGTTCGAAGGATTTCGCGTGAGATGGGATTTGTATTACGATCGAGTCAGATTCATAGAGAGTCGAATCGAACGGATGACTTGGAAAGATTCGACGGGATACGACGAGTCATGGGATATCGCATGTCGATTGATTTATATCGTCGAAGCAATTAAACATCGGCCGCGGAGCCCTTCGGATCGATCGCGTAGGAAAAAAGAAAAAGAAAAAAAAGAGAGAGAGAGAGAGAGAAAACAAATCCAAACGATATATCACGTTCCACGAGAAATGATCACAGAAATCAACGTGCAAAACGTGTTCGTTTGTTTATTTATTTGTGTATCTCCCGTTCGACGAGTCACCCGACAATTTTCTCTTTTTAAAGAAATATCAATGAATTGAATTTCACGAACGTCCAAAGGAGAAAAAAATGTGAAAGAAGGTAAAAGGAAGTAAAAAATTTCGAAGCGGTCTGATCGTAAATTATAGCGGCGCCCGACGATATCTACTTTTTGCAGAAACGTTGTTGGGATCAGAAAATACGAGGAAGCGTTAATCAAGAGATTCTTACTTTACCGCAATCGACTTAGGGGCGTCGGCGAGCACCCTTCCAAGTGGTGGAAGAAACCTTCCGCTTTCCCTCTCTCTCTCTCTCTCTCTCTCTCTCTCTTTCACACACACACACACACACACTTTCTCGTAGAAGGAGACGAAGATTGAATCTCGTCGGAATTGAAATAAGCAGAAATCCACTTAGGCGTGCCGCGGATAGGACGATAGCGCGCGGCAATTTGCGAGCGTATTTGCTCTCGCCGCTGCCGTCTTCCACGTCGTTACGTGCACGCCATTTTCTTTGCTCTCTCTCTCTCTCTCTCTCTCTGTCTCGTATAAGCCGACCAAAGTTTCCCTTTGATTTTTCCCCTCCTCCCTCGTTCCCCTCCCTCCCTCTCTGTTTAAAGATGAACCTCGAAACACGAGTTTCCTTATTTCCGCGATAATCATCATCGAACATCTTCCGAGAGGATCGATGTAAGAAAACAAACATACAAGGATTTTATTATCCCTTAACCCTACATAGGGTACGAAAGTAACGTCGAAATTACTTTTATGAGTTGAAAATTAATTAAAGCCGAATAAATATTGTTATTAACGTTAATGGAATACAAACGAATGGGATAGGTGTATGTATGCGCATAAGTTGCATCGCGAGGATTCCCCGGACTGTTCGTTGTTCGTTGGGATTCGATGGACAAGGATAGTAGTGGGACGAACACTCAAATTAGTGAAAAGGAAAAAAAAATAAAAGAAGAAGAATAAAAAGAAGAGCCTATGGTCTTGAGCGAAAGAAGGAAAAAGAGGAGGAGAAGGAAGAGAAGAAGGAGAAGAAGAAAGAGAAGAAGTAGAAGAAGAAGAAGAAGAAGAAGAAGAAGAAGCTATGGCGATGGTGATGGTGGCGGCGTGCTTTGGGTACGGCTAACCAGCAACTAGAGGCCAGCTACCGTATGGCGGCCAAGTAGCTACCGGTTTCCGAACAACTTCCAACTACCACCGACACCGAACTTGGATCCGTGAAGATAACCTTGTCCGACGATATGCCGCATGTGTATCCTTCTCTCGCGTTCACGCACGCCAACCACATTCACCCACGCGCTGTCTCTCTCTCTCTTTCTCTCTCTCTCTTTCTCTCTCTCTCTTTTTCTCTCGCTCGCTCTCTCTCGTAAACGAAACGAAGAGAAGCGAAAACGATCCCCGGCTAATTAAGGGAACGACACCGATCGAGCTCTCTCGTCGACTCGCGCACGTACTTTCGAAAACTCGATTACAACGATTCCACTCTTCGAATATTCTCTCACTCACTCTCTCTCTCTCTCTCTCTCTCTCTCTCTCTCTCTCTCTCTCTTCGACCATCGACGTTTTTCTTTCACTTTATCGGCATATTCCATTGATTTTCCCCTTTTCAATGAACGACGAGTAATCGACAATGGTCGGGCTTTATATGAAATTAATGGACGTACACGAGAGTGGTCGGTGGTAGATTCCGATTTTCCACCGACGTAACTGGAACTAGCGAGCTTCGCGTTTATTTTTCATTTGATTTTTATTTATTGATCGAGTACATCTCTTCTCTTTATCTCTGTCTCTCTCTCTCTCTCTCTCTCTCTCTCTCTCTCTGTCTCTCTCTCACTCCTTCTCTCTCTCTCTCTCTCTCTTTTCCCCTATGGCAACAGAATCAAAGCGTAACGCGACAGCTGTAGTAAGGATCATTAAGGGATCGCGTGAACCGAGAGTAAGAGAATTTCGTGACGGTTCCGTGTTCTCTAAGTGTACGCGGAGAGGACGTAGAAATAATACGACGACGAGAACGAAGGTGGTTGGTTATGCGTGCGCACGGTTTCGTGACACGAAAGACCGAAAGAACATAGGACGAAGTCGGCGCATACGCTCAAGAGTCCGATTATGCGTTTACGCTGCAAGGACACGCGAAGCGGATCACTCGTGCACGCCTCTTAACTTTAAGTGGCCCTAAGAACCGACCCATTCCCGAAGTACGCACCTGCTAACGCGCAACGCACCTGCATTTACCCGTCTTTATAAGCATTACTTCATTTTTGACGGTTACATACCGCGAATAATAATTGGAACCTTGCATCTGACCCTACATTCCCTCCCTCCCTACCTCCCACCATCTTACTCACTTCTTTTCTTTTCCTTTCCTTTCTTTTCTTTTCTAACCTCAAAAAAAAATTCAACCTGATATCTCTCTCTCTCTCTCTCTCTCTCTCTCACACTCTCGAACTTGAGCTCGTTCTTCGGTCATTTCTTCGACGATCTAACACGAACAGAGACGATTTAACACGAACAGAGACGATCTAACACGATCGATCGATCGAACGTTAAGCTTCGACACCTCTTCGCTTAAAATGAAATTTCAGGCTTATTATTTATTGACTCGTATCGTAGAACCGGGGAAAAAATCACTTACATATTTACGCCCGGACTACGTCGATGGATAAAAGTCTGTAGAAGAGAATATACAATAGCTTTTTTGAAAATCCCAATTTCCTTTCGTACGTTCATTTCCGTCAAGCACGTGACCCCGTACTAGGGCACACAAAGCACGCGCACGCGCGCGCGCGCTCCCACAACGGTGAAAATGAATGAATCGAAACGAATTTCGATTCGGTCCTTTTCCTTTTGCGAGCACCCCGTCTATATATCCTCTCTGCCGACGCGTGGGAAACATTAATAGGTCGATATAAAAAAATCACTCATTTTTTTTTTTTTTATCGATACGTCAACTTTCGGAATGAGCGATATAATGAGTTATTGTATTCTCTTTTTTCTTCTTCTTCTTCTTTTTTTTTTTTTTACGGACCGATCGTTAAACGATCGAGCCGTTTATGGCACGTAACGAGACGAACGACTTTCTAAGCTTTTTATAAAGACAATAAAAAATATATATATATCTCGAAAGAGTCACAGCTGGCATATCTTGGCTCAATTCCCTCGATGCTTCGTCTCTCTCTCTCTCTCTCTCTATTTTCCTTTCGATTCATCATTATTTCGTTCTTTCTTTTTTTTTTGCATCAGGTCGCCATAATTTTTTCCACGAGTATCACTCGTCAGGAGAGAAACAACGAACAATTTTAATCGGACAAGTTCGTGAATCTTCGTTGATCTATTGAGACAATCGATCTTCGATAACATCGAGACGAACGATAAGACGTCAGATTTGTATCTTTATTTCATAGATCAAACAATTCGATATCGTCTCGGCCATGTTTATTTGAAATTGTTTCGAAAGGCATAATAACCTCTCTTATCCAAGAATTTTGTATAGAAAAGTCAGTGAAGCCGTAAAATCGAAGGAGAAACGACGACCGTTACCGTTCAATAATTTTTTACGACCGACCGACTATTCGACTATTCGACTGCATAGTAATTACGGTACAACTAATTCCTCCGTGACCATGTAAGCCATGTTCTAAACTTTCGAATTTCTTTTCAAGTCTCGTATCGTTATATATCCACAAAGTATATATACATACATATATACATATATACATGTGTGTGTATGAGAATGAATGATTAAAATTAAACATAACTTCATTTGTTATATTACATCGAATAATTAACGAGAAATCATTGCCCGTTATTATCTCGTTTGGCAAACTCGATCGATCGACCGAGTTAATCAAATATTATCGAAAATCAAAACGAAAGAACGATGGAATAATTGAATCGAGCCCTTATCCGACAGTCCGAGGAAATTTTGCAAGCGTTAATCGTAAATCGTAAATCCTCGATTGAAATGGTGGCAGGGAGGATGGGTTGGGGGGGGGGAAGAAAAAGGAAGATCAATTCGTCGATCCTCGATTGCAAACAGGACGCGGGACGCGTTTTCATCGAGAAACGTCGCGTCGTTTCTCCTCGATGCCGTCTGCTTCGTCGATACGATCGATCTGTATAACCCGTAGGCATGATAATTGCCACTCTCGGGCTCGCTGGATGTGCCTTCGACAGATATATTTGAATAATTGACAATACTCGACACTCGCTCGTGTTTTCTACCATTACAAATTAAATAAATAAATCAATATCCTGAGCCATTGTCCATCGAGGATCGATCATATTTTTGTAGGAAGAATAAGAATCTTTTCTAACCCCTCGATATACTAAGAGGGTTCTCGTCGTCGTTGAAAGATAGACGACTTAGGAGAAGGAGATGGATTGATAAAGAGAGAGAACGAGAGAGAACGAGAGAGAGAGAGAGAAGAGAAAGATGAAGGGCCGAGAGAGTTCGTTCGCGTCAGTGCCTTCTGTTCTTGCTCATCGTCGTCGACGATGTCGTAGTTCTCGTCGTCGAGGTAGAAAGATATAAAGCGTCCTGAGGGGAGCGGATGAAAGAAACGGAGAAAGAGAAAGAGAGAAGTGGTGGGAGGAGGATGGGGAGGGGGAGGGGAAGATAAAGATCAAGATACCGTTGTGTGGTTCGCGTAGGTGTAGAGTGTAGGAGCTTCTTGATGAATCCGACCTTGCAAGTCGCGACGACCTATCGAGAAAAGAGAGAGAAAGAGAGAGAGAGAGAGGGGGGGGGGAAATGATGCGAAAGACTGAAGGAAGGAAGAAGAAAGTTGACTCTTAGGAAAGCCTCGGCAAAGTTCCGAGGTGATAGAAGGGTGGTGGGGGGTCCGCAGAAGGCAGAGCCGAGAACCAGGGCCAAACCATTCCCGTGTAATTGAAACACAAGGACCCATGGGATGAATAGAACTCTCTCTCTCTCTCTCTCTCTCTCTCTCTCTCTCTCTCTCTCTCTCTCTCTCTCTCTCTTTCTCTCTCTCTCTCTCTCTCTCGTATCTTCGTTTACGACTATTGTGCGGAAGCGTTCCAGGGATCTCGACGATGAGCAGCAGTAGCAACAGCCTCGAGTTAGAAACTCTCTTCTTTCCATCCTTCCTTCCTTCCTTCCTTCCTTCCTTTCTTCCTTTTTCTAGCTTGTCTTCCTTAAGGAAGATGTAACTCCTTTCGATGCTGATCCTTCACGGGGTAATCTGTCGAAAGCCGTAGAAAATTTGACTAGTACGGTAAATTGTCCCGATCCCGATCCTACCCGTTTTCTCATCCTACGCGGTTAACGTTTTTACCTTGAACGAGTGAAGAAAATGTAGTTACTTCGTATTACTGCGCTTATATCTTTATTCAGCGAGCGTGATGTCTTCGATCGTAACTTCTTATCAAAGTTTCCAACATAACTTGACGTTTGAAGGTATCAAAGGCGGTAAACGTTACGACTACTTTCTCAACTAAATCTCTCCGTCCACGAGGAATTCGACGATATGAATGAAAAAATTTATTCCAAGTTGTAACGTTTGAAACATCTTTGTATTTATAGAAATTTTATCGTAAAATATTGATCGAACGAAAGTAATAGGAATAACGATTCATTTTTCTCTCTTTCTCTCTGTGTGTGTGTGTGTGTGTGTGTTATTCGAAAACATGTAGGTGCATATTCATGAGAAAGGCCGATAGGAATGATCCCAGTGGCGCGTTGTTTCACGGCTCTGAATCAACGAGGAGAGTGAAAGAGGCGAGGGAGTTAGGTGTACGGCGGCGACCATAAAGCAAGATTAATGAGGCGAAATACACTCCGGTAGGAAGCTACCAGGGTGTTGGCGCCAGCTGACCGCCTGGCTTGCACGGATATACTCACGAAATGAATTTACACGGATGCGTCCACGAGCAAAACGTTCTACGGATTCCTCCTATCCCCCCTCCGTCCTCTCTCTCTCTCTCTCTCTCTCTCTCTCTCTCGTGATTCCTCTCTATAGTCTTAAATATCAAGTCTGCCACCGCGAACCGGATAAACAACATCAAAAGGAGTGGGGGTGTGGTCTTAAACGCGATCTTTATACGATCACGTAGACGCTTATAATCGTATTTTATAACATACGTTCATCCTGCAATTTTCAAGATCTAAGAGAGAGAGAGAGAGAGAGAGAGAGAGAAACAATTGAGATAAACAATTTTGAAATCAACGTAAATTAATCGATCGGCTCTCACGGACGGAAAAAATAACAACGTTGCTCTGTTCGTTTGGAAAGAAAAAGAGGAGGAAAGTAGAAAAGGAAGATTCATTGAAAAGGTATAGTTAAGGGGAGGTTTAGTTTCAGTACAGGGATACGCTTCGTTCTCGAACAAAAGCGTTCTATCTCTTAAAAACAACGGGCAACGTCGAAACGACCGCCTTGATATTTTTGCTCGACCATAAAACAATCCCCCGGCACGTTTTCGGTCCCGTCGGGAACGGAGAGGCAGCCGCTACGAAACCGTACAATCTGGTTCGTAGCCAGAATCCTGGAAACTCGAAGGGTCCTCTTCGGAGTCTGCATTAACCACCGACCGCAATACCCGCAGAGTGCGTGTTCCTCGAACTAAGTACACGTCATTCTGGCAACGTTTCGAGAATTAACCTGCGTTATCATTCCATCCATTTTGATCCTTTTTAAATAAGCATTCAAAGGCGACATTATGGAGATATTCCTAATCGCTTCGCGTCAGTCTCTTTCTCTCTCTGCAATATGGGTATTATAAATAATAGAAAATAAATAGAAAGTTACATCAATCGATTTTTGTGTATTCAATCAAGATGATCTTTAGCGGAATAAGTCGTTAATCTAGAATGAATAATGGAAGGCAGTAGTACATGACTGAACTGTTTCTCATTGGCGGACGAGGAGGATAATAAAGAAAAGAAATAAAGAAAGAGAAAGAGAGAGAGAGAGAGAGAAGGATCAAGATCAAGGTGCAGCTGCCTCGGTGAAGTAGCGAGAATCGATCCGACGATAAATCGCGATAAATCGTAGCGCCGGCGATGATCGAGCGTCCGAGTTGATCGAAAGAGCAAAAGATCGAGCGAAAGCGGCCGGAATCGATATCCTTCCGCGTTCTCTTCCCAGGCTACCTACCATCGTCTCTCGTATCGAGGAACGTCGTCCGGGACACCTGTCCCCGACGTTTATCCCACGTTAAGTACATAACCAGTTTCGCGACGTAGGCACGAAACCCGGTACCAATTCGTTCGAGTATATGACCGCGCCCGCCTCTCTCGTACGAATTCGCGCGAGAACGCGCGCGCGAACACTACAAGCTATATCGTACACGCCCAAAACAGGGACGGCTCGATCCATTCGAATGTGTGTGTCCCCGCCCGCCCCCTTCGACTTTAATATTTTCCACAATAATATCACTCCGTACGTGTTCCCAATTGAACGAGTAATCAAAGTAATACCGCTGGAAATGATCCATATTACTTTGGAAAATATATTATATACGTTAAATGATTGTTGCGACGAATACGTTATAAGAGCGAGGATAAAAATAACGTCAATCGTAATTCCGAGTTAACACTAGATTTACGGACCGAGCCAATTTGACTCATTAAAAATTTGAACACTATATATATATATATATATATATATATATATATATATATATACATATATAACTTCGATATTACTTTTTAAAAACATACGTTGGTTTTTAGTTAAGTAATGAAATATATGTAAACGTTCATTCCCCTTACCCGCAGACCCTTTCATTTCGCATTATCGAATGTGGTATACCTATTTTCACGGTTGTGAGCCAATTTGACTCATAGAATGGTTTAACGATTAATCGCATAACATGAAATTTTTACAATTGATATTTATTTTATCTGGTTATCTAGAGTTTCTATTATGGGAGAAAATCAGAAAAATTGTCTTTTGTTGAAAAAACTAATTCAAAATAAAGATCGGATAATCGGATAATAAATCGGATGCAATTGATATAGACCAATGTGATAACGAAATTGAATTAGAAGAGGAAGTCGATAAAATTGAATCTTCAAGCAGTGAAGATGAAGATTTTTGTTGTATAGCTCCTAACAAAAAAAGAGCCAGGGTTATTTCTGATTTTGAAACCGAAAGCGAAGACGAAGTTTATCGTTGCACAGCTCCTAGTAAAAAAAGAGCTAGAGTTATGTTCTGATTCTGAAACCGAAAATGATTTAGACGCTATCGATACATCTTTTGATAAAGAAATTTCAGCCGAAAAAGCTGCTGATGGGACTTTATGGGACACATCGAACGAAGGCAGAAACGTAGGTAGATCACCGATTTATACCATATTCAAAGACGTTTCTGGTCCAACTGCCTATGCTAAAAGGCATATTATACTTGGTTCGGCAAGTAGCGGATTCAATTCGATAATTGACGAAGGTATGATGGCGTATATAAAATCACGTACCGAACTCGAAGCTCGTCAAGTTTTGAATAATAAGGAATGGACGGTTACAAAATCACAATTGTGGTCTTTTGTAGCAATTTTATTTGTTAGAGGAGCATATGAGGCAAAAAATTTCAAGTGTTCATATTTGTGGATTGCGAAGTGGGGTCCGGCTTTTTTCGCCCAGACAATGTCTAGAGATAAATTTATAGACATACTTCGATCCATACGTTTTGATAAAAAAAAAAAAATGAACGCAATGAAAGACCGAAGACAGACAAATTTGCCTTGATTTCAAAAATATGGAAAAAATTTATAGAGAATAGTCAGGCTTGTTAAAAACCTGACGCAAACATAACGATCGATGAGCAATTATTCCCTACTAAAGCTAGATGCCGATTTATGCAGTACATGCTAAGAAGTAAATATAGAGAAGAAGTCGAGAACACTTCAATTCCAATGACAGAAATTCATGCTACTGACGCACGGAAGAATTATCAAGTTCAACGATCATGCAAAAGAAATAGATGTACAAATCATTGTGCTAAATGTAATAGAAACGTTTGCGAAAAATGTGATTCAAAAGCAGAGTTTATATGTAAAAAATGTTTCCCATGAATTTTTCGATAATAAACATTTCATTTAAATTGATTTGGAACTATTTTCTTTGCAAAAAAAACTTCAATTTTCTTGTACGAGTCAAATTAGCTCACTTCAGTAAAAATAGGTATATAATCAACATCCGTAAATCTATTGTTAAATATAAATTTGTCGAAGTCGAAGGTAGATCGATTAATTCGACGTCTAGTCGAATCCGTATCCAAGGTCCTTTGGAGTGGTGGTGGTGGTAAAAACAGAGTGCGTTAGGATCAATCCGTACCTGCGACCGCAGGCATTCGTGCGGACACATGCATGCGAGTGCGCGTACACTCGGCACGAAAGAGAGACACGTGGAGAAAGACGGTGAAAAGCAGAGAGAGAGAGAGAGAGAGAGAGAGAGAGAGAGAGAGAGAGAGAGAGTGCTCTCACACAACACGAAGACAGGACTAATACTCGTGGAGGATGCATGGCAGAGAGAAGCACAGAGAGGAACGTCGGACCATGGAGAGGATGAATTAGGTGCCGTCCCAACCGAACGAACACACAAACGCGAATGCGAATGGCAAATGGCGGGTGACAAGGCATCGGCATCTGCGCTTAATTAATGCAGCACCGGCGACGACGATACGGGAGGAGCCATGAGAATGCTGAAACCGATGCTGCACCGATTACCGATGCGTCTTTGCGTCCCTCTCGTTCCACTGATTCACGTACGTCACGCGTATATAAACCTCTGGCTTCATTTACGTAACATCTCATAATAATTGTAAATGACAAAACATCGTCGTACGAGTAAATATCATCTAACCGTTTCATTTATCATTATCTAATTATTAAATAACGAGACCTTTTAAAGTACAAAGGATACAAACGTTCGAGGAGTTACATCGTTGATTATTCTGAAACACTTATTTTCAAAACGAAATAAATCGAACGTCGATCATCATCCACCTATTACCTATACGCTCGAACGGTAACCCACACAGGTTGGAAGCCAAACGATCTGTAAACTTCGTCAATGTCGTTGGTCTCTTAAGATCGTTCTTCAAGATCGTCGATATTTATCCCTGTGATTCCTCTTCTCTTTCTCTTCCCATAACCGTTTCTCTGTGTAGGTACACGTACAAGAGCAAGAAAGAAAGAGAGAGAGAGAGAGGGAGAGAGAGAGAGAGAGAGAGAGAGAGAGATTCTGTATATAGGATGCGACAGTGCGGCGCCAGGGTCTCGCATACGGAGAGCCAGAGGTATATCTCGGCTTCTCTCTTTCGCGAAAGAGAGGACGCCACGAGAGAAGACGCGTGTACAGGGTGTTTGAGAAACGTCCGACGTACGTCCATGGACAGCTTCCACGGAATAAAAATGAGCCCAGGTCTCGGCACTCTCGGGGATCCTTCTTTCGGACCACACAAAACGAGGCGGCGCACTCGTTCCTTGTCCGTCCCCATTAAGCCTTTTATTGGAGGGACCAGGAGAGGTACCAGTAGGAGAAGAGAAGCTCCATATTCGGGGATCCGGTCCTCTTCCATTTCTCTCCGTCTTCTTCAAAGTCGAATCGAACACACCCAACTCCTATTCCTTCTTTCCGTACGTACTTTTGCGAACTTAACCTTAACGGCCCGACTTAGGATTAATTACGGGAAAACATGATCTTTAGCGACTTACTCTACCACGTGTAATATCAAAGATCAACGCCATACAACAAATTGTTTTATACTATTAACCATCGATACGTTCGCATAAAGTTCTTATTATCCCATCACGTCGATTCCCTTCTCTATCGTTCCTGTCAAAAGATACCTCCGTCCTCTCTAATTAATCGCGTTAATATTCATCTCGTTCAGCCATCTCGTTTCACGTCCCACACCGTGGACGAAATATCCACGAGCTGTCTAGAATACATATTAGATTCGCATCGGTCGCGATGTATGCACAAATTACAATTCTCATTACGCGACGCGTAATGCCGAATCGACGAGATTCGTGTTCCATTCTATGATCGCGTGTACGGGGATCCAATAGAGGCACGAAATTACTACCCTCGGAATGTGTGTAAGCTCGAAAACGCACAAGGTCCGCCTATCTACGCGCATACCGCATGCGAATAATTCCAAACGCATGCGACGCGTTCTACTGGAAACGATATCAATGACGAAATATTTCATCTGTCTTTATGCCGGATCGTCATAATATATATTCTATAACGTTCTACGAAGAAACCCGATGACAATTTAACAAGATATACAAGTAATATCATTTGCAAATAAGATTCATTGCGGACGCACGAGACTGCCTTCGCGCGTGGCGTCTTTCCGTGCCAATGTCCCTCTCCCCCTCCCCCCTCTCTCTCTCCATCCATCCATCTATCTATCTATCTCCTATCTCACTCTTTCGCTCCTCACACAAGACCATGTACGGCTACTTGCTGTATAATTCATTGTCGAGTCCAATGCACGTTGCGTCTTATGGCAGATACACAATTACGTGCTCTGGCCGTAACGTTAGAAGGAGAGAGAGAGGGATGACGGCGAACACGACGCGATGCGTTTTGCTTCGAGACAATGTTGCACGCTGTCCAAGCTTGGCGTAACTAGTTTTTATCAGCGATGACGAACAATGACGCTTATCTTGTTGGGGAACCGTATTGTATGCACCGTAACTTACCGTACGCCTAGCGGAATATATTCCAAAGAGTGCGCCAGAGAGTTAGACTTGACTCGTTAAATTACTATACTCGATGTTACGCCGTTTTCATCCTCCGATCACGTTAGTCGAGAAGAAACTCGACGAACGACCAGTTCCCTCTCCCCCACACCTCCACCCCCATCGCCCCTCTCACCTCCTTTGTATTTGTTAATCTTATTCATCGATAAGAGAATTCTTATTCTTACAAAACGAATAGGAATTAGTTTGATTATTGAAACTGGCATATCGTCGAGCTGCTACGTGTCGTAAACGTAATAATGAAATAATTCAAGATTAATCAGTTTATCGTGGCCAATATCGACCTAAATCTATCGACTTTCACCGGAGAAAATAATAAATCTGATGAATTATCGGGACGATGAAGAAGGTAACGTCGATGACCGTGCGCGAAGGGAACACTCGGAGGTGCGCTTTATCTCCTCGGCAGCATGCAATTAGGTGATTATATCGAAGCACCGTTTTCGTTACGCCATTTAATCCCAACAAGGTATCGTTCGTTGGATCAAAACGTTCGAGTAGCCAACTCGTAGAACGACGTTAATAATCGACATAATTCGAAACTTACATACTTCGATCGTTTTCTTTTTAATAATCGCAATCGTTCGTCCTAATTAACGACGTCGTTTGGTTTCGCCGATTAACGGCAACGATTTTGTTACTTACAATTTTTGTTCCTACCATAGTAATATATTTTCACATAGAAAAATAAGAGAAAAAAAAAAGAAAGAAACGAGCGCAATTTTAAAACGTTGATCTCCACATAGGATTAAACAAAATGCCAATCGTTTCGTTTTGGAGACTCGCCTATTCTTATTTGTACTTGTCTTTGTTTTACTAACGTCGCACCAGCTGCCATCCGAATTTAGACGTGGCTCTATTTAGCTGACCGATGCCCATTGCTCTCTTCAAATCGCGATAGAATCGGATCGATACGATCGAATTGGCTTTGGTACAGGACAAAAACTATACATTTTTCTATTATTTTCATGTCATTAGTCGTGGCCGAATAAATCTAGATATTTGTCGATAACAAATTGCCAACATTTTGTTTCGCTTTGCTCGTAAAATGTCCAAGAGAGACAGATAGATAGATAGATAGATATAATATAATAGAGAGAGAGAGAGAGAGAGAGAGAGAGAGAGAGAGAGAAAGAGAGAGAATTTGTTAGTGATTCTATTGTTCTGTTAAGAGAAGACGAATTACACGAGGTGTCGGATTCTCCTTGGCTGTCATCAAGAGAGAAATGAACGGACCGCTGAACAGGTGCAACCGTTCGCATTGAAACAAGTTTCCCTGGATTCTCCTCTCGCTTTATACAGGAAGATCGTTTCCTGTAAACTATCTAACTCTAATTTCTTTCTAACCATATTGTGTTATTCCGATTGACATTTTATTTTGTTCCTCCTAATGATTCTTTATCTCTAATAATTGTTAGGCAGCTATTGAAATATTCATTATTGCATTAAATGTTATATCCTTGAAGGATGACATTTTAAATGTTTCGTCAAGAATTTTTGTTTGTTTTTCATTTTATTTTATTTTATTTTTTTGTTTTGTTTTGTTGAAAAAGCTTTCTACTGATAACCGGCGTTTCCAATCAACATTACCGATAAAGTATGAAATGTTTTGCTTACCTACAGATTCGAAAATTGATATAGATAAAGTAGTTTCATCAAACGTAATTTCAATTCCCGCCGCTAATGGCGCTATAACTTGTTTCTAACGTGTTATAAGTAACGTAAAGTATAGTAGAAATGTCGTTTCGAAGCGTTACGTTGTCGAATTTAAACGACGCGTACTTTTGTAAAGAATAACAATTTTAAGCGATCATTGAACAGAACAATTTTAACATCATACAAATATCTTTCGAAGATCAAAAGAAATTACAAAAGATACAATCTATACTTTCGTGACATGCGTACGTATGATAATCATTAATAAGAAATAAGTTAATAATTATTAAAATTAACTTTTCTTACAGATAAAAGATTACGTAATTTAACGAAACGATATATCGATGAATATGTTAGCGAAGAAGAGGAAAGCGATGAGGATATATATCAAAGTACAAGTACTGGCATACGTAAACATTTTTCGCAGGGTAGTGGCGAAAGACATATAAAAAAGAATGGAACTTCTTCTAACGCTAGATTAAGTGAGCGTAATGCTCTTTCTCAAGGCAGCTCTAGTTTGCATTCAGAAGTGTCTAATGAAAAATTAAGAGCAGATCCCAAAGGTATAAGTTTACAAGAAGAGATTGATTTAGCCAGAAGAGTCATACGGTATATATTTACCGTTGAAAAGAGAAAACATGTTATTCAAAAAATACATATCATTAAAAATATTCTTGGTGGAAGTACAAAGAGTTTTCGTCAAGTAATAGAAAGAGTTAAATCTCTTTTATCCCAGGTATGTCTTGAAGTTTCACATATATATATATATATATATATATATATATATATATATATATATATATATATATATATATATATATATATATATATATATTATTCTCCTGAAAATAATACTCTAGTAATATATTGAAATAATTTAAAAATATTACACTCGCTCCTTGGAAGGTATTCGGATATCAACTGATAGATATAGATAGCGGTAAATACATATTAGTAAACGAAATCAAAAACAGCATACCGCATCTTAAGTTTAGCAAATCTATAAAAGCTCAACAAGTTCTTTTATTTTTAATACTCGCCCATATCTTCATGTACGAGGAAACATGTACTGAAGGTTAGTAATGAATTAATACTGAATTATTTACTGCACCTGGAAGAAATTTGATACAACATTATTTACTCAATACCTTGAACATTGCAGAATCGTTGTGGGATTTTTTACGACACTTGAAAATTATAAAGGAAGATTATTTTCAGCATGATTATTTTGGAGATGTGAAAAAATTAGTTACCACGGTAAAAACAAATTATATCCTTAATTATGGACAGAGTTTACAATCTTTGTGATGAACGATATTTTTGTCAGGATTTTGTAGCACAACAATACCTCAAGAAAATGACGATACATAAAGGGGATTCGCAACAATATGAATATAAATGGGGTCCCCGTGCTGAGTACGAAGTTTCTCGTCGTGATATCTTAGAATTTATTTCACGGGTATTTGTATACAACTCTCGCATACCATTATCTGTACTTTATGTATAGTTGCTTTTAACTAAGTCAAGGATATATTAATGTAATTGTAGGTATACGAAGGGCGTTCAATAGATAGTTGGCCAATACAGTATCAAACGATGTTAGAGAAAGAACAATTTAGTGAAAGTTGAAGTTCATCAAGAGTTCGGACCAAAGAAATTTTTATATTTTTAATAAATATCTATATATTAATCCTATGGGATCGTTTTTACTGCGTTATTTCAATACTTCATTCGTATATGAAAACAGAGAGGGAAAGAGAGACTATCTCAATAGAATTGAATTCCCTTTATCTTTCGATCTTAGCGATTTTCGAAAGATCGACGAAGTTATGCCGTTTCCAATTTTTTTTTTCAATCGTCCTTGAAAGCAGCCATAAAGATGCAAAGCGAGATTAAAGTTGCCATGCGGTCTTCAAGTTCAACATGGAGGTTAAAGGAATCCCCGAAATATGCATAACATTTCAAATAAATATGTATAATTGGATTTGTAACGTTTCTTATCGACGACTTTCTCTCTCATTGCGGATAGGAAGGAATTTCTTCAAAGGATTCCCTTTTTACGAATGATACCTAAATAAAATACTACTTTTATTTTTCTTTCATCTTTGATCGAATCGCTTTACGCTTACGATACATAACATACGTACATCATACATAAATATGTATATGTATATATGTATGTATGTATGTATGTATGCATATACGTAAATGTGGGTTACGTTACAATATTGAAAATGCAACAGGATGGATGCACTCTACGAGCATCATAAGTTCCTGATAATAAATTCGCAACTACGGACGGTAATGCAAGGGCGCAAATCGATCGAACCGTTGGTATAAAGTTTTTGTAAAGGAAAAAAAAAAAGAAAAAGAAAGAAGATAAGGAGGAAGGGAAAGGAAAAGAAAAAGAAAGAAAATTTCGAAGGTACGATGAATAATCGAAAGAGAGAATTGAAAGAGACTCGTCGATAGTCCCTTTATTCGGTTAAATACGCGTACGAAGCCCCGAAACGTATACATTACCCTCCGATCTCTGTTACCACGATTGGCGCGAGCGCAGAAAGCGAGGGAAAAAAGTAGTACTTGCCCTGGCAAATCTGTGTCAGGCCGGGGGTGCGAGCTCGCGTCGCTCAGTGCCCGTCCACCGTCGCTACCCGGCGACACTGCACGAGTGGCTCTCGTGACGAGTGCAACCGGTGCATTCCCACGGTATCATCCTCGATGCACCACCAACTCGATTCCAATATTCGAAGGAACGTATTTCGGCCGTACGTTGATCAGTAACGGTCAATGCAAAGGGCCAAACAAATATGATCCGTCCTCGATAAAACGAAGTTTATTTTATTCTCCAAGAGAGAGAGAGAGGCCTACGAGAGAGAGAGAAAGAGAGAGACAACGGCTTTACGAGGTATATATGTAAATTAGAAGATTAAGGTAGATAAAAGAAAAGAAAAGAAAAGAAGGCAAAAGATCCTCACGCGTTTGGATGAATTTTGTACGATTTGAAAAATTGACGAGAAAAGAGGGAGAAAGTATGATTAAGAAAATCGCGGAATTCGAAATGTTTTAGTTTAGCTGGGACCAAGGCTATCAAATCCATCCTAGAGAATTAAGAGATCCCATTGATAAGGATGTTCAATCTTTATCAAAGTTTGAACAAAAAGGACGAGGGTGAGAGCCATCGGGAATCTTATGTCACCGGACATGACAGGTTTTGGCAGGAGAGGCCAAGGACACGACGGAAACGACGTGCAGTCAATCGCAGAACTCAAAGTGCCATAGAACTCGATTCGGAAGCTATGGTCTCTGCCCGTGGTGTCCTTCGTCGTGGAAGAAGCGCGAGTATCGAGGACGATGAGAGCGAAGAGGAAAAGGGCTATCAGTTGACCAATAAAATTGATAATCTTGCTAAGATACTCTTCAGTCGTGTCTCGGCCGCTCGAGGATGCAGAGATCAAAATGAAATCAGGTGATTGAACTTTCTTTTCCCGGACTTTTCTTTGTCGTCCTTGTATTTATCTTCCTATATTTTTTTATTTTTCTTTCTTTTTTTTTTTTTTTTATTTTGTTTATTTTATCGTCTTTCGAACAAATCAATGATTCTTTGAACACGTGCGTATCAACAGACCTGGGACGTTATGTTATAATATATGATAAAGGTGATCGATTTTATCCATTCGATTCGAGATTACACTTTAGCCTATTATTTATATATATATATATATATATATATATATATATATATATGTATGTATGTATGTATGTATGTATGTATGTATGTATGTATACAATGTATGTGTGTACATGTATCTTTTAATTCGTTGTATAATTTCTTTTTTAACATTCGTTTAGTATATCTTTTTCCTTGAAAATTAATGACAATAGATAAGTCCATTCGCCTAATCGATACGTAACGAAGATTCGCGTATCCGTTATTAAATAACAATCTGAGATCGTAAGGTATTGTTCGAATCGTAGCTGATAGAAGCTGATTCTTAGAAGATCGCGGAGGCTATCGAGATTATCGTCGTTTCTCATCTCATCCTCGATCCCCATTGTCTTTTCTCTCAAGTGTATTCAGAGAAGATTTATCCCCGTCTATCCGTTTATCGATCGTATATACCTTTGGTACAAAGATCGTGTTTTCTTCCTTGATCGTCTCGTTGCCTTACCGAGAACGTCACGTCAAAATAAATACTATAAGTAATTGTTTACAAATATATTGTACAATCTTTAATCGTTAAAGTTTAGTTTTATCCTTAACACTGTACATTACGTATCCAACGGATTTCATTCGTAAGACGAATTTGTTACATTTAACGAATAAATAAGCACAAGTAAGATATTCCATGGAAAATGTTCATCGTCCGTTCGAACAAAATACGAGGGTTAGAATATTTAGAAAACCCGTTGCGGAATCGCGGAGGTAACATCCAATATTTTTTTTTTTTTGTGGTAAACAATTAATTTGCCAAGCGCCCGTATGTCGGATGAAAAAATCTATCGAACGCGAGTTAAAGTCAAGCGAAATCTTTCTAGGTTTTTCATTTTGTTATTTTTTCTTGTTTTCCATCGATCGAATTGACGAGACATATCGGGTTGGCTCATATTAGTTTTAAAGCTCGTCGAATAATTTAACGATTGATAGATTTTATTTAGGATTGAGAACGTACGCGAATTTAATGATAATTCCTCGTTTCGTTACCTTAAACGGCATCTCTCTCTCTCTCTAATATATTTGAAATATTTATAATCTAATCTGACTTAAAATAGTACGATATGATATCGTTGTGTGTGTGTGTGTGTGTGACCATTTCTTATTGGATGAAACCTTTGCAGTCGCAGAGCAGCGTGGCATAGTAATAAAGATAATGTGCGTCGTCCACTTCGTAACTCTTGCTTCGCAAATCTAATCCGCTTCTGGCAACGCTTAAGAAGCGATCCAACGGAATTAGCTAGCGAAAGCGTAGAGATACAAGTAGAAAAACGTCTAAACGACGGCGAAGAAGAAGAGGACAGGTAGACAATCTTTCTCCCCCCCCCACCCCTTTTTCTTTTCTCTTTCTTCCTTTTTTTTTTATTTTTTACTTCACAACCCGAATATTATAAAAGTGCTCCCCTTATTCGAGAGAAGAACCTTTTAACGAGAGCCGATATTAAACTGCGGGTAACATCAAATATTCCTTTAGCTGATTTAACATTCATAGGTTTTGTAAGCTTAAAGTTAGAGTAGAGTGGTTCATCGAACGAGGTCAAGCTACGTCTTCTCTCTCGATAACGGATGTATAACTGTAAGAGGAAGATTCTTTTTTAAAAAGAAAAAAGAAAGAACGATATCGTTAGAGTCGACCTTTCGCAAATGGAAATGATTTCCATCTGAAAACGAGCCAAGAGATATAATCGCTTTGTTCCGTCAGTAACATTATCCGTATTTAAATCTCTTTCTGTACCTCTAGTATAAATGAATAAAAAAAGAAAAAAATATCGAGTACAGGGAAACGTCGTACATGTTTCAAAAAAAAAAAAAAAAGGAGCTTCACGACTCGAACGTGCGATACTTTTTATCCGAGGGAATACTCCGTTCGCATAGGTTCGATTTTAAAAGACGTAGGAAAACGAGGTTAAGCAGGATTTTGTTTGTATTTGGCGTAGAAATGGACGACACCACTACACCGCACTGGGTCACGGGCCGTCTGCTTGCGAGGACGTCGGCGAGTACGTGGAAATGGAGAAAAGGTCCAGAGACCGTGCTTTATCAATCTGTCAGACTTATATTCAACGAACCTCCCGGTATACTCTCATAAAGCAGCTCAACAACGTCGGTAAGTTTTACGTGCGAGTTACTCCACGATAAAAAGAAAAAAAAAAGAAAAAAGACCACCTAGTCGAGCAATTTCTCTTGAATTTCGTTGAGAACACAATTCTCGTATTTCCATCTACCGTAATCTTTTAGGATCGAGAGTGGACAAGCACTGGTTCGCCGTAAGAGATACTTCGCTCAAAACCGACAGGCTCATCACTCTAATTCCCTTGACCAGAAATTGTCCGTTGAGTATCTGTCCTTCGACTAAAGACATCCTGAATAATTTGTTTCTCGCACTACAGCATCCATACATTTGTCCTATATTCGGCCTGGAGTTTCTCGAGTACGAGGAACTTAATTACGTTGTTTTAATCCAACCAATTAATCAGGGTAGTCTTAAGGATCTTATATATGGCGTGAGTTATAAAAAGGGATTATCGGTAGACGTTAGAATTTCTTGACGTTCGATGTCCGTTAATTTATTGATATATAACGTTGCTTCTTCTCAGATCGAGAGAAATTGCTGGAACGATGACTGGAGTCAAAAGTACGCTTCTAGGGGTAAAGGTTTACCCTTATCACAGATCCAACAGATGGGTAGACAGATATTGGAGGCTTTGGTGTTCCTTAAAGAGAGAGGATTTCCTGTAGTCGCTCATCTGCATTCTGGTAACGTCGTTGTACAGAATGGCGTTGCTCGTCTCGCGGGTCTCGAAAACACCCTCTTAGGTTTCAAAAGCAGGATACACCCTATAGTGACATCTCGATTGACGAAAACGAGTACGGTGGACGTGATATGTTTTGGTAAAATAAAACGATTCGATCGATATAATAAAAAAAAAAAAAAAAAAGAAAAATTACGCCCTCCTCTAATGTTCAGATCTCTTCTCTTCTCTTCTCTTCTCAATTCAGGTCACATGTTGTTCGAAATGTGCGCCGGTTACGAATTGTGTACCTTCAAGCCAACCGCTGCGCATCTCTCGGATATCGAGACATATCCACAGGTAATGCGTTTAACGCAAACACGCAGTGGGCTGATTCTATTCTCTTCTATTTTATTTTATTCGTTGTGGGATATTCATCCGAGTGTTATATTTAGGTCATCGAACTACTTCAGATAATATTTGACGAGTCTAAAAATCGGTATCCGAGTATAGAAGAACTTCTCATTCACGACCTCTTCAGAAACATAGACCTTCGGGAAATGCGCTGTGCGCCCGTTACGGTAAGGTCGTTTGCATTGCCATATCACTTACGTAATAACGTGATCCATCAAATCGACGATAATATTATTGTCTCACAGATATTTCGTCCTGCCTTAACACCCTCTATAATCAATTTTCTGGATGGTATCAAACGACAAAATTTAGGTAAAAGGTAAATTTTCGGAGACAATTGACGTTTAGTTAAAAATATTTTTACGGCCGACCAGATTTCATCGGGTTTACGTTCGACTCGTTTCTCTTAACGTTCATTTTTTTATGTTTTGTACAATTTTTTTCTTTATTTTTGCATGCATAGCCGACACAGGTCGCGTTCTATAAACGACATCCTATTGATACACAGATTTTGGTAATGTTTCGAATAATTCAATCGATCAGATGTTACGGGATGACTCGATGATAAATTTCTAATATATGTCATTTCCTTTTCAGATTTACTAACTTAGATTCAGAAGATATGATATCATTGAAAAGTCCTGAAGCCGATTACGGGGATTCGCTTATCGTCCAGATATACAACGAACTATCTAACACGACCATATAATAGGGGAACAATTTTTTCGTCTTATACACACTCGTAATTTTACTACTAACAATAAGTGCCAAGAAAAAATATAATTACTACCGCGACGATCGAAAATATTGATTAAAATGTATAATGCAAAATTTAAAAGGTACACCTGAAACATCTAGCAGAGTTGACGCACGTGAAAATGTTACGAGAACGATATTTTGATAAATTATTCTAAGCTTACATCGATATTCAACAATTCTTTTTTCGAATATGAAAATCACGCGGAAATCTTCAATGGGTGCTTTTAAACCCCATTTATCTTACAAACGATATATAAAAATTTGTTTATGTACATTTTATGTATCAGATTGTATCATATTGACTTTCAAATTGTAATCCGATTTAAAAAATATTACCTGATGTTACGAAGCATTTCATCAACAAATTTTACGCAACATTCTTATTATAGCATGGATCTAATACAGGGTGGATTTTAGGATTAAATTATTTAGATGATTAATAATTCGTCGTTCAAAGGATTCTAAAGAATTAGAAAATCGTGTTAAATATCAGTAATGTCCAATATTTTGTGCCAATTGAAAGAACACGAATTGATCAATTTCTAATAGAGATTTCTTTCTCGCTAATGTAATTTCTTATACAAACCTATGTTCCAATTCGATTTTTTATCTAACGACATGACGTAGTGCCTGGATGTTTAGTATTCATTTTATATGTACCTAAGAGCTACCCAAAAACCCAACTTACTAATTATAAGAACGCTGTTACTTATAGGCTCACTGCTGACAAATATAAATTTCTTAATTGAACGTCTATTTAATATCACGTATTATTAAAAAAAAAAAAAAAAAAAAAAAAAAAAAAAAAAAAAAAAAAACGAAGTAATGATACATCCTGTGTATAAAGAAATAATGTAAAAGCAAGAGATATTAATTTGCACAAATACTTGGTGTTACATATATCGTATAAATTCTTCCAATTATTAAACAGAACGCGTGAAAATACTGAAATATTTGTTCTACAAATAGGTGATAAACGACTGATGCATGAACACGAAGGAACCATGTTACAATATTGATTAATCCAAATGAATTTCAAAATAAATTCTTGATCGATATTGTACGCAGTAAGCCTATGATAGAACGTTTTTACAAATTTACAGTACTGTTACTTAATCAACGAATCAGTACTTCATATTTCTCGCCATTATATGCATTTTAAAAATTCAATAGATATACATTTTGATGTGAAGAATTAAGGTTAATGTAATCGTAATAAAAAATAAAAAGAAAAAAATAAGAAAAAGAAAAAGAGAGAGACAAGAAAATAATTAAAATTAATGAAGAACTGAAATATTATTGCTCTTCCATAATGTTATCACTTATACCACACAGTTTGTTTTTTCTTTTTTTTTTGTTTTAAATCTTACAAATATATAAATCACCATTTCTAATGCCGTTTATGATTCAATAATGTTCATTTCAATAGTCGATAGTACTATTCAGTACTTAACTTTAATGTCAGATGATTTAATAAATTATTCTTTCGATTTATGAAGCTCCAGCTTCAAGTTCACTAGCTGGTGTATCTGGTTCTTCATCGTTGTAAATATTTTCTGCCATTTGCCAAACTTGCATTATATTGTCTTCCGATACCGAACATATTACCCAAGGTTCGTTAGGATTCCATGAAAAGTCACTAATCTTTGCAGTGTGTCCGCCATGTATAAACTATATATATATATAAAAAAAAAAAGATAAATATAATAATTCGTGAGATTATTTATATTTATTACGACGATTCAAATAAGTCGATAGAATTACCAATAATTCAGGTGGTCCATCTTCAGCATCTTCAGTAGACTGTTCTTCTCCAATTTTACTAAGATCCCATACGTGTAAACGCCTATCCGTACCGCTACTTGCTAATATGGTTTCATTATGTGGCGACCATTGAACTTGGAAAATTTCGTCTTTATGAGATTCAAAGGAATGTAATTTTAATTTTAAATTCCTTAAATCCCATAACGCTACTGTTTTGTCCGCGCTACCAGTAGCAAGAATAAATTCTGAATATGGATTGAAACTTAGACAATTAACTTCTGCGGTATGAGCATCGACTGTATGACTTGGTTTACTCGTGTTATTGCATCTGTAATAATATATGTTCTTATACATCAACGTATATTGAATGCATAATATTATCGATCAATACATTTATTTTTTTATTCGTTTATTATTTATCCATATAATTATAAATAATCGTACCTCGTATCCCAAATCATCAATTTTTGGTCATCTGCAACTGATCCGAACAGAGATTCATGTAATAAATGCCATGCGACATCCTCTACAACAGCTGTATGTCCTGTAAAAATAGTCTTGGCATCGATCACACGATTTTCTTTGGGAGTGGCATTGATATCCCATAAACAAATTGTATGATCGTCTGATGCACTTAACAAATACCCGTTAAGATTTGGATTCCATGATAATCCATAGCCTTCTTTTTGATGTCCCCGTAACCTGAACGAATGTGTAAATTTATGGCATAATATTAAATGTAGAATATGTGAAATAAGAGAATATAAATATATACCTTAGATCTGGATGACATTCGCCATTTGGATCTGGCTTACTCGGATGTTTTGTGTAATCAAATACTAAAACATCGCTTGATGGTGTTTTCGTTGCTATCACGCAAGGATTTTGTGGCATATATCTGGCTCTATTCACTTCTCCTTCGTGATTAATTTTTATCTCGATTTCTATCTTTCCGCTTACGGAACCAAACCCTCCAAATTCACCTTTTTCGTTGTCATAATGGGAAGCATCGAACTGAGCATCCTCGTTAGGTAATTGAACACTAGCAATTAGCAAATGATTTTGTTCATCCGATGTATGTGTACCGAGGATCAAACGATGAACGGAATAATCTTTTCCCTCTGGTCTGGTTACATCCGGTAACCACTGTGCAGTTAAAGATGGCCATTCCAAAGCATGTGTCATTACAAGATCGTATAAGAACGGTGTATTCTTTTTCCATATCTTATATTCTTCGTTAATAACACGTTCTTCCACTGCATCATCGAAAGTTTCTAAAGTAGAAAAACATAACAATACCATTGATTTTCTTGTAACACAAAAATATGATTAACGCTTCTATATTCGTTATACCTATCTTATTCTTTATCTTATCAGGTATATATTCGAAAATTTATCATATATAACAATGTGGAATAAAAAATAAACTCATTAAAACAGTTTAATAGAAATATAAGGAATAAGCCAAATTTCACAATATATTCAATTGCCATGGAAATACGTGTAGGTCAACTAAGTAGTATCTTTCAATTTTCTATATCTTTTTTTTCTTTTTTTTTTTTTTTCCTATATTTTCAACAGAACTAATCGTTTCTTCTCTATTTTAAAAACGCGAGATATTAATAATTGAACTAGACGCTTAATAAACGTTTGCACGAGTGCGATAAGTAGAAATTTGATATAAGAAAACGACATTGTTTATGGTGCCGGGTGAAGAAGCGTCCTTTAAAAAAAAATAACCAATTAATACTTATGTACAAAGATTAACGTGAAATAAAAATATTATTTGTCAGATATCTTCTTACCGCCATCCTTATCACCCATTTATACCCAATATATGATTCAGGTTTAAAGGTAAGACTTAAGAAACCGCCAAAGAAATTGCGCCCGCCAAAAAGCCACGATATACAGCCGGGTATTCTAGTCTCGAGAAAACCGGTCGTAAAATATTTCATACACTGATCTTTGAATATCAAAATATAAGATGTTCCAATGAACGTAGATTTCCAAATTTTAACGTACTCGATGGTATTCGTAAAATTGACCAATGAACGATCCTTCATTAAAACGGTTCATTCATTGGTACATTTAAAAATACAAATTGCTAAAATACCATAATCGATATCCAATTGGAATGTAAAGAATATGATAAGTCAAAATCTCACGCCAATTTCGTCGTACAAATATCACGAATAAAAGCATATATTGACATCATCGTATTATCTTATAAATGTTTTACATATTTCAATTTTTTAACATCAGATGGCGACATACTGCGACAAAAAACTAAGAGCGTTTGATCGTCAGTACGTACATGACGATGAAAGATTCGTAGAATGCATAAGAAAAAAAAAAAAAAGAAGAAGAAAGAAGTACGTAGATTAATATAAATTGGAATTAAACTCGTCGGACATTAATTTGCTAACTTATATTTATCAATAATGTAATATGTTACAATTGTTTCCAAAAAAAAATTCGATCGCAATAAGAAAGTATTCCTTTCCTTTCTCTCTTCCGTAGAAGCCATCGATTTATCCACAACACTGTATATCATTATCGAAGAGAACCAATATAATTATTTTCTATACGTATGTTATCAATATCCATAAACCGCCCTTCGTTCGATGCAAATGCGAAAATTGACAAGGCGTGAATGAAAAAGTTCGTTAGCCAGAAAATGATGCTCATGATACACTAGAGGGCGGGTATATGGGGTAGAAGAATGTGTTAAAGGTGGTAGTACGGGATATTACGTTGGGCGTCCACAAGAAATGCCGTCGATACGTGTATCGAGTTTTTGCACGACAGCCGTGGTACGCCAGGCAATAGAAAAATTCGTGCTCAGATATAAAACATCTACAATCAATTCTCTATTTCTACGGACTCGAGACGCATTAGAATATATAACTCGATCTGAAACGAGTTTGGCTTAACCTTATTTTTACGTCTCCCCCATTTCTATCTTGTTCTCTCTCTCTCTCTCATGCTCCCCTTTTTTCTCTCTCCCTCTTTCCCACCTATCTCTCTGTTATTACCGTTCCCCTCTTTCTCTACTTTCAACTACTCTCGAGGTTGAGATGGAACATGACAAAAGGTGGCATCACTGGGGGACGTGTTGGAAGGCACCGACGAGACTGTACTGATTGATATGACGCCATTTTACTAACCTTTTCGGCGCGGTTCGTGGTTGATCACGTATAGTACTACGCTTTGTATTATCGTTTACGAGCGTTATCGTGATATCCGCGTACAGTCGATCGCACACATTCTCCGAGGAAAAACACGAAGAACGAGTTTGAGCGGGTCTGTGCCAAGAAGTGAAAAGAGTCCGGGTTAGTGATTCAGAGTTGAGATCTTTACACGCAGTAAAAAGTCGCGCCGTTCCTTTGCCATTCGACCTCGCCGACCGGCCACGCTCGGACTCTAAGGCGTCGTCTTCTCGGAACACACCGTGCAAACGTTGCGTTTATGTGCTCCGCCTTCGACGCGAATTCGATCGCTCTCTCATCTATTAACACGGACTAAGGAGGGAAAATCAAAGTATGCAGCATCATGTATGAGATTTCATAATGTTTTCATCCAAGATATTGCACGAAATAGAGTTTACGTATTTTGGAGTAAACGTTTGCGTTCTTAAATTAATGCAGGTAAGGATTTTCAGATTTATGCATTTTCTTCTTCTTTTATTTAAGTTCCATTTTGTTATTCACAAAGAAGTTTTTCATTATATTCTAAAAGTAATTATCAAGCATATTAACTCATGTCTTGGGTGGAAGAATAATTATTCAAAAGAGTTTTATTAAATGCTGCGATGAATTTGTAAGGACATTAAAGTTTAGCTTTACATGAAACATATTTCCTCCTATGATGAAATAATTAATTCTACTTAACATTACATTAACTTTTTCTACAGATCGACAATTTTTCTTAGGAAGTATTTCATTAAAAAAAAAAAAAAAAAGAGAGAGAAAAGAAAGAACGAGGTTATGTGATCAATATTATTTGCGTTCTTGGATAATTTAATGTACAGATAAAAATAATTTTTTTTTGTCATTTTCTTTTACATATAACTCCTGCACGTACTACTGTTAATAATTACTCAACTAATATTTGTGTATATTTGTAACTTGTTCTTTTTTTTTTTTTTTTTTTTTTTTTTTAATGTAAAGGATGACATCTGAAACATTTCCCACATAAGTCACAAGATTTTATCTTTATATTTTAGGTAACATTGTTTTAGCAGTCTGCATTATTATGGAAGATGAAGATGGTGAGAGTAAAATTATGGACATGTGGAGCATTTTGGGAGATCAACAGCTCAAAGATCCAAAATTTGGCAATACTCTAAAACGATCTGTTGATAACGTATATATTAATACGATCGAAGAAGAGAAACGAATAAATAGATATAATTCAGTAACTTCTAAAGATTCGCCAAGTAGGAATACTGGTACTGGATCGAAAATTGTATTCAAAGGTTTTAAGAAACGTATCTTGGCTCAAGCTCAGGAGACACAGTCGGTCGCTTTTAAAAACCTTTCTCAAGAGCAAGTATCCCATCCTAATGTATCGCCAAAAATCAATAAAGAGAAAAGAACAGAAAATAAAAGGGGGAAGATAACAGAGTATGCTCAATATTTGGGACTTCAACCTTCTTCAAAGATAAAGTGTCCTAAGTGTCATTCTTCTACACATTTTACTTCCACAAATTTAAGGCAAGGTCAGTGTGCTTGTAATTCTGCCATGGCACCGATGCAAGGATTACCGAGCACGTCTGAAATATCTTCTCATGCACGTGCTGCTAACTTTAAAATTACAAGGAAAGTATATTTGTGTGCGGCTTGTGGCACTTATTTTGAAAATTGGAATTTGTTTTTACATATGAGGGATATTCATAAACGTCATATATGTCTGTTTTGTCTAGGAATGTTTGGACAAGCAGAAAGATTATCTTATCATTTATCTAAGAAACATAGTGTAACAGAAATGGGATATAAATCTATTGAAGAATTTTACAGTACTTTCAAGGGATCATGCTATTTGGTTTGTTGCAATTGCGAGACTATGTTCTCAGAGGCAGATAATTTCTGTAACCATTTTTGTTCTGCCCTGACTATACAGGAAGCTTCTACAACGGTGTGCTCTTTATGTCAAACAGGCTCTCATGCAAATACTTGTGCTCTAGCAGTTGCATCTAATAAAGAAGCAGATCCTGTGGTACCTGTTACGACGACTGTACAAACAGGAATGGTATCAACATTTGTCATTGAAAAACCAGCAAATGGTAATAACAAGGGAACATCAAGAAAAGTAATTAAAAATAATAGGAATAAATATGGGGTGGATAGTATATCTAATTCTTCTCAACAACATGCGAAAAAGGTTAATGCAAAAGCGATTACTTCGCCGTCTAATAAAAATCAACTTTTCTCAGATACAGTGATTAGAGATAGAAATATACAAGGTGAGATTAATGCAACCAGGGATACGGTATCGGAAACAATAATGGAAGTATCCAAATATATCGACGATTCCTGCGGTAATGAAGTAGAGCAAAAAGGAGATCATATATCTTCTATAGCAAAAGCATCTCCAGAGAATTCTTTGATTAAAAATAATAATGAAATTGAACCCTATGATAGTGTAACCCAAACTATTATGGAGGTTTCGCGTTGTACAAATGATACTGAAGACGACGAAGATATACCAAAAGCAAATAAATCTGATGCAATGATATTATTTGATACGGATGTAACTAGTAATCCAAAATCACAGACTGAAAATAAATGTAATAAAATGGATAGCATTCCTTTAGAAACCACAGCGAATGAAGAATCACGTGAAATTAATTCTGAGAATCAAATAACAAAAGATACGGATAGAGCGGAAAAAGACGAGAAGGTAGAAATATCTAAAATGAAGTTTGACTTGGAGTCTCACTCATCGTCGAGCCCTGTTCATAGTCCAATTAGTCGATCGTTATTTAGTCCCCAACACGAATCGCAGCAAGATCTCCAACCGAAGGAAGAGTATCCTGATGAAGGTAGTAAACACGTGGAGGCTGCACCGCCTACAGAATCTCAAACGTCAGTTTCGTTTAATACTGCCCCCACGTCTGACAGAAGTTTAGTAATTAAAATTTGTACAAATAAAAATTCGCAATTTTCTGTAAGCTCGACGGGAAATGCGGAAACTCATAATATTAGTAGAGATTCCGAAGAGAATAACAACGCGGAGGAATCGACGTCAGATGAGAAGCTTTTAAGTCTTACGCAGAAGAACAAAGATAGTGTAGAAAGTAATCAAGTAAACGAAGCCGATAGTGATTCCGATAGCTATAAATTAGCTGTAATAGATAGTAACGCTGAGGATGACATTAAAGAGTTAGATCAGTCTGAGTATACGGCGATGGCTAAATCGAGCACAGAAATGAAAGAGGATACAAGTGTTCGCGAAGAGAGAGAGGAATTCGGAATGGGTGAGAATGCAAATGGAGAATTTAGCATGACGGAACCATACGATGATATGAAGAAAGATGCCATAAATTGTGCTCCAGAGTTAGCGTTCCAGCCTAGCGACGGAATAGTCTTAGCTGGGGAAGATGTCCCACCTATAGATCTTAACGTGGAAGGTACATTAGATAGTACAGAGATAGAAGACTTATTGAAAAAATGTATAGAAGCAGCTAGTCCGTTTTGTGTCTACTGCAATCACGCACGCCATATAGCTGTAAATGGAAAACAATTAGGATTACATATGCTTGCCGAGCATAAATTTCATCCACAGCATCCGGCTATAATCATACAACCGGAACAATTTACGGTAAGAGTGAAAAGGTCTCTGGAGGAACTGGAAGCGAATTACTTCAATCTCGACACGTACAGCAGCACAAACGGTACCTATAATATTCAAACTGTTAGGACGTACGAATGTTTCCACTGTAGATACAATTCTGCAGTACATAAAGAACTTTATACTCACCATCGAAAAATGCATCAAAAGACAATTTTAATTTGTATAATGTGTAAATCAACATTTTATAGTTACAGTGAATTGTTATGTCATTTATGTCCAGGCGTATATTCACCGAATATAAATGTCAAGTATAGATGTTGTCTTTGTTCTATTAGTAGTCTTCCATCGGCATTCAGATTAATGGTACATTTAAGAAAGAGTCATCATGCTTGCGACGTATGCTTGGAGATTACTGGAAATCAACAACGATTGTCGAATCACGTATGGAAACACAAACTTCATCATTTGTGCTACCGATGCGGTATCGCGTACAGAAACAAGCCCGACATTACGAAACACTTATTCTGGAAGCACGGCACTGAAAGTGTTCTATGTAAGAAGTGTTTGCAAAAAAAATGGCCGCATATTTATCATTTCTGCATACCACCTACAGCTTTCGTTTGCGAGGAGTGTGGTTCCAGTTTTAGTCGCGCTGTAGCATTGAAAGTTCATAAAAGATTACATTCGGGAGATCAGCCTTACACTTGTAGCGAATGCCCCGAACGTTTCATCTCACAAAGGCTCTTGACCAAACACGAGGAGAGTCATAAAGAGGCACCACCCGTAGACGTTTGCACGGTAGACGCGACGAACAATCAGCTCTCTGTCGTCGATGAAAAATCCGACAAAGACAAAACTACTACCGTCGATATAGCGTTGAGCACCTCGGAAGGTACAAAAGACGTCAAGGAGACTGTAAAGAAGGTGGTAGATGTTTACGATTTACCACCGCTCAATTTATCCTCCGACAGTGAGAGCGACACGGAAGAGGGGAAGGACGATATCAGGAAGAATGAGGAAAGCGCGGAGAAAAATGAGGTCGCCGAACAGAACATGGAGGAAACGGTGTCACCTTTGGTATCCGCTAAAGCGGCATCACCGTTACAAACCAACGATAACATAGCGGACGAAGAGGAAAACGAAGAGGAAAAGAAACAAGAAGCAAAAATAATGGATGGCATTTGGGATAATTTTAAATCGTATACGGCCAGCCTGGAGATGCAAGAATCGGCGAATCTTTCCAACAAAGAACCCGAACCCGAACCCGAACCCGAACCCGAACCCGAACCCGAACCCGAACCCGAACCCGAAATAGACGTTGCGTTTTTGAGAAGCATAGTTTTGGCTGATCACGATTATTGCGTCGTATGGTCGGGGAAGGATAAGAACACCGAAGACGGAGCTAAAGAGGATGAAAAGGGTAACCCAGATTTCTCCGATTACACCAACAAGCTACAAAAAAGTCCATCCGCTGGCAGTTTAGCACAAAATACTGGCTGTGAAAGCGATATAAATAAAAAGAAAGGGAAGAGCCCTAAGAAGAAGAAACAAAATGGTAGTACATCTTCGAGCGATTCCTCTAGCGAAAGCGATTCTAGTAGCTGTTCCTGCGGTACCAATTGTAGTTGTAGTAGCTCATCTTCCGGTAGTTCCTCGAGTTCCAGTAGTAGTTCCGACTCCGATAGTTCTGCATCGGAAAGTTCTCCCCGTAAATCGTCCAATCGTAAGGAGCGTAAGAAGGAAAAAGAAGTCGATCAGAAGAATCAAGCTGGTCCCGTAGAAAATGAAAATAAGGAAATGCCGATCGAAGTGGACAATGTAACCGACGTACCGATCGAACCGGTTTCTGTTCCCAAAGCCTCGTTAAGGGAATCCGATTTAGAAACGGACGAGACCCTAACGGATGAGGATTTTTACGACGAGCATCCTCAGCAACTTGCCAATAAGTTATTGGCAGAAAAGAGAAATCAGTTGTTGCTACTTGCAGCCGTTGCACCAGCTTCGACGGAATCGGGAATTCCATTGAACAACGGTGTTACGGACGAAAGTAGTGTCACTCCGTCGTCGAATCCAACGCCCAGCGTCGAGGATCCACCGCAGCAGCAAAAGAAGAAAGCAAAAACGAAAAAACGTAAACGAGGCGAGAGGGGTAAGCAACGGGTCGTTACTCCAATGGTGGAATCATTGAAGCTTAACATTCCTAAAGCGTATTACCAGAAGAATTCTTCAAATTTCTCCGTCTCCTCGGCAGCCATGATCGGTCATCATCAACTTCACCAGCTCGGTAGATCGTCGACGCCGAATGTTATCGCGAACGATAATATTCAAACGGCGGTAACGCCGGTCGAATCTCATCCCCATACAAATCAGAATATCGGTGGTAGCGGTTCCGAGACGGAAAACAAAAGATCGTCGAAGAGGAAACGTATACCAAAGCGTTTTTATGGCGACTCGAGCGACGAGGAGACGGAGAAGCAGCCGACAATGAAATGGAGGAAGGTCGTCGAGGCACCGTCTTTCGTACCAGCGACAAATTCAAAGCCTCTACCGCAACGATTATCCTTCGGTGGAAAGACTGTAGCTTACAGGTCGAACGTCGTTGAGACCCATACCGAATCGCTTTTAAACGTTACGGCAACGTCCGCGACGGAGTCCGAGGGACCGGCAGATAGCAGTAGCGAATCCAGTGGTTCCGACGTAGAAATGTCGATTCAACAGCAATCGCAGAGCCACGTTACGGAACAGAGCAACCCACCGATTACGGAGCGCCCAGTTAATCTCTATTGTTACTGTCAATGTCCCTACGACGAGGTATCCGAAATGATCGCTTGCGACGGTGAGGACTGTCGCATCGAGTGGTTTCATTTCGAATGTGTCGGCATTATGGTGCCACCTAAGGGCAAGTGGTATTGTCCGGACTGTAGGAAAAAACATGGTATCGTGCAAAATACCGAAGACTATTTCGATTGATAACGATAGACGGTGCCTGCTTCGATCTTCTAAGGATAGCATGGATATTGTGAGTGATCGTTTTAAATCTTAATACCAAGCTCACTTATAATTAAGTTTAGACGTACTCATAGCGTTTATCTTTCTTTCTTCTTGGTAAAACAACAACAACAACAACAACAACAACAAAATGATATACGCTGTTCCATGTTGATATTTTTCTTAAGCCAATAACAAGAATGTTTGTATATAATTGTAAATATGCCCTAGAGTTTATAACAATGAAATAAGGTTTTTTGTGTACATTTGTTTGTACTTCTTTTAACGATGAAATGCCGTGTATAGACTTCGATTTAGGTGATAGGCGGTGTGTAACATCGGTTTTTAGGACTGTAGACTGCATCGCGCCAGGGATGCGAAATTTCTTGAATGCGAAGAGAGAGAGAGAGAGAGAGAGAGAGAGAGAGAGAGAGAGAGAGGGAGAGAGAGAGGGAGAGAGAGAGAGTGGGGAGGGCTGTGTTTTATGAATTCAATTTACAGTTGCGCCCGATCCGACAGTCGGCACTGCTGGCGGTGTCTATGCCTCCATTGTACGAACAATCGTTTAACCATGTGCTTGACTATTGGTTTTTGATGAAACATTGAACCTCGGTTGTGAAGTCGGGATATTGATACGAATCACGGTCCATTTTATAGCTGGAATAGCTTCAATTTTATAATTTAATGTGTTAAGTTTCCTTGATGTTATTTACTTAACGCGTTAACGTTAAAAAGAGATAGATGCTCGCGTCGTCTAAAATTGTTGATCTTACTTTTTCTCTTATAGTTTCTTCAAGCTTTTAGAAAGGAAAAGAAAAAAGGAAAAAATATGGTTCATAAAACAAATGGGTCTTTCGTTATTTCTAGTCTATCGCGTCACGCGTTGTATGAAAAAAAAAAAGAAGAGAAGAAAAGAAAAGAAAAGAAAAAAAAGGAGTATAGGAAAAGAAGGGATGTTCTTCATTACAGATATGGATGGCTCTGCAATTATACATCTCGCTACGCTAATACAGCGCTTGAAAAGTTATTGGGCCTATTATTATCAACATTGTTTCTCTTACAGATTGCGGATTCATTCGCAATGGCATAATCCTGATTAATGCATATTCCATTTAAATTAGAAATATGTAAATGACATACCGCTGGCACTGCGTTGCTATAGGTGTCGAGATCAAATGAACAAATAAAACAATACTTACAGTTAGAACTATCGTAGCTCAGATAAGGAAATTGTGTTCCTAATGGGACAAGCGGTGTAATAATTAGTCGCATAAGATGGCACAAGACATACGACTGCTGATCGTGTAAAATATCATGCAGCACATTGTTAGTATATAATTTTTAATAAATTTCTGCCTATACTTCTTTAAGTCCATTTCATAAAGTTATTCTTGAAATTTGCCGCATCAATGCCCGAACGTATATTCATTCGCCTTTGTCGTAGCATTTGAAGAAAATTTCGGGTTAACGTCAATTAAAATATCTCAATATTTTGTCCTCGTTAAACAATAAATTAAATCAATCAATTCAAAGCGACATTACTTCAACTCGTAACGAAATTATCTGAAATAAATATTATTAAAGATATTTATTTTGTTTAGATCATTGATCAGTATTATGAAATGGATATAGAAGAAAGGGTGAGTTCTTCTATCGTCATTGAAAACGTTTGAGTTCTGCAAATTTTCAAACTCGTACATACTTTCAATAAGATTATTGAAAAAAAAGAAAGCAAAAACGAAACAAACAAAAAAACTTTGATCACATTCTGCGCATATTTTGATTGCAAATGAAAATATTTCTACTGATGAAGATCTTTCAAAAAGTGCAATCGTCCTTTCCTCTTTTTCTCCCGTAAAATTAATCGCAACATGTAACACAAGATAGACACGGTTTATCGATCATTTCTTTATTACATTAGATAACTTTCATAATGTATACAATAATTGAGTAAAAAAAAAAAAAAAAATTGTATCGGCAATGCGGCAACCATCACGTAACTTTATTCTCAGCCCCCTCATCTTCTCCAACAAAACCAACACCCAAAATAACCGTGACAAAATCTTTGTAAGATATCCTCTGTATTATAAAATAATAATACATTAATTTTCGAAAGCCTATTTGGTATCGTTTGATTCATTGTACGGGTCGGTAAAATTGTTGTTACTCATATTACCGATGGTAGAAAATCGAAATTTATAGACGTAGATATTTGCTCTTTCGAATCTCCAAAATGTTTTACATTGGCATCCTCCGAAGGAATAAGCAGTTTTAGGTATGTATATGCTTCCTCCAATGTCAACGGTTCACCTTTCAATGCAATCGTGATTCGATTTATAGAGGGGGTAGGGGAGGGGAGGGGAGGGGAAGTACAATAAAATTACTAACCGAGAGGTTTCTTATCTTCCAAGATATTTTTCTCCGAGTATCTACCAAATAAGATATTCATAAATTGATCTCGAGTTAATACTAAATCCTCGTCGTTTTCCAAGCCTCTCTCGCAAAAACTTGCGAAAGCTCTTTTCATTTCTCTCGTAGAATAACCTAATGCGGGTCGATGATTGACGTAAAGTTTAACGAAATCTTCGAAAGTGATTTCCTCCAATAATTGTCCCGTTTCCGCATAATTCCTGTAGGACACTTCGCGCATTATGTTTTCCAGCTATAATATTTAAGACGTAATTATCCTCAAATTGTGCTTAAGGTATAGATTGATGCTAGTTATTAAGTAGTATAAGTCAATACTTAATCGTACTTCTTTGTTACTAGGGAAATAACCAACAGCTCGCATTAAATTTGGTATTTGTTTGATAGAGGCCATACCAGAAATCTTTCTCGTTTCGATCGTATTTTCTCCTTGTTGTAGAATCTGTGCGTAGTAGAATAAATCTTGCATTTCGTTAAATAACCATCCATTTTTACCACCTTTTATGAGACTATAAAATGGAGACAATCCTTCTCCTCCTAAACGTTTCATAATATTTACTGATCTGTACAAAAAAAGAAAAAAAAGAAAAGAAAACACACACACGCACACATATTCTCTAGTCTTCTTATATTTGTAATAATATGTAAATTTCTCGTTTGGAGATTTTACATGGTGCTTCGAAGTATATAGTCCAGTTTTCGTACAAACCTGAATTTTATCTTCCACATTAAAACACATGAATCTTTATATCCCATAGTAAATACGACATTGTTCTTACAATCCACAACGAATCCAGTGATCTAATGTGCTTATATTCTTTTTAATAAAAGTTTTTAACAAAAAGAAAAAAAAAATGAATATATATATAAAGAGTAAAATACCTGACGCGGATGTCCAGTAAGACCTAAATTCGTATAAGGATTCCCATCTAAAGGAAGAATTTGTAGACCTATTTCTTTATCAGTTGAAAATACCATAAAGTTGTCATTATTTTCTTTTTTTAATATCTGGAAACGAAAAATTATAATGATATGATCGATGAAAATCCCATAATGTCAGATACTTTAAAACGTTGTACAGGCGTTCCGAATGTTGGGTTCACATAAGTTCCACGAATCATTCTTATTATATCATTTAATAATCTATACTTGTACTGAAATTATAGAATGTATTAATATCTTTATATATATAAATACATACATACATATATATATATATATGATTCATTCAATTTTCAGGTCATAAATTACTTCAGAATTCGATATAACAAAAAAGGTCTCAACTCCAAATTGCGGATACCATTCCATGTGCAAAGGAGTTGCCTTTGATTCAATTCGATCGATCTGTAAAATTTTTAATCCTGGATCCGGATATGGTCCACTATTGTTTTAATATAAATATATTATTATACACGTATAATATTCTATATATGGCAAATATTTAAAAAATATATATATATATATATATACAATTTTTTGTTTACCTAACTTCTAAATCATATTCGATAAGATCTTTATCCTCTCCTAAAGAGAAAAGTCGAGGAACTGAATCACCTTTAATAGAAGGTCCAAATAACACTTGTCTGATGGGTAAACAATGTGAATGACATTTTCCGATTAAATTCCAAATGTTAGTTTCATTTAGGGACTTTGAATCATTTTTTTTGAACACTACGATAGATAGAGTGTCATCCTGAAAAAAGGAAAAAATAAGTTGAATTTATATAGGTATTTTATTTATCGCAAAAAAAAAAAGAAAAATACTTAACGGAATAAGCCATGTAAGTGGAACATTTGGTAAAGGCAACAGTGCGAATAGATTGAGAAGAATGTTTATAAGGGAATTCATCTAACAATTCCAATGTTAGTGGATGTAATACCCATAAAGTGCCATTTTCCATACCACAGATAAGTAAATCAGCTGACGAAAAAAAGAAAAGAAAATTCTGTATTAGCATTTGTCAGAATTAATAATTCCATTCGCGAAAAAAATATATTGATTGAGAAGATGTTACACCGTACATGTTGGAGAATATTTGAGGGAAGTAATGGCAGTCAAACTTTCGTGCGTTTGCGGACAGCTGATATAAATTATTTGATTCTTTTTCATTTGGTCATTAAGAATCGTTTCCAAATTTGGTAGATCTGGAACCTTTCTTGATATAATCAAGCTACATTTCTCATAATCGTATAAACTTAAAATACTCTCTTTATTTCCCGTGATAAGATAAGTACTGTAAATGAATGTATCAATTTTCATCCCATAAAATGTATTTTTAATGAAATTTTTCTACCTTTCCGGGTGTGCATCTAAACTCGTTATATGGGCAGCGCAATGTTTCGAAATAAATTTGCATTTTAAATTTGCGATATCTAATAAAGCGAGTGTACCTTTCGTTGTAGCTATGACAAATATCAATATATATATTATTCAATTTACTACATACTATCTTTAAGAAAAACGCTTACACACAAAACTATTTCTAACGATGAACCTTGAACGTCGTAAGGTCGCGTCGGTAGCAACGTATATTGAATTTTTGTGGTCGTAGTAATGTTTCGGAATAGGTTCTATATTTACGGTTAAATATGATAATTTTGTATCCATCTTATTATTCAGATATTTTACATCTTGAAAAGTATCATGTTCTTTCTGGCTTACAAAATTCTCTATAAATTCACTTTCTATTTCGCTTTTTAATTCGTCCGTGCTATTTTCATTGCTTGACTCAACTATTTGAAAAAATATAATATATATATATATATATATTTTTTTTTAAGAGAAAAAGTTTTACGTCATGCCAAGCTTACTATCTGTTTCACTGATAATGCATACAGGGCCAAGTAATTTGGAGCATAGATCGAAACTGATCGATCGAATAGATTCCAGTTCACGATTTTCACACCAATACAAAAGTTTCAATTCATTATCGTAAAAATTAATTCGTCCATTAGAATTGCCAGTAACAATCATTCTGTATATTGAAAAAATAGTTCATAATCGAATCAAAATATCTGCAAAACTCATTAAAATTTTGTTCGAATGATTATTCTAATTAATTAATACCCTTCGTAATTAAGAATTACAATGATATTGCAAGTTTGTAATTTTATCGATTTGATATGTTTCATTTTATAATTTGTATCTTCTTCTACAGCATGCTCGATGGTGCGAACGTGGCTCCAGACTAATACAAAGCCTGCCGAAGAAATTGTAAGAAATTCTGGTCATTTTGATTCGTTTAAAATCAAATACTTTATTACCGGTAGTTGTTGCTGTTAACGTATTCGACGTTTTCGTAATAAAAACAGAACTATTCAAAATTCCAAAACGACCATATTTTCCAGTTATTTTGGGCCGACAATAGCTAAGTTTATCTTGATCCTAATAAATGATCAAATCATATAAACATTACAATGAAAATTCCGTTCATAATATTGCGAATTCGAATTACAAACCCAAGTAAAAAAAAGTACGTGATGGTCAGTAGTCAAAGTAAATCGTTTTGGAAAGTCATTGTCGAAACTGATCTCTTTGACTCTATCCAAATGTATATCCGATAATTCAACGATCCCTAAAAACACAAATGTATCTAATAGATGTAATATACGTAAATGCTAAATAGCTAATCTTTCATTAAAATAACCATCCGGTTTATCTCTTCCGTATGTCCATAGCCAAAAATAAACATTTTGTAATTTTTCATTACCGATGGTAACGATATACTTTGCATTTGGACTGATACGTGCTGCTGTCAAGCCATTTGTACCGTGAGGCTCGAATAAAGTGCAAATAGGCATCCTTTTAACAATAATCACTTATGTATGTTTTTACACGCATTCGACAAGTATAGTTTACATAAAACATTAATATTTTTTTACTTGATTTCGGTGTCCCAAATAATTACTGCACAGTCCTTTTCAAAATCCGCCGTCAATAGCCATTTACCATCATTCGAGCTTGACAATGTTCTAACAGCACTCTTCTACGTATCATATTGACTATTATTAACTCAATTAAATATTTAATCTCGTAAATTACACGTGTCTATACGTACATGACCTTGAAGAGGTAACGTTTCATTGGAGCTATAATCATACATCATTGCAACATGCGAAGAAGCGTAAGCAATTAATGTTCGATTTTCAGTCGTTAAATTTATTATAGGGACATTTGGATTAAAACCAAAAGAGTAATGTAATTTCTACGAATAATTATCTCATAATTAAAATAAATATAATATATTTAAAAATGGGTGTTACCTACATATGGGCATATATTGAATTCTGGTATCTCCTTTTTCGTATTATTTTTCAATAGATTGATTGACGTTTCTTTATCAGCATTTATAAAAGACGATGCCATTTTAATACAATTTTTATACAACTTTTTTCAATGTTAAATCTTTCATGAAATATATTGAGTCTATAAGCGAGTTTTACGCGGCTTGTAACAGTTGAAAGATACTACTAAAATCAAGAAAGAAATGTAACGCAGCGAAGTGACGTTTTTTCTAACCGGAAATAATGCACGTGTAAACGAGTAATTAATTTCAACATTTTCACTCATAGTTATTACAGACATATTTAATAAAATTAAAATCCTTTACAAACAAAGGATATCGACAGTGAATATAAAATTTTATATGATCATTCTTATTTATTAAATCGAAATGATAAATTTACGATAAACATTATACATTCGATATTTTTTTTATTGTATAAAGTAAGTTATACATTTGTTTTATTTCTTATAGCATCTTATGTAAAATACTGCAATATATTCGAGTACCTGTGTGCTCATATAAAATAACAATATATTGTCTTAAAATGAATTTATAACAAGAATGCATCAAATGATAATCCAATTCATTCTTTTTTTTTTCTCTGTTATTTAAGTAGATATCCTATTATTGGCCGCTTTAAAGAAGCATCGTAAATCCGTCATAGTACATCATTTCTATAATAGCAGTAACAAAATGTGCACCCAATAGTACATCCTTTAAGACGGCATACACTTTAACTACAACAACTTTGTGGCTTAGGATCTAATCCTGAACGTTTAGTAATATGTATACGTGTAAATTCCTCAGCATTAGTTGGATGAATACCAACTGTGGATTTAAGTATTGGGAATGTTATGTTACTCCTGAAAAAAAAAAAAAAACAAAAAAATTTGATAGATGTATGAATTATTTTATTGTTTGAATTTCTTGTAAAAAAAATTCTCGGAATTCGTTTTACATGTTTAAAAATGTATGATTCTGACGTTCGTGCCAAAAAAACTTACTTCATAGCTGCCGCAAAACCTTGGATTACCTCACCAGCATTTGGGCCAATAAAATGCATGCCCAAAATTTTCTGATCACCATTTCTAAGCGCAATGACTTTAACGTAACAGTGAGAAACATCTTTCTGAGGCAAGAAAAATTCTGTAGGTTTATAATATGCGTGATAAACTTCTATTTCGTCTTCTCCATGCTTAGATATAGCATCTTCCTCGCTAAGTCCAACGCAACCATATTCTAAAGGAGTGAATATAGTCGTAGCTACATTTGTATAATCCATATTTTCTTTCGAATTACCAAACAATCTTTTAGCTAACAATTTTCCCGCGTGTATAGCGACGGGTGTCAATTCAGGCCTTTTCTGTAAGCATTTAATAATTGATGTCAAAATAATTTAGCATACTTGCCATTTCAAATAAATTATTAATATCTTACATGAAGCACATCACCGACTGCATAAATATTCGGTACGTTCGTCTGTTCATTCTCTGCGTCAATTTTTCCATTCTCCGAAAGAACTTTAACTCCAGCATTTTCAAGTTTTAATTCTTTCGTAAGAGCTTGGCGACCAATGGCAAATAAAACAGTGTCATAAACATCTTGATGAACTTTTCCATTCTAGAAGAAACAAATGTTAATGAACTAATTAATTAACGACTTAATATCTTTATATACTGTAATATAATTATCAAGACATACATTATCGACCCAATCAACTAAAAGACGACCATCAGCTTGTTTATCGATTTTCTTAGGCTTAGCTTGATGAATGAAATGAACGCCACGATTTTTCATTTCTTCAGCTACCATGTTAACTATTTGTTGATCAAAACCTCTAAGCACAATGGAACGTACCATTACTGTTGTATCATAACCTAAACCATTCAAAAATCCTGCACATTCTAATCCAATATCTATGTATTTACTAAAGAATATATTTTGCTTGTTACGCTCAATAACATAAAGACTTACTAACTATAAATTTGTAAATTATAAACCATAATTAAGTAATAAGAAAGGATACATCCTGCTCCAACAACAAGAGTTTTTCCTGGTGCTTTTTCTAAACTGAAAATATCATCGCTGCTAATACCATATTCTAAAGCACCAGGAATATCAGGATACCTTGGCCTTCCACCTACCGCAATTAAGATATTTTCTGCGGTAATAACTTTTTCTTCTCCATTTTTCGATATACCAACTATGGTATGAGCATCTTTGAAATATCCCAGAGCATTAACATAATCTACCTTTCTGTATTAACATAAAAATATAATATTAAAAAAGAATAATTAAAAACATACCTGTCGCAGTGCATTTAATCCTTACTTTGTTCTTAATTCTACCCGTGTTACCCAGTTAACTGATTTAACGTGATTTTGTACTGCAACTTTTAAATTTTCCCAATTGTTTACAATAGTTTTTTGATCAGGTAATTGCCATCCAAAAGACCGTGCTTCCTATAATCAAAATTTATGTATGCAAATCGTATATAATATGAATCATATAGAATATTATACTTATATACCCTTAACTTACATGTATAGCTTCGCCAAGTAATGCGGCTTGATGCATCAATTTTTTGGGTATACATCCTACATTCACGCAAGTACCACCTAAACCCCATGTAGTTCCTCTTGGAGACGGAGTAACAAAATCCAATACCGCAACTTTTGCTCCAAGTTCAACAGCCTCTTTCGCCGCTGCTAAACCACCAGATCCTCCGCCAATGACCAAAAGGTCATAATTAAAATTCTGTCCAGCTAGAATAAAAATTCATGTATTAATTATATCTGGTATTTAATGTAACTATTTTGCCTATTACATAATTACATGTTAGATATCTATTGTAGGTTAAATCCAATACATAAAAATCATTAACTATGACAACAATGACATTTAATGAGAATTTGAAAGACGAACAAAGTTTCAAATGAACTTAACGAAAAATCTTTAATTTTTATAACGTATGAAACGAATAAATTGTTTTGGTTAGATGCCGAAGTTTAAATGTTGCGCCAATTAGCGGATATAAATAAGTAATTATAAATACGGTTGTAAAATAAAAGATGACAAACGCCTTTCTAGTTACGAATCTACGCACACATAAGATGTGCTATCGGCACTCACTGCACATGCAAGCCATTGCGGCTTTCCCGTAAAAGAAGGAGTTGCATCCGGCATGTGACAACTCGAATAATTTGCTGTGCGATGTTCGAGATGACACGAGCCTCGCGAGCAGTGTTAACGTCGCCATGATTATCGCGCTCGTTTTACGAGCACGTGACGTCACACTGATGGTACTCGTTCTTACGATTAATACGATCCACGCAAGATCGTGTCGTTAGTATTCCCGCACACGTCTAGTTAAAATAACGCGAAATTAGGGAAGTGCGTTCCATACAAAGAAAAAAAAGAAAAAAAATTCGAAAGGTATTTCTCGTGTGTCGGAATAAGTATCGAAAGAAGTTCAAAAAATGAAATCGATTTTAATAACCGGTAGCAATCGTGGCCTGGGTCTTGGATTAGTGAAGCACCTCGTAAAATTACCCAAACCACCAGAAAATATTTTTGCAACTTGCCGAGACGCGAGCAAAGCGACGGTAAGCTTGACTGTGACGTCGTAGGAATCGGCAAAAATCGGATGACGCAATGACCGTACGAATGAATACAACGAATCAAAATAAAACATGCTTACCGATCGGCGCCATGAAAATTTTCTTTTGATCGTTCTCGGTTTTTTTAAATTTTTTTTTCGTTAAATAAATATCACCTAGAGTTTTTCCTTTGCGAAACGGTATTATATGTTCTTAATTTGACAAAGGTAATATTCACGAATAACGAAGAAGAGAAAACGTTTGGAAGACGTTAACGCTCAAAAAGACTTGAGTATACTGAAGTGTCACGAACAAATTCCGTTCGTAGTGTTTTATCGCCATCTGTTGAATGGAGAAAGCGCGAATATCCCCTCCATCCCTCCCATTCCTCGATGGTTCAACGAATTAGATACGAGCAAGTCTTCGGTAGAACGGTGACTCATGGTGATTGTAAAATATTACGCAAGCGCATCGAGGACGCGGGATAAAACTACATATCGAAATTGCCAATTAAAAAAACCAGCCGAGTCACTCTTTCATCCTTATGAACATTTTTTAATCATCGGCTTTGTCGCTTTTCAATTCATCCTTAACGTGTTTATTTTATTTTTTTATTTCTTTTTTTTTTGTTATAACATTAATAATATTACAATTGTTTTTCCTTTAAGAATTATTTCTAAATGTTGAAATAAATTATATTATTGGCATTACATCTATTGGCATTAACGATACTAACTGTAACCTTTTCTCCCCATACCTATTTTGTTAAAACATTATACAACGCAGGTGTATAATGATTTAGCTTATTTAGCTGAAACGATAATACCCGTCTTATTTACACTTCTACGCCATATAGAATCCAATATCTGATTTCTTCACGAATGCGTAGATAAGTTAGCATTGAGATAATTGGACGGATTACGTGATATGATCATAGATTAATGAGGAAAATATGTGCACAAAGAATTCGTAAATTAAAAATTGACTCGTCACATAATCAGAAATTGTTTTCTTACTTTTTTAAACGCGGCGCATTTATCATGAAAAAAGAAATCGATTTATAAGCTGCCGAAAATTGTATCACTTCGTTAATTCTATAAATTAAAGTTATCGAAAATAAGAGATAAATCGTAAAAAAAGAAAAATAAAATTATGTTAAATAAACAATTTCTAAGTCTCGGTTTATAAAATAATGTTTGAGAATTGATTGATATTGTTTGTTATAATAAAAAGATTTTTTCTGATCTAGGAACTGAAAGAACTTGCTGAAAAATCAAGAAACATTCATATCATTGAAATAGGTAAACCGCATTCTATGAATTACTAAGAACTCCAGATGTGTAATTTCAAACAGAAATCAATAAATTCAATGACATTGCTTTTAAGGCAAAATGACGAACAATTAAGAAATCCAACTCAAATACAATTTATAACAATAAAAGCATCGATCTTCTATTCGTTTAAAAGTTATAAAAGCTATATTATCGATATTATATTACTTACAAAAGATGAAGTTTTCGTATTCCGAATTTTCACTTTTTTGAGCTTCCACATTTTCATTTTCCAAATCGCTGGAATCTGATCCAATTGTTTGTGTTTTACTATGACAAGTTAAACACCATGATCTTTTTATTTTCAATATACGCGATTTCATAATTTGTACAATATCGTGGAGAAAAAAAAAGATATTATGACTACTTGAAAGTTTTAACACGAATGCGAAAAGGCGTCGTAAATTGTAGTTGAAAAAAGATACGATTTTACCAACGTTACGTTAATCAATACACATGTACGTGTATGTATATACTATGTATTTACATCTCCACTATCAGATAATACTTTCTCGTGCTTTTAGTGATATGAAAAACAATAATTATTTATTACGTCTCATATTTAGAATAATTCGAAATAATACAATGGAAGAAATTATTTTCAATGTCAATTAAAAACATAATATTAAATTATTTTTTATTAATATTATTGTAAATTATTTATAGACTTAACTGACACAAGCAATTATAAAAAAATAGTAAATACTGTCAAAGAAAAAGTAGGATCAGCAGGACTCAATGTTCTTTTTAATAATGCTGGAATTTCACAAAAATTTACAAGACTTGGTATGGTCAAAGAGGAAAATCTGACTAATACTCTTCTTATTAATACGGTAGCTCCAATTATGCTGGCAAAGGTGCAGTTACGTTGACGTTATTAATATTACTTTGAAAATATATCATTATATGTTAAAAATTTTTTTTATAGACACTTCTACCACTATTAAAGATTGCTGCTAAAAACAATGATATTGGAAAAAATATGAATATAAACAGAGCTGCTATTATCAATATGACTTCGATCCTTGGCAGTATTGCAGAAAATGATCAAGGAGGTTTTTACTCGTATAGATGTAGTAAGGTAGTTCAAGCAACGTTACCATAATTGTGAATTAACGAGTATTTTGACTTATAAACGATATTTATATAATATTTTTTAGGCAGCTCTTAATGCTGCAACAAAATCTATGAGTATAGATTTGAAAGATGATGGGATTTTAGTTGTTTGTTTACATCCTGGATGGGTGCGGACCGATATGGGAGGAAATAATGCACCCTTAGATATCGATACCAGTGTTTCCAGCATTGTAAATGTTATGGGAACACTTTCAGAGAAACATACTGGTTCTTTTCTTCAATACAATGGTACAACTTTACCATGGTAATTTTTTAAACTCACAAATATGCTAGTAATTGTAATATTCAAATATTAAATCGTTCGATTTTGGAAGTACAGGTTAACGTAAATTAAAAGAATAAAATACACTGTTAAATTATATAATATATAATATATATTATATAATATATATTATATATTATATTATTATATATATATATTTTTATAGTTGAGTTTCTGCAAGATAGTTACATATTACTTTCACAAATTTTTATTTTGACTTCTGCTTCATGTTTTATTAACTATGTATCCACATAATTTCAATTTTGTTTATTTCGTTACTCGCAGAAGGATTTTAAAAGGGCAGTTACTTGTCAGTTTTTGGTCATTATAATTATATGTAACATTCTACAGTGCGATTCTTAAAAATAACATATACGAATGTTGTACAATATTATAAAGTTATATACTCTTATTTAATTTAATGACTTTTTAATGCCAAAAATCAAATCTCAATCAATACTATTGATAATAAATATATTTGAAAATAAATATCATTGAAAAATTATAAAAATTTAATGAGAGTACATAGACAACCCAAAAATCTTATTAGAACATTGATACACATGATTTGCACTATTTTATTTATAAGAGAAAGCTTATTTTGTACATGTCACGGTGCTATAATAAAATGTGAAGGAATGCAAGTGACCTTAAAATCTTAATCGACGTGTAACACGATGTTTGAAATATGTACAATGAAGTATAATAATACATTCTCATTTCAAAGTTATTAATTTAAAAAATAATACGCATGTGTTTTAAAATATTATATTTTACATAATTTTAGATTCTGAGTTTTTTGAAGAAAGATTTCTTAAGCACTGCATTTGAATGATGTAGAACATGATCTATTGCAAAAACAATATAATACTGCAATCATTCTGAATGTACAATACATTTGAAATACAATTTGGACATTAATGATTTGTTTTTTTTTTTCTTTTTATTATAACAGAAAATTTTAATGCTAATAAATGGATTGCACATTCAGTAAAAATTGTTCTACTAAATCAGAATATTAATGATCTACTATTTAAATTCACTTAGAAAATCCATAATAAATTTATATGTAAAAAAATAAAACTTACTTTACATAATTTAAAATGTCTTCAAGATTTAAATTCTTGTATGATACATTACCTAATAGATTTTCCTAGATATAAATGAAATATAAGAAGAGATCTTCCTATTTTTTCATTCATTTAGAAAACACTTCGAGTCATATAAACTCGCGAAGTATACAATTCTCTAAACAGTGTTTATTCCATGTATCTAAGAGATTACTTTTTAATGTGAACTTGTTATGTGCAGATTTGTGAAATTAAAAAATTATTAAACATTTCATTCTTTGATTTGTATATGCAGGTATAATTTTAATCAGTCTTTAACCTCTTAGGAGTTGGTTCACTATTTTGAGAATTAGAATCTTCAGAAAATCCTAAATGTGCTGAGAAGTCTGTCAACCCTTGAGAATCACTAACGGTGGAAAAACCTGTTGCATTCAGAAATTTAGATACCATTAATTAATAATAACTTCATTATTTATTTTTATGATAAATTCTCTTACATGTATTTGAGTCTTCTGTTAAGCCAAAATTTGAATTAGAATTATCTATTCCTCCTTTTCTAGGTAAACCATTTTCCTTGTCCGATCCAGTTTTACCCTTCTTCTTCTAAAAAATATTTTACATTTACTTTCAATCGAAAATTTTCTTGTTATGCTTTTATTACGATGCAACTATGGTACCTGGTCAAGGGTCGAAATAGGTACCCACTTATAAATTTTCATAGTCGTTTCCCCTATCGTTACCCATTTTTTTTCCCTACAAAATTAAATATTATTTGTTCATATAAATAAGTTTAAAAAATTATACACCAAATAATCGAAACTTGTTTATAATAAATAACATTTAATTTCAGAGATAGAATATACTACACTTTTTAAGAAAACGTTCTATTAAAAATTTCCCAAAACAAATTAACTTTTATTTACATTGGATAATTGATCGTTAATGAGAAATTATTTTTTATATACAATGCACGAAAGGTATGATTTAATTTTTTTTTCACAAACACACATAAAATACAGTTCATGAAAACATTTACCAATGACGAACTTTATCAACAACTTGCATTACACGTTTAATGTCATCTTTAGCACGACTACGAGTCTCCGCTCGTACAGACCGCGACATCATATTATTTTATGCGATTGAACTATTACTAATGAAGGACTGAATTTGAAACTACAAAATACCGGGACATCCGTTGTAAAGGTTAGAAAACTGAAATTGACAGGAATTTCGAATTCCGATTAGGCATACAATCGGATAGAGGGCACGAATAATCGCAATATGGCCATACGATACAATTGTATTTTCCCTATTTGAAAATTGATATTTCACTTAATAGCTAGGAATCCTTTATCGTTTATACAGTCAAATAGAAATTTAAAGTTGCAAGGAGGTTACGTATATATATATATATATTATACATATACATATACATATACATATATAAGAATTTCTTTTCTTCCGTTAATAATCCAAAAAAAATGTTTATAATAATTGTTAAAAATGGAATAGTAAATGTAAGATGGCTGCCGCCTACGTCTGCAATATCTACATAGTAGAGGGAGAAGTAATTAATTCGGAAAAATACCGATAGATGGTCACTCTGTCGATTTATCTCGTCATTTTTAAAAGACATTTAAAAAGAGAAGCGCGACTATATCAATGTGAATTATGCAATATCGCGTTTAATCTTTTGAAAAGTGAAATATTATTTTTACCGTTGTACCAAAAGTCCGATGTGTAGGAGAAAATTAATCGCAATAGATATTTTGGCATGTGGAAGTATCGTGGAAAGCGACAAAAATATGGGTAAGCAAATGTCCTATCGATTTTACGTATAAATATCAAGTTTGTTATCGACTTTCTGAAATTTTCGTTTAAACCGCAAGTAGGATTTTTTGATCTTGACTTGAGTTTTGTATCAGTTATTAAACTTGTTGAAGGTAGTACGACGAAGAGTAAACTATGAGACAATATATGTTTCGTCAAAAAGATTTCGACAGGAGGATTTCCGATTTGAACCGCGTTACCATTTAACCCCTGTCACTTTAGTGAATTTCAACGATAATACTTGCGCCAACTCATCTTTAAGACAAAGTTCAAAAAATTCGCGTGGGCTCGTAAGCGAGACCTTCGACGCGTTTAACGAACGGATCTTCCTCCACTTAAATTTGCATATCGTGTCACTTATCGTGGCCGTCGACGGAGTCACGTATTCGTACCTCATAGTAGCCGCTCTCGATTTCCTATGTCATGTTACATAACAATTATTACACCGATGACACCGACGGCGCTTTTCGTTCGACCTTTTTAGTTTTTGCGCGCCTTTCGTATTTTTTCTTTCTTTTATCTTGTTTTTTGTTTGCTTCTTTGTTTGTTTGTTTTTTCTTTCTCGCCAAACGGAAAAGGATCCTAATAAAATCTTTATACGAAAGGATCATTCGATTGATATTGTGCCTATTTCGATACTACTACAATAATGGAGCAAAAATCTATGTCATTTTATTAAACGTATTCGACTATAGTCGTTTTAAGATTCGTTGCACGGATGCTAATGGATGTTACACTTGATAACGCGGTTTAACGCGGTCAGTCTTGAGTAGTTGAGCCAAGCCCATGCAAATGGGTCACATCACGGATCGTTCCATTAATGTAATACAATACATATAATTCGATTGCAAACAATAATAGACGTGATATAAATATACCAATAAAGGAAACTAAAGAATTTCTTCGGAAACGCTCGGTTAACGTTTCGAAAGGATTCAAATAGAGTCATCGTTTACCGTATATAAATGAAGACGAAAGTACAGAAAAACTTTTAATAGAAATAGTTGACGAATCATAATAATAATATACAGGAAAGAAAGTCGAAGGGTGTAACGACCGTTATTTCTATGAGCTGAGCTATTCATCAAAAATTAAAGAGTTCATCGGTTACGATAGTAAAATGAAAAGAAAAAGAATATAATTAAATGAAATAAGATGATCGATTGGTACGTCGTGAGAGGTTACGGTTTTAATTCGATCGATTGGACAGATCTATAAATTGTTACGAAAGCTTTAGGTACAATGAACTTCCTATATCGCTCCGCATCGAGATCATTTTATAATTATTTCAAATCGGCGGTCTCATTGCCGACGGTACTCTTGAAAGCCATCCCCATTATGCTCTCTCACAATGCCTGAATTATGCTGTAATAAAATCTAATGATCAAAAGAAGTTCTTGTCGTCCTTTCAAAGTCGCGTCTCAGGGTCGAGCTATACGATGCTCTCAACGCTTATTCCACTAAAATGTATTTTCTCGTAGCGATCAAGAAAGAATTGTTCCAATGGCATATAAATCGATTACAGGCTCGAACTGAAATCTTATTTCTTTTTTTTCGTTTTTTTTTTTTTTTTCACGAAATTAAGAACTCTTTTTCACCTTCATTTATTCTTCTCGTAAACGAAGAACAAATTCGATAAGATACGTCTTATCGGTATTACGATATAATTCGCATAGAATGAAATCAAGATAAAATGTTATTAGAAAGAATGGCCGATACGTTTAAGATCAAAGTTGTCCAACCATCCTGGAAGGTATTTGTAATTTACTGTTTTCAGTCTGTCTCGGTACATGCAGCTAAAGGAAAAGGCATATCGTAACACCTCGTCTATCGTAAATCGAACCATAACGCAACGCTTTGCCCACGTGTCGGATATTTTTTTTCACGCAACTTTCTATGACAGTACCCATAATAACGCCTACACGCTTGACAAACGCTCGTAACACGCCGTGCGCCTCTCGCACGTGCATTCTATTATTATTAGTCAGCACGAACTAATATTTCTAATACGATACAATTATGTTTGATAACACAGCAACATTTTATCAACGTCGTTTAACGCATTTCTCTAACAATCGTAAAAAAAAAAAAATTTTACAATTTTATTCTCATTGACATCGAATCGGTACGTATATTCGTACGAAAAACTTACGCAAATCGAACAAATCGAATCGAATATAAGTTTTCCTTTTTTTTTTCTTTATTATTTGTTTGATCTAATCGACATATTGGCGAACAATGAGAATTATTTAATATCGCTTAGCAGCCGACGAAGCAGTTTGAAATTTCAAACTTACCGTCCGATCGCGAGCTCCTCCAATAACAGTTGACATTATAGTTGCGAGCTTTCGCTGCTATTCGAGTACAACCGAACTCGAACCGAACGTTCACGAACTCGAGAGTACTGTCGAGTTGTGCGGTAGTCGCGCGTCATTCCTCGTCGCGTTCGTATCTGTTGCATTTTTTCTTTATAATTTTACATTTTACTATTCGAGCGCAATCTTTTATTATTGCGAATTTACGTACTTCTTTTTTTAACAACAAGGTCATTCATTCCTCGACGAGTGTTAGCAATTTTCTGGTGTTCCCCGATCGACGAGGTTTTTTTTACCTATTTTGTTTTCTCTGGTCTTCTTCGATTTCAAGTAGCAACACCTATGAATCTCTCAATTACGTAAGTTTTTCCTTATTTCTTTAAGCAGTAAAAGGAACTATAAATGTTGACGATATTGTCGTCCCGACTTTGAAAGCTATTATTTTAGTGGTTATTTGAAACATGCGCTGTCTGGGTCGATAATGCCGATAAGAAAGTAAAAATTCGAAGCTCTCGCGACTAGTTCTCTATTTTTCCTTTCGTTAACGTTATCGTCCGATATTGTATATTTACATGTGATAAATTTCAATAGAATTTTAGTTTCGATGGTTTAACATAACCACAATCATCAAGATAATTGTTAAGTTTATTTGTTGATTAACTTGAGGACCTGTTAGTTCGTCGCGACGAGTTCTTCGAATTTTTGGAATAAATAAACGTCGCTTGAAACTCCATTTATTTTGTTAAACTATATACGCTATTGTAGTGTAAAGACGTAGAAGTAGATATTCTATCCGTTAAATCGATCTTATGAAACTTTTGCCGTCGGTATGTTATTTCATTGTACGCACGTGTTGTGTATGATGATATAATAATAATGCGGCGCAGAAGCGACGCAGGGAAAGAAAAGCAAAAAATTGTGCATGTAAATTAAACGAATGAATTAACATCTACGAGACGTTGCTTTTATTAGACAACGTTGGTCAACAATGAAATGAATCTCTTGGAAAAATATGATCTTTTATCGCGTATTATCGATTTAATCGATTAAAAAAAAGAAAAGCGTTATTTCGCATAGTTATTTTTCGAGCTAATGAGAAACGTCCTTAGTTTCATTCAAGGACCCAACCTTTTACTCTTTCTCTCTATCATATATAAGCCTGTTGTCGTTCCAAGTGAAAGAGAAAAGAGAATGATTCTGATATCATTATAATGGCCAATCCCGTCGAACCTTCATTAGAACGTTGAATATGTCTGAATTTAATATTAATATATAAAATTTACGAGGACTAGAAAAGTGATCCTGAAAGCTTCAAGGTTTTTCCAAACATTATCATTTCTATTGGCAAATAAATGCCACTGCAAAAGCCTTCGTAAAGCGACGCGTAATGTCCGATAAGATTTCTATAAACGTTAATTCTGTCATGAGAAATGATTTGTTTTCAAGTACTTGTTATCTCCTATCGAGTACAAATTTATGTAAGCATGTATGCATCGCCTTACTCGGCGATCGTCAAGAACTACAAAAAAGAAAATGTAAGAGGGAAAAAAAAACTTTTTAGGTCGTTCGAACTTATGAATATTGTAAGGAGTCGTTAAGAATACAACCGGCTCGATGGAATTCATTTGCGATAAAATTATTTCCGAATTCGTTTTCGATCGCTCGACCTCCAGCAAAAGGAAACTGTATATTAGGATTCTATTTTTATACGGAACAGAGTTTCTCACTCGTGAGATATATATATATGTGTGTGTGTGTATATATATATATATATGTTTATATTCTTCACCGCGATCGAGGTTCGCCAAGATAATTTATTGAGAACTGTTTCGAATCCTATAAGAAGGCTCGAAAAATTTCGCGTACACAGACGTCGAATTTAACTACGCGAATTTCACAGAGATGATGTACGATCATAGGCATTCAAAAGAGAAAGACAACGATGAATGATACCTCGAAAGGTCGCCAGATAAATTTAGACACGACGACGAGCTTTTCGGCCTAGAGCTTAGCCTCTTATCACGTTACGAGCTTTCGATAAAACAAAAAAATAAAAAAAAAGGAAAAAAAAAGAAAGAAAAGAAAGATTACCTCAATATGAACGACTTTTCTCCACGTTTCTATTGACCTTCGAATTTCTAATTTGAGAACCCCTGACGTACCTACGTGACTTACTTAGGATCGTGTCACGAAAGCTCCCGTGAAATATTTTCACTGTTAAAGACTTCGGCTCTCGTGTGGCGTGTCTAAGAGAATTGTGAGATCGTGATTTACCCGAAGATACGCGAAAATTGCAGAACGTTATATGGGCCGATCGATATAGCCAGAAGAATAGAGGATCACCGAGTTGTTTTTATTTCATTTCTTTTATAGCATCATAAAATTAGATATCATTTTCAATAGTCATAAATCATCGAATACAGAGATATGTACTTCTTTTTGTCGTTTTTTCTTTTTTTTTTTTTTTTGATATCGGAAAGATTAAAAAAGTCATGTCAATGTTCTACATGTTCGTAGACGTAGAGTTTCACGCTGTCCGATATACGAAATGTAGATAATAATCCGAAGAGGATTCGAATAACCCGTAGAATTTCGTAAATCGTTCGAGATCCCAAAATATTCACAAAAAACGGAGCAACGTGGTTTCGCTGGATATATGCCAGAAAGTTTCTCAGTGTTTCTGTAGTGCATCTTAAAGACCGTTCCCTCGTGTCTCGTTAATTACAAATTAATCTATGTCACTGTATTTTTCTTTTCTTTTTCCATTTTTCTTTCTTTTCTTCTCTTTTCTTTCACTCGCTATATACACGCTCGCGACACGAACATGTGTTATGTTATATATGTCCTTCGGGTAAACCAATTCAACCATTTCTAATAAACTCGAGGCGATGAAGAACCTACGAACAAAAGTTAATTGCGCAAAGAGGATTTAATCTAATCTCATTGTTGACGAAAGGCATTTCACGTTTATTATAGGCGCGAGTTTCGCATACCACTTAATATGAGACGCGATGACGGCGCGAAGAGAATCGATCGGTTTTTTATTTTTATTTTTATTTTTTTTTTTCTCGATAAGACTGCACTACGAACTTCTTCGTGCTTTTGAAAAATATTGATACTTCTCGACCTGCTTTGTAAAAAAAAAAAAAAAAAGAAGATAGAGTTTGTGTGATGCCAAAGAGAAACCTTTTCTATGTAAACGCCGTAGTTGATCAGACGTTACGACGTTTCAAAAAAAAAAAAAAAAAAAGAAAAAGAAAAAAACGCTAACAATAGTGCTAACACCGCAAGGGTTTTTCTTCTCTTTATTTTTTTTTTTTTTTTTACGAAGTCTACTCTAATCATTTTTCTTACATAGACCTATGTATACGGTCCTTTTCTGTTATGTTCGACTACATTGCATACAGGTACTTATCATTTCGCACGTTAGAGAAGGTGATACACGTTCTCTGTTCATTGCGCGAACATGCAATATGTATTCATACACTCGCGCACTTTGCACGACCACAAATATTCCCGTTAGATTGGTAGCTTCGTAGGATAGGCGATTTCGATCGTCGTTAACCTAACGAATAATTTTATCCCATTCGATTATCTTCTTCATGCAATTAGAATGCTAATGATCCTCGGAGTCTGGCCGAAGTTCAGCGTTTTATCTCGTGCCATATGTCTCTCATTTCTTTCATGAAGAAACAACATAACTAATTGGCGAATGTGTAAACCAGATGCTAAGATGTACGTGGAGAATATCGGGCTATTTTTTTCTCTTTTTTTTTTTCGTAATAATAAAAAAAAAAAAAAGGAGAAAGAGAGGCTCGCGAAAGAGCGCTGCAAGCATCGAACTTATAACGCACTCCATAGATAACACGGTATAATTTTCGCGAGGGATAAAGGCTTATCTTGAAATCGTAGATAACGTGGTCTTTCAGTTCGTCGTACTAGAGAAACAGAGGAACGGTTATGCTTACTTGCTTGTACCCTGAGATGAACGAATGTGCAATACAAACATAACGGGATTGAAAAGTATGAAAAATAAAAATGAAGGAAAAAGAGAACGAATAATGAAGAAAAGGGGAAGGAAAGTATTTTAGAAAAATTTAGAAGCATCGAACGATGTTACATGTTTTAAGCGATTGTCTATCGTGACTGTAGAGAGAACACGAGATCATAAACGAACTGCGAACGCGTTGAGCTAATTGAACTAATTACGTTTGTTAGTTCGTCTTCACAAGCATCGATTCGCATAATACATACGTGTGTCCTCCTTCTACGGTCGATAGTTTAAGAATCGTTTACGTACGCACCTTTATAGAAGAAAAACAAGTGTTATTATAATTGTTATTATTATTTAGTATTAATGTCATCCGTAAAATGATCTCGGACGGATTTATCCCTGAAATGCAGTTAAACGATGCATTACGTCCTATAGGATATAATTTGCTTTAGATGTATATACTTCCTCCGGCACGATTCCAAGTAGGTAAATAATATTCATGTCTTTAAGAACGTTAAGTACTCATATATATAAGCACTTTCTTTTTCGCTCTGGTTTCGTTAAGCGTTTTAATCTTAGTAACGTTGATTCGTTGATCGAGTTAACGTTATACTATTATTCTGGATATTTCAATGGGACGTTTAACATATTAACTCTCTATAAAGTTAATTCTAGTGCGTAAATATCGATGGTCAATCGTTCTCAATTGTTCAATGCAGGTCGTTCGATTTGAACCACCAATTGTACTTCAACTATTCTATTCTCTTTATATTCTCTCTGTGTATATTGTATACAATGTATGAGAATCACGTAGAAAATTTAATCTTCGTTTGATCGATATTAATTCACAATAAACGTCGACCTTATTTCGTTCCTTTCGGTAGATACAATATCAAATCGAATGTTAGTCGGGAAATATAAGTCGATGTCGGTCGATCCAATAATTAATCGAATAATTCCTTTATCATCGGGATAAAGTAAAATCTATTATATAATGCATTTTATTTACAAGCGCAAACTTTCCTTATTCCAGGTTTTTCTTTTTTTTTTTTTTTTTCTTTACATTTTTTGCTCTCTTTTTCTCTACTTTATATTATCAATATAGAGAGCTCGCGGAACATTCCCCCCCCCCTCCCGTTATTTATCAATAAGAATCCAGGGTAAAGATAACAGAGAGGCATTGCTGGTGTTAGCTAGAGTAACAATAATTTTTCTAGGACTTTTCACATCGATTGCCGAAGCAACGTTTTAAATACAAAAAGTTTGTCACATCGTACGTACGTCCTTATATATAAAAGGAATAACAAGGGAAAAAAAAGTATAAAGAAAAATACAAAGAGAAAAGAAATAATATTCTCTACGAGGACTACTTCGAGCGGACGTCAGGTTCCATACCGTTAAGTTCGCGTAATGGGTTAAAAATAAACGTTGGACTTTATTCATGATGCAAGATGGATTCCGCGGAAGAACTCGTAATTAAATTGCTTTCTCTGTGTCAATCCTCTAATAGCAATAATCGGATCTTAGTGGAATAATAGCGGAGAAGGAATCGTGATCTCTGTGGAGTGAAGAACTCAGGATTCTCCGAATAAAAATAATTTTGTAGATGAGACGCGACATCCCTAACAGAATTTCTTTTATTTTTACAGAACGATAAACAAATGACGTGGGTATGATAAAGAGAACTCGATGAATCCCAAGGACAGTCCTCGAATCTACGTCCTATCGTTTTAATGGTAAAGACGAAGAAATTCAATTGAAAAGTCAGGGGAAACAGTAGAAGTATAAATCATGTCGAGGCGTCCAAGCGTTTCCATTTACGATTATCCGGAGCATCTAAATCCTTTCAATGACGATACTACAGGCCCTCCTTCATCGCATCCACGCTTGCAGTGTGAAAATAGCAAGACTTCGGCTTGCCCCAAAGAAATGAAACATAAATTTTGGACCTTCGGTAGAAGCAGGAAAAAGAGATCCAACAGTTTTTCCATCAAGTCGACATGGTAAGTATAGAAAGAAATATATAGTATATATAATTTTTTTCTTATCATCTATAACGCGATAATTCACTTAATACGATATCCTCGTTGAAGATTTTCAAAAAGTACGACAACAATGGCCAAGTGGGGAAACTAAAATTAAATCGGTTTACGTAAAATAAACGTTCACCGATTTTTACCGACAAGAAACAAATTTGTATTCCACATAGACACTTTTACCATTGCAAGCATATTAATAAGAACCTTGGATGTAACGCTAATTAATTTCGATGCAATTGTTGTCTTTATAAAATTAGAATAATATATACCACTCATCTTTAGTGAACTACGTCTTAGGTGTGCGCTTTTAGATCGGATTATATTAATACGAATAAATTCAAGTGAATAGGGAAGATTGTTATCAGTTTGTTGAACTTGAACCCGCGTAATGGTGAGATAGAAGCACGTGAATTAAATAGCGATACCTGCATTTGGCAGTATCCCAAACGACACAAATAACCGAAGTTGTATAGCGAACTGTAAACGTCAAGTTGGACTGTGTCTCAAGAAACTGTCGATTCTAATTTGTCAGAATGAAATTTATCCAATTGTTCGATCTATACAATTCTCTGTTAAAGAGAATTAGATTTTATCTTTTGTCCGGCATAAGATTTATATCGAACAACGTTAGATGTAAATGGAACACGATGAAAATTAATTTTCGTTGTTCTATCCATTCATAATCCTTAAAAAAAAAAAGAAAAAACAAAAAATGATTAATATTTACTCATGAATAATGAAAATTAAAAATACTTCGAAATTGAAGATATTCCGTTTACAAGGTATTTCATTCTGTTTGTTTTCGCGTTTGAATAATAGAGTTTAGAAATGCGATGCGAGTTGTGATTATGCGGCTTATGGTGCTGTCAAGTTTTTTTAAATGACTTCCCTACTCTTGAACTCTTCCCATTTCGTTTACATTACAGCGGCCTACCACAAAACGAAGATACGTCGTCTAATTTCCGATCGAACGTATTTTGGAAATTTTCTACGACATTTTCAAAGGCAAATTGCACCGTTTGACAATTGAATACTCATCGCCGTATTATTATGCAATACGATTAGAACGGTAGAGGAAGCTTTATTACAGGGAATGAGGATGATCGTAATCGTCGTAATTTTAGCGCCCATGATTTTACTACTCTTTCGAATGCGTTATTTCTTTGAAACAACCAACGAAGAAATGAAGTTACATTGGTAAAACAAACGGCTTACCTTATTTCCTCGCATCGTTTTAGATTCGTTTATCTCCTCGATACATTCGAATATACTCTTTTGCATTGGCGTCAGTGGATAAAGTGAGATTATGTTGTTCTTCGTGACGTCATCCTTCGTTCGTAATATATATGACGAAGCGATTACTCGCCTAACCTTTTATTTTTCCTTACAGAATTCACAAACAATGTGTAATACAACTAACTACGTTCTATATATTAGAATAAAAAGAGAGAGAATGAATTATTAAAAATATTTGGTTAAAATATTTTCATCGAGATTTCCTCTTCTCGTTGGAATCATACAAACAGTTCGTTTTCTATCGATTATAACCAACAATATTTCTAAAGTGGAATTCGCCTTTCAATAGATAAGAATATTTTATTTTCTCGCGGTTATCAGCCATAATTATCATCGCGCAAATATACGAGAAACGAACGATCCAAATCTCATTCAAAGGAAAAATGACGAATTGAACCGAAGTTCGAGCTTATGTCACGACTTTATTTTTAGATACGACGCTTAACGATAATTCATCGAACGTATATTTTTTCTTTATTTTTTTTTTTACTAGCGTACTGTTTGTTGCTTTTTTATCAAGTTGCCTATTAAAGAAGCCCATCTATTGTTACTTAAAATATACCAGAGTTTTCCTAATAATGTTTCTAATTTATTTTTACTTCGCAGGAACGGTCTCTTTGGTAAACGAAAGGAATCGGATCAGGCTGAGAAAAGATCGACGATTATAACAGGTACGCTTATAGTTATATTTATATATATATATATATATATATATATATATATATATATATATAATTCCAATATCCAATAACAACGTTATCAATTATCCAATCGGATGTTATCGTTTTCTCAAACGATATAAATCTTTTAATTTATAGTTTCGTCGACATATAAAAGAGAGCCTTTCGATAGGCCAATTGTACCGCCACGAATTTCAAAGGATCAGCAGGAATTCGACGAAGCCTTGGGAACTCTGGTAAGAAGAAGGAAATACACGTTGGACAGTGGTTCCAGATATAGTTCTAGTCTCACCGTGAACGGAGATCCTGCCAGAATATACGATGGAAGCCCTCAGGACACGACGGCGTCCATTATGGGTGATCTTACTCCGAAAGCACCAGCTAGAAGGTTCGAAAGAAAGAAAGAGAGAGAGAGAAAGAGAGAGAGAGCTCGTTTCGAACAAAATGCCTTCTCTTTTTGATTTACATATATATATGTTTTTATTTTTTAATTATTTTCTATTAATTATTTAAAAATGATTTTATATAGATTTGGCCAAGTCAGTCCAAGATCGACAGACAAGATACCACCATTAAATTTTGAAGATAAAGAATCAAAAGAAAATGGAACGGCCAAGCTGCGTGAAAAATCTTCCGAAAGAACCCCGGTACCGCCTATGTAAGATAATGAAAACAATATCGTATGATAACACACTCGTTTTACAAAAACTTTCTAACGTATTTTTCTTTTTTTTTTCTTTCTTTTTTTTTGGTTCAGCCGAAGATCTGGCAACAGATCATCGCAGAGGCTAAACACGAGTAATTTGGATTTGGAAGAGGAGACTAACAGGTCAGGGGACGTTACGTTGAGAGACGAGAACGAAAACGTTCCCGAAGATTATGTTTTCAAAAGATTTGGACAGGATTCCGTAAGAAGATCAAATATATCTATAAACAGTTGTGTGTCCATTGGTAGTACCGCTAGTGGTTACGGACGAAAAAAACGTAGAGCACCACAGCCACCACGACGTACGGAACAATTGGAAACTCCAGAGGTGAGTTCGTAAAATTCAAGAATCGAAAATGTCTCGTCGAAACACAACGATGAAAATAATGAACGTTGTGCGAACATTACTGGCTAAAGTGAAGAACAACTTTCGTCGAGTCATCGTCGTCACGTTACTATTTTCAATTTTGTTTATAATTTAATTTTACCTCCTGAATCAACGAGTTCGTATGGTTACTCGCGATATTAAATAAATCTTTATAATCTCGACGTAGAAAATAATTCGAAGATCGAATATCTCTGAAACTAATTGAAATGTAGGAATAAGAATTATGCAGACTGCTCCATCATTTTCTATTCGATTATTAAATATACCACTTGTATAAAGTTCGTAAAGTAAAACCCCTGCGATATGCAACACCTGTTGCACAAGCGTAAGTTTGTTGCATATTATGGGGGGTTTAAAAAAAATTCATCGTCATAAAAATTAATCGGAATGATTCTTCGTGTTCTATCTTTTTTTCTTGTTTGTTTTCATAGGAAAGCGAAATCAAACCAACTCCGGATACTACGAACGCGGAATTACAAATTACCGAACCGATCGATATCAGTAGAGTCACGGAGAATATTGATGAAATGACAAAAAGGAGTCAAGAATTGGTAGAAACTTCGAACGATAATACAGAAAGTAGTAGCGTTCAGTTAATTTCTAAAGAGGAAACGAATACGCACAATGTCATTGAAAAGTCTGAACGAGTTGTCGAAGAACCTATAGCGTTGGAAAATACGAAAAGCGTTAGTGAAGAGGACGCAAAAATTGGGATTGAACGGAACGTAGAATCGGAGAAAAGCCAGGGATCACTCGTTGAACAAAAGCGAGAAACGGATATCATTGAAAAAGAGGAAGAAATCAAAGAGGCAAGTGACAAAGAGACGGTCAGTCATGAAAATCAAACGAATAAGGAAAATGATATTGATGTTGAATATTGCAGAAAGGAAGAGGATAAGATGGAAATAATTAAAGATGTCAATGAAATGAACACGAAGGAGGAATTGGATGTGTGCCTTCGAAGAAAAGACTCTGCTGATAGACTATCGCGATCCGACAGTTTTTCCGTTCAAGAGGAGATAAAGAAAATTGAAAAACAAATCCAAGCTTTAGAATCGAAAAATTTATCGAGAAATCCAACGGACGAGACCTTGGACGAAATGGCGGCGGATCGTGCTTCGAATACTCGACTATCCATTCTGGCCAATCGCAGGCACTTCTTTCAAAACATGGTTGATAACGAAGTAAATAAAGATGGCGTTAAGATCGAGTTTAAAGAATTACCTAGGGAACAAAAGAATATTCATGTTATCAAATTAACAGATTCTCCCGTGCCCGTTGAAGCACCTAAAGAACCAGTTAAAGTTATCGAATTACACATTTCCGAACCCATCAGACAAAGACCAGAAATTTTGGACGACGTGAATCCAATACCAAAACCTAGAAGGCATGCCTCATTGAGTCATAACGGCTTCGAAGTTCCCGTTGTCCCAAGAGAAAGAAGCAGAAATTCCGAATCTTATGATAAGAGAGGGAAGTCTGTCTGAACGCGTTTAGTTTTATAAATTGTATAAAAATTTGATTATTATAATATCATTTCTCTGTGTACCTATAACTCTCGATGAATGAATGAACAAATGGATAAATTCGTAATACGTCGAACGGCAAAACTAATCGTATAGTATATGTGCCTTTAATTTGTGCTTTAAAATGTATATTGTGATAATTATCTATATTAATCTCGCATATATAATTAAATATGTAATTACATATTTATGTATTATCTATTTAGAAGCTAGTGTTTCCTTTTTTTTTTGGATCCATAATGTTGATTGTGATCTTCATACGATTATAATGTGATTATAGCATTATTGGTTGTACCATTACATTTTACGTATAGTTTTTGTTGATGTTTTCTTTTTCATTATTTATTGATAAAAAAAAAATAAAATTGAGAAACCCGCTATACGATATTCGCTGTTTCATCACGCTGTTACTTTAATTTTTTCGTATTGTCCTCATTAATTCCTTTACCATCAAAATATTCATCCAAAGTAAAACAGATATCATTAAACTATACAAATAGTATAAAATAAAATTAACTTCTATATAATTGACACATATAATAATTGGTATATGAATTTAATAATTTAAAAAAATTACCTTTGAATTTAACCATATCTTATCTATTTACCCATGGAAGTATTATCGGCAATGTAAAGTGTTAGTACTTTTGTCTATAATCGTAATTACATTAAAGGTAATTTGAAAATACATTGAAATATGCAGCCATTCGCCAGGTAGTACTTGCGCTGCGTGATTTACAATTAGATTTCAATATATAATAAGGTAGTAAACCTTATAAAATTAATAATAATAGTAAACCTTTAAAAATTATCGAAAGTATTAATTTATAAGTTTACACGTTTAAAAAAAGAGTGCGTCGATGTGTACTCGTCGGAATGCTAAAGAAGACTAACTCGGTAATCCTCAAAGTCGATAATCCTTCAAGGCGCGTTTATGTTTAGATTACGCAAGACCTACTACCTCGAAATAATAATTTGAAAGTATTCGAATTTATATCGAAATTATTTTAAGTTTCTCACGCGTTACAGTCTTTGTATTGTTTAAACAAATTTTGTATTGTTTTAATATACCCCAATGCACTCCGCGTACATCATATATTGTTTAAATAATTAAAAAATTATCGAGAGTATTAATTTATCAGTTTTCGCGTTTAGAATGATAGTGTTTCGATGTGTACTCGTCGGAATGCAAAAGAAAATTAAGTCAACAATCTTTAAAGTTAAGCAAAAGCTCGTTTATTTTTATATTACGTAAGGCCAACTATCCCGAGATGAAAATTTGTAAGTATTTGAATTTGATATTAAAATTATTATATTTTAAGTATCCTGCGCGTTATAGTTTTTTTAATGTTTAAGCGAATATACTATTATTTAGATATTACTTCAATGGACTCCACGTATATTATATATTGTTTTAATAATTCGAAAATTATCGAAAGTATTAATTTATAAGTTTACATGTTTAAAAAGAGAGTGCGTCGATGCCTACTCATCGGAATGCAAAAGAAAACTAACTCAGTAATCCTCAAAGTCAATAATCCTCAAAGACACGTTTATGTTTATATTACGCAAGACCTACTACCTCGAGATAATAATTTGAAAGTATTGGAATTTATATCGAAATTAATTTAAGTTTCTCGCCCGTTAAAGTTCTTTTAATGTTCAAGCGAATGTTCTATGGTTTAAATATTAATTCAATATACCCTGTGTACGTTAATGATCGTTTAAATAATTGATAAATTATCGAAAGTATTAATTTATAAGTTTTAACGTTTAGAATGTGAGAGCTTCAACGTACACTCGTCGGAGTACAAATGAAAATTAATTGGGTAATCGTTAAGTTTAATAAAAACGCGTGTTTGTTTATATCACACAAGGCCAAGTTTCTCGCGCGTTACGATTCATGTAACATTGAACACGAATTTTCTTTATTATTTGCCATATCGTCTGTCCATAGACTGACCGAGTAAGTTACCATAGCTTCTTCATGCGAGCATAATGAAACGCATATTTTTGCGTTTAAAATGGTTTAGAAAACCTGAGCATCAGCTATGTACGCAAACGAACAAGCGGGTAATCGTTATTTCATTGAGCAAGCATACCTCCCTCATTCAACGGGATATGGAAATCAGTAATGGGTGTGTGTGTGGAGTGGGGGTACGAGCTTCTCTCGTTTGCCGCAAATTTCAAAGGGGCGCCACAGTAGAAAACTTTTTCTTCGCGAGAAACCCTGAGAACAGCGTTTAGGCCAATAATGAGACATAATTTTTGACCAATTTTGATGGACAAAGGTTTCAATCTAGGCTCACGCTTTCTCGAATCTTTCTCTCTCTCTCGAAGAAGAAGAAGATTTTTATTTTTCCATCTACTATTCTCGAAAAGATATCATTTTTTAACTAAATTTTTTTTTCGACAAAAAAATAAAGCTTTTTGAAAAATTCTAAAAAGATTTGCAGTGGTAGATTTAAATCTTCCTCCTTGAAATAAGACATGGTTCATAATAATCGGTTAAGAATCATGCCTATTCGCATTGTTACGTAAATCATTATAAAAGCAGGCCTTAACGGGGACATGCGTTCGATTTACTGATCCCATCATAGATTTTATACTCATAGCCTTTTACACCTGTGAAATAATGTAAATAATAAAGATCATTTAGTGTATTTTGTATTATTATATTAGAAATTTGAAATCATTCAGTTAAGCATTATAAAAAAAAAAGTAAAAATGTACTTTTCCTTCTTTTTTTTTCTTTTTTGTTAATGCAAAGAGATAATCATCAGCGTTAACATAATCGCGACAAATTTGTCATTGTTGAACTATTAAATCCTGCACATAGAACAATTACTTTTTACTTATATACATTTAGAAAAGGTAAGAAATAAAATAGTAGTAAAAATTTAATTGGCGTTCCTTTGTATTGTAATATATTTTTTATATCTAGATGGGGAAAAAACGAAATATTCATCCTCTACCGGTTACTCCTAGTCGTGTTAAAATAGAAATAAAAGATGAAATAGGTAATTGTAATTTTTTTTTTTATATATAAAATCTGTAATATTTGCTTTCGCGAATACCTAAGAAGTCTTTGAAATATCTGCAGCGTTACTGCAACCTCTCACGTATATATTTTTGTAAGAGATAAATTTTTTAATTATATGTAATATGACAGGAGACAGCGATGTTCTTGTTGCAAGAGATAGATTGAAAGGAGCTTTACGAGAACTATTGCAACATAGCGATACCGGTTCATCAGAGGATTCTAGCGAAGAAAGTTCTACTCAAGATTATAGGCATCATATGAGAAAGATGTAAAATTTACTTTTCATTTATAAAGTTATAAGATCTTAAATTCATAATAAATTTATTTTGTATTAGAGACAACATGTATAGAACAAAGTCTATCCACTATCAGCAACCAAGAAAGATGAGGCGGCGTAGACAAGTGCAAATAGATATGGCATTTCACCATACGTACGTGATGAAACTTTTCGATCGGAGTGTAGATTTAGCCCAGTTTCAAGAGGATACACCATTATATCCTATTTGTAGAGCTTGGATGGCTAATCAACCAAGAAATCCAAATCTTATTCCAAAGTGAGTTCTAAATACTATTAAACTAAATAGTACCTAAGTACTAAATATATATTCGTTATAATAAAAATAAATTATATATAATTTCTTGTTTCCATTTAGAGTACGTAGTCCTAGTCCTGAAATAGTTAGCGAAATTAATAATCAACATAATAACATATTAGATGCAAATGGAGAAATACGAGATGTTCATTATTTACCGCCTCCTCTCCCTTGCGAAGAGGCATTGCCAAGGAACCGTATACCATCGCCAATAATTTCTGAAAGTGAAGAGCTAAAGTTAGATTATGTAAGTAAATAAAAAGCAATTATTACAATGATAGTAATTTCAGGAAAATTTAATCACGTAGAAATAACATATTTAAAATATTACTACATAGTTACGTGTTTAAAATGTATACTATATATTGCGTATATGTAGATATATTGATAATATACATGTTTCTTAAATACTGCTTAATTAATATTTTTAGGATGGACAATCTCTCAAATCACGAGAAGTTTTATTAAGAGAGCACAGAGTACATTGGAATGCTGTTCGTAGAAAATGGCATCAACAGGCACATAAAAATGAACAACGTTATGCACAAGGTCAACATATACTCGGTACTATATTTAAAAGGTACGTATCACTTTAATTAAATTAGATAAATACAATGTCATAATGTTTTAATAATGAAATCTTATTCCAGGGCACAATCAGAATTTGAATAATAAACAGCTAAACCATGCATTAGTATCTATCATTTACATAAATATTCATAATATTTGGAAGCAACGTATATCTGCAACATTAAATGAATCCTATTATTAAAATAATTGTATCTTCCCTTTATATTATTTATATAAATATATTTTTATCACAACATATTTTGATATTTGTTCTTATGTTTTCATTCTCATAATTCATTGTCAAATTTAATCTTTGCGTTTTGATACTGATATTTCTTTTTTATATGATTTCAAATAAAATCACTATTATTATACTATTGAAATAAATGATTTTTCTACATGTTAAAATCGAACTGAATTTTATTTTCACATTTCCTGTATTAATTTATTAAACTGTCATTTTACCCATGATAACACGGTGTCGTAATTTAATAATTATAATCGTAGTCGTTAAGATAAAATAATTAGAATAATAATAATAATAATAATAATAGTAATAATAATAATAGAATATTTTATCTTATACTAGGAGAAAGGTGAAAACAAGTGATTTTGAAGACTTGAGAATTACATGCCTTTTATTTTAAATAGTGACAGTTATTGTAACTTACACTATATACTTTCAAGTAATAGGATTGTATGATTGTTTCTAGTTGCGATTTAATCGAGTATGAAACGTGCGTTTATACATACATATGTGTATATATATATATATATTTTTGTTTTCCTTCAAAGAGCATTTGTAATTGTCAAGTCAGTTTTTGGATTTTGTTACTAAATTCGTTATACTATTCACTTTCATTTCATATAAAATGTAGCTAAGGAATAAATAACATAATTTAAATTATTCATTTACTTAATTAATAGTACATTGTTTCCACTGGTTTACCATCATTATTATTGTATATTTTAATAACAAACGTTCATTGTAAGTAACATTATTATTTTTTAAAGGAATTTATCTATGGATCATAGGAAATATTTCTTTCTATTCAACAGCCTTGTCGCCCGTCAGACAGAAAGAATTTTCATTTTGGAAGTATAAGGTAATTCATTTCTAAATCACCATCATATCGATTGTAAAAGTTCATTTGTCCGTGAGGGATAATTCTAACACTTGTCGAAATGTTTCTTCCTCTAACAATCGTCGTTGTTCTTCCTCTATTTGCTGTTGTTCCGAAAGTTTTAATGCTAAACGTAATTGTTCCGTAGTATTCTCTAATGAATCACTATCATCTTCTTCCTTAGCTCCTGCTTCATCTATATTATTACGTCCTTCTGCACAGCTAGCAGTAGTTTCTTGATATAATACCAAACTAGCTTGAATAGCTCTATATTCAGTAAAGAAAATGACACGAGATTAGATTTTAATAATAATTAATTATAGTGCATTATCGCACTCACATATTGCCCATGTCTAAAATACGCTTACAGAACATATATATTCGAATAAATGAAACAATATAAAATTTAATTCAATTTCTTTATATACCTTTGAAGCTGTCTTTCTTCCTCTGTTGACATATTGGGTGTTGTCGGTCTAGATGGTTTTTGCGCTCTCAATGCCTCCCATATATCGACCTTTACAAAGTAATCATTTTTTTTATGAATAAATAAATGATAGAAAGATAATAAAAATAACAGAAGGAAAATCATAGAGACAACTTCTTACCTCGTCTCGTTCACTACCAGCCTCTAATAAACTCTGTTGGATAGCAAATTGTAATAAATCATCCTCTTCCTCGATACTGAATTGTGTTCGTACTTCGGCACCTAATTTCACAAATAATTATGTAAAATGTACGCGCGAGCGCGCTATGTATCTAAAATATAAATTAAGCAGATATATCCAATTACCGAGTTTTATATAACCCGTAGGAGGCTCAAAACAAATGTCATCGACCAAACATGTCATACGATTTGTTTCTTGCAAATGTCCTACGTGTGGTACTTCTTGATCCAAACCAAATATATTTCCGAATGTTATTCTTGCGTTAAGTATATGAAATAAAGGAATTTCTGTAATATACAAAGCAATATTTTATAAATAATTTAATTCTATGTTGTTTCACGAAAATGTACTCATTTTCATTTCACACACTCACCAATTTTAACAGGAAATCCAGACGGTAGTTGCATTTGTATATAATCTTTCAATTTTGCAAAATGTGAACTAGATATTGCCATTAAGTCTACAATAGGCATAATCTGTTCTTGCAAACTCAGTGGATATTCCTCACTAAGCCAAAGAGTTGCCTACAATTGAATTGATATAAAATGTACATAAGAATTTATTTTATCTCAGATTACATTACTATTTTAGCGTCAATTCTACCTTGAATTTCTGTATTTTTGTATTAACTTCCTTTGGTCTTCCAATATCCCTTCCATTTAAATCAACATCCGGATCAAAGTATTCTTCAGCTGTTATATTAGAAGGATTACCAACATTGCTATATTCTTCTTGCTATATAAATAAATAATAACAATACAAATGTTGTTAATAAATCTTTATACATATATATGTTCTTGAAAATGAAAAGAAAAAAAAAAAATTACACTGGTAGTAGCATTGCAGTTTTCATGTTGTTGCTCTGCGATACCAAGAAAGGATTGAAGAGGTGTGCGTGGCGCTCTTGCTCTTGCTTTATCAGCTTCCGATAGATGTTCCAATCGTGTTTTTGTTATTAATTCTACATTACTTGCACTAAAGACTTTACATTCATGTCCATTTATTATTTCACTTTTATCTGAACGCCAGCCCCATATACCAGCTTTATTGCTAGCAACATATATATATAATATTATATTATATTATATATAATAAATATATATATATGTATATGTACATAATTTGTTACATTATATTCTAAATATAATCAATATTATAAAAACGTACAACAATAAATATTTACCGTTCAAAACTAATTTTATCAGTATCTATATAAGTAGTGACTATGGGATTTGTAAGACGTGCTAAAATGCCTTCTTCAGAAGGTTCCATTAATTGTATGTTGTCATCACTAATAAGTTTCATATGTTCCACGTAAACCTTCCTCGTTTCATGATCAACCTCCATCATTGTCGCACCATCATCTGAAAATAATCCAACGATTACATTCATGAATTTAATTAAATACATACAATAAACAAGATCAAAATAATTATTTTACGAATTATTCAATAATGTGGATTTATAATATGGTAGATCAGCAGTATATTCAATATATACAAATATAACTTATTATTTGTTTATTTATATACTTATTTTTTCATAAAATTTTGTAACTACCTTTAGTAGCAAAAACAGTTACAATAAAGCAATGATAACTCCATTATGCTATAATGTACTAAACTTATTATAATGTTTTCCAATATGGCTACAGCTACTTGGACAAAATAATAAACTAAAGTACCAAATTTAAACAGAAGCATCTATGCGAAATCAACAAGAATGTATATTCCACACATTTTCAAGATTTGTCAAAATGTTGTACACAACACATAGATTGTAAACAAAACTGTCACCTGATTGTTGTCCCATCATGGTGAATACATAACTGCGATCACACCTAAGTACCAAAGGTGCATTTGTTGCAGCTTGCATTGAATATAGGTAATAAACAATAAACAAATAAAAAATAAATAAAGAATAAAAGAAAAGAGGAAGTCGAAAAGTAATTGAGTAATTCATAATATAGTAGAAGTTGTTATTGTTACTTTCTATAAACTTATAAAGTAATATATATGTATATCTGTATAAAAAGAAACTTACTCTGCCCTTTGAAGACGTAACTCCGATTTCCGCGTTGCCAATTTGTATGATCAAAACCCAATAGAGTAGTATCGATTCTTACATTACTACCCTGTTTGTAAACTTTATATGTATCACTGGGACACATTCGAGATGCAAGAGGAACTAGTAAGACAAAGATAAAAAAAAAAAACTATTAGAACAAATTTACAACTTGTTTTAATTTTAACTGCATACCTTGAACTTTGATTTTAAAATGCACGAATAAATTTTTCTAGATAATTACCCCAACTAGTGAACTCCCACTTCATTTCTACATAAAAATCTGGTGCCTGGAAGTGATAATAATGAAAATAAATATGACAAAAAATGACTATGTAATCATACTACTTATATGCTATGACATTTGTTTTTACCTTTGGACTTTGATACACATACAATATCTTACTTTATTATAGAACAATTAATTTCTCCGTTTTATAATATAAATATAATAAAAGAAAAGACATACATAAAAAGCATTAATGCATTTGGTATCATTAATATTTCAAAGCGATATAATAAAAGATTAATTCATTTTCGTAAGAAAAAAAAAAACACTAACCTGTTTAAGTTTGTGAAGTAATTCAGGAATACCTGCAACGCGATTACAATATCTTTGGTAATCCCTACGCGCAAGTACCATTTGTAATAATTCTGGATTACCAGTTCCAACTGCTTCTTGAACCACTGAATCAAATACATAAAACAATATATATTTACATAGAATTTAACTTAACTGAATTGTTTTATAAACCATTAAAACTACAATTGCTTACCGCTCCATCCTTGAGTATTCTCTGTGTTGACATTAGCTTCATGATGTAATAAAACTACAGCACAGTCAGTATGACCTAAAGTTACTGCTAACATTAAGGGAGTTCTTCCACGAGTATCATGTTTTTCTATATCATGCTATAATATAAAAAAAAAAATATATATATATATATACATATACATATACATATACATATTATATATCTATCATAGGAAATGTTTACTTTGTGAATTTCAATAGGTTGGAGTAAAATCAATTTATTAGATTAATGTATATATATTTTTAGTACATATAATGTCATGAATAAAATACTCCAGCGAACAAATAAGGTTTCTAAACAAGATTTTCATATAAGGATTCAGCAGTCTTTTTGAGAAATATATAGGATATTTCCATTAAAATTTCTAACAGTTACTAAACATTATCAAAAGCTATTGAGCTATGAAATATTCATCCGATATATCAATAAACATCACTACATGGTTCATCGAATAAAAAACTAAATTATCTAATCTTAGAACTTTTACATTGTATTTGATTATTTCTTTAACATATAACGTTATATATAAATTATATAAAATTGTTAGATAATCTTTAGTCAATGTTTATTTTCTACCTATACACGATTAAATATGTAGTAATGTAATTGCTCGTATTATAGATCATAACACTTATTATACATTGAGAAATGAGGATACTTCGACAAAGTAAAAAATGTGCGACACGAAATGAAAGATAATATATTATTTCTCTTTTTTATGATACTATTATTTTGCTTTTCTATTAGGCATAGGTATTCTTCATTTATTAAACTTTTCGAATATGCACTATTCGTATCTTAAATTAATAGCATCCATGTATTAGTAATTCCAGTATCTATGTATTACGTAATAGATATCGATATATTTATTTAACAAAATTTTCTATCACAACGATAATTATAAATACGAATTTAAATGATATTATACGTAGATCTTTACAAACCGAATTTGTAGACAACTCCTTAGCAAGTTCTACATAGTTGTTATTCCACACCAGCCAATGCAGCGGATAATTTTGTTGTATAGTCTCTACATTCACCATTTCTATATATTATAATTAACAATTGCATACAACGTCTGTTATGATAAATACCACAGTTCAAATACGCGATAACAAAATTTGACAGTCGGATACATGACAAAGGTAAGTAATCACCAGCGATCGCCACGATTTTGGCTCATTGAAAATGCAAAACTATAGTTCAGAAACTATATGATTAAAAATTAACTCGAGAGATAGTGCAACGGAGGTACGATCGTTGACGTGAGGCGGGGCGGTTGGGAGCGGCGGGGGAGGGGCGGGATGACGTTCATCGCGTTCATAAATCTATTCAAAAAGTATTTTATTTTCCATCCGATCGAAAGAGAACGAACAAATAATTCGATCGTTATCGTTATAATAAATTCATCAACATTTTATCCTCTCTCTCTCTCTCTCTCATACACGTATACGCGCGCGCGCGCGCACGCACGCATAAATACACAAAATTAAATTGACGCAGTGGTACTACATCGTTCGAGTTCTTTACGAAAAAAAAAAAAAAAAAAAAAAAAAAAAAAAAAAAAAAAAACAAAAAAGCAACTTGGCTATCAGTAATGTTCACATTGCAAACGTCGAAAGACGAAATAACTGAGAAAATCTTATCCCTTTAGAAATATAATTATAACGTAAAAACGATATTTGCAATGAGACGATGAAGGTGTTGCGGAAAATAAATGCATTTTGGAACGTACGAAAGAGAGATCTGGAGAGAGACTAGAAAGATGCAGGCGCTACGATCCCGGATTGCCGGGCAGCGATTGACGTCAGTGATAGGCGGCCAAGATGGTTGTCAATGTTGATAAGTGGTGGTTTAGTTCCTTAAACGATCAGTGATAACGCGGCCGATCGACAGCGGACTCGTGCAAGAGTACATTATGCCTGTTAAATAGAAGTTTTCAAAAGTGACGAAGACACTAGGGGCCTTCGCATTTTCTGCGAGGGATGGCGGACGGTGAAGATGCGGAACAAGAGATTCGACGAGCCTTGGACGTCGTTCAATCCATGATTGACATTTCTGCCGATCGACTGGAAGGCTTGAGAACTCAATGCTCGACCAGTGCGGAACTCACTCAACAGGAGATTCGAACATTGGAGGTAAGGATTATTTTTATTGATATTTTCTTTCCTTCTTTTTCTTTTTCTTTCTTTCTTTCTTTCTTTTTTTTTTTTCTTCCCTTCGAAGGTAGGACACTGTACTTTCCCATTTTCTCTTTGACATCTCGGTGAAACATTTTATGATCGTCAACAAGTTGCAAGGTTCTACTTACCGTCGAGCATCGTTTAGTTGTTCGTTTATTAAAAAGTCGTTATAAGCGTGGAAGTAAATATTTGTAATCAGCAAGCTGATACAATACGACTTACTCTTGTTAGGCTTTAAACTCTTCGACTCGTCTGATATCAATATTTTATATGAACTTTACAAATGGAGTTAGTGTCATCAAGTTCTTTTTCCTTTTGTGTTTTCTTCCCTTTTTTTCTGGTTTACGAATTATATTTATGTTATAGGGAAAATTGATTAAGTTATATTCGAAGCAACTGGTGACTAAAGCCAAACTTGCTGTGGAATCATTGCCAGCCGAAATGAGACAGTATCCATCCTTGCAACAGTGGTTACGCGTAGTAGGTCTCACACAAGAATCCATTCAAGTACGTGTATTATTAATTGACAATTATATGTTTTTACCTACTTGTTAAATAAATTCAATAAGCATGTTTAGCTTGAATTTTTAAATGAAGAAAGTAAGGTATTCGACAAACATTTATTCTTATGTCTTTTATTTTATATGATGTTCAAATACATAACCCAGTATAACATGTTTTAGATGGTTTGTTCAAAAGCTAATTCTCTTGAAGCATTGAAAGAAAAATCGGAACATGAATTAGGTACCATGCTAGGTGAAAATAATGTTAAACATGAAGAAGAACTTCGTAGACTTTGTAGAGCATTGCATAATCTTCGCAGATACATGGGTAAGAGTCTGACTTTTTCTTTTAATACTATAATTAGTAAATATTGATAATAAAAATTAACGTTATATCAATATATTACAATGCATATTCTGTTTAGATGTACTTTTAAGAGGAGATGTGGATAACAGTGATATGAACTTGTATTGGGACTCTTGGGATAGACATCATTTACGTACAGGCGCATCTCCTAGACCAATTCGATCTCGTACTACAAGATGTTCTGTTCCCTCTGAAGATAGTATTCCATATCACAATAACAATAATAATCTCACTAGCGATATGCTAGCACAAGCTTCTTCTATAACATCTTTATCATCTACTAGTCCACCATCTACCCCATTATTACAAAGACAAGGGCATGGTATGTAGTATTTTTATACGACTACATCCATCTTTTTACCTTATACAATTTTAACTTATCCTCTTGATAACAGCGATCAAATTTCCTACAACTCCACCTCCTTGTAAAAAGCATCAAATTGGTTTACAAAATACCATATCACAGCCTGAAGTATTTCCATTGACTAAGTCAAAATCTCATGAATCGCAGTTAGCAAATCGTCTCGAAAATGGAGACACAGCTTCTAGGTAATATTTAAAAACACAAAATGCAACAAATTAATTTTATGCAAAGCTTACATAATGTATAGGGTACACATGATTATTCTTACAGTTGTGCAAGCGAACATCATGTTAGTTCTGTAGGAAGAAGAAATCGTTTACCTACAGAACCAGGGTCATGTAGTAGCAATACAGATATCATGACAGAATGCTTCTTACCAAATAGTAACAGTCCTATTAAATCACCTCCATATTCCAGTGCGGATAGCGATGACAACAGTTTTAAAGGAACCGGTAACGTTAATGCAATTAAGAAAATGTATATTGTTAAGTACTTGTCTTTTTTTTTTTAACTATAATAAACATTAATATATTGTAGTAATAACAAGCTTGCAAGTGCCAAAATCGCCGCGTACTCCAACCGTAACACGTGGGATGGGTCATATTATTGCTCATCGTTTCACAAAAACCTTTAAAATGATGACTACTTGCGACTTTTGTGACAAACAAATGTTTATAGGAACTGGCTTGAAATGCAAAGAATGTAAATATAAATGTCATAGAGACTGCGAATCTAAAGTACCTCCCTCTTGTGGCCTACCTCAAGAACTTTTCGATGAGTTCAAAAGATCTGTTCAGGGTGATGGTATGAATCTTTCTATTTGAAATTTTATTTAAAACGCAAATGATCCTTAAGTTCATGATAATACTATTCTCAAACGTAAAGATTAAAAAATAATCAATTTCAGGTATGGTTAATGTATCTCCAATATTGAGCAAACCAATCATAACGTCCCCAAATCATCATAATTCTAATTTATTGGCTTCGTTGAATCGAAGAGATCGAAAACGGTCACACCCTCATTCTTCTATGAATATAATACCTTTTCAGGTATACCATCTGTTATCTTGTACTTATTTCATTCACAAATCTTATCAATATTATTTTCTTTCTATTTATTTAATTATTTCTTTTTCCTATATATATATATATAGGGTGCTGATTCTAGTTCGAATACCTCGAGCTGCAATAGCTCAACACCTTCTAGTCCAGCTTTATTACCTGCCAATACTAGCCAAACTCCACAAGCACCTATGAAGCAACAGTTCCATTTTCCAGGTAATATAACGTTTTTATCGTATCCCAGTATATCAAATACTTTAGATGACACGTTTACAGATGTTGTATTGAACGAAAAAGGTGTTACGTTAGAAACACATCGTCTTGAAAGTACAACTGTCTCGAGTGATAGTGAAAGGACAGTAAGTATTTCTGGTTCTGGCAGTGTTAGCACTGATTCAGAGAGAACACCAGTCAGAGTAGATTCCCAGGATTCTCAGGTTTCTGATGGGGAACCAGGAGATAGCCGGTGGCCTCGTCAAAATAGCGTACGTAGCTTATTTATGTCATGCTGTGTATTAAATTTAAAAAAAAAAAAAAAAGAAAGAACAGAAAAATTATACCTAGGTTTACAAATATTCTGTGTACTTGCAGTTATCTATGAGGGAATGGGACATTCCATACGATGAATTAAAAATTGGAGAGCCTATAGGCACTGGTAGATTTGGAACTGTTTACAGAGGAAACTGGCATGGGGATGTCGCGATTAAAGTTTTAAATATGGACTATTACCTTGATGACGATAAAACATTAGAAGCCTTCAAATTAGAAGTATGAAACTTTATTTTATGATGAATTGGTTATTATTTCATTAAGTTAAAGCAACATCATTTACGAGTGTATCGTATTTATAATAGGTGGCTACATTCCGAAAGACTAGACACGAAAATTTGGTTTTATTTATGGGGGCTTGTATGAAACCTCCTTGTTTAGCTATAGTAACTAGTATGAGCAAAGGCATGACGCTTTACACCCACATTCATTTACGAAAAGATAAATTCAATATGAATAAAACCACGATTATCGCTCAACAGATTTCTCAGGTATGCGGAAAAGAAAAGAAAGGCTATATAACGGTATTATATAAAATTTAATGTCATCTGCAACACGTGTTGAAAATACTTGCAAATAAAAGAAAATTTGTTATGTAGGGAATGGGGTATCTTCATGCCCGTGGTATAGTTCACAAGGATTTGAAAAGCAAAAACATATTTTTAGAAAATGGAAAAGTAGTAATAACTGATTTTGGTCTGTTCAGTGTTACTAAACTCTGTTATGGTAATAGGTGAGTAAATTGTGTATTTTTTTTTTTTTGTTTTTTTTTTATAAATGCTCAGATAATTTTAATTTTAATAATAAATTTGTCTTTAATATAGGAAAGGTAACGGATTAAGCATACCACCAGGTTGGTTGTGTTATTTGGCTCCTGAAATTGTACGACGATTAAAACCACAACAAACTCGAGATCAAGAAGAATTACCATTTACAGATGCTTCTGACGTTTATGCATTTGGGTTTGTATCGCATCCCCATCATTTATTCTACTATTGATATTATTGTAATATTTACATAAATTCAATATGACATATTTGATATATTTCAGAACCGTGTGGTATGAACTTTTGTGCGGTGAATGGCCATTCAAAGGTCAACCTCCCGAAGCTATCATTTGGCAAGTAGGTAAAGGAATGAAGCAACCTTTGGCTAATTTACAAGCCTCTCGTGATGTTAAGGTAAGATTTTTAGTAAAATAACTTCCCCTAAGAATAACTTCCATATTTAAAAATGACGATATACAATTCACTTTTACTTTTAGGATATATTAATGTTTTGCTGGTCATACCATCCCGAAAATCGACCTGACTTTGCAAAACTTTTAACTACACTTGAAAAGCTACCTCGTAAAAGGTTAGCACGTAGTCCTTCTCATCCTATTCATCTTTCTCGTTCTGCAGAATCTGTGTTTTGAATATGTTTAAGTCTTTAAATACGCTGTTATTCTCGTAGTGTACATATAGAGATGTGCAATTATTGCCAGATCTTTGTTCGTGAAAGGGAAAATAAAAATCATTGAAAATTTGTTCGGAATTATTAACTAATCAAATTATGATAAGAAAATGTTTGAAATACAAAGTGATGTGAAATGTAATGCATACATACACACACACACGCAAACACACATACGCACGTATTCTCTACTTACATTCTTTAATAATGTTGTTACGTGTATTTATTTATAATCTTGCAGAGATACTTATTTTCGACAGTAATCATAAATATGAAAAATAAATGTGAAAATAGGATAAACTTTATTTATAATCGATTAATATTAAAAATTGAAAATGGTACATAGGACCTTGGATCATCCGTTTATTTTCTTTCGATGGGGATGATCATTTTAACGTCATGAATTTTAACTTTTACAGAGTTGCTGTAACTCTAAAATTTGCTTTCGAAGAAGTGCCGCGCGTAATTTATTTAAAGCTATTCTTGTTTCAAATGTAAGTACTAAAGGTCTAGTAATAATATCTGTGATATGAAGAAGTGCGCGAGTTTTGACTGAAAATACGAATTAGATTTATTTCATTGCGAATGTTTAAGCCGTAGAATATATTATTAACATACATACCAGCATTATTATGTATAGTAGCAAAAATATCTGGATGATCTCTACATGCTTCTGCTGTATCCTCTTCTTCTTGCACCAAAATCTTTGGTATATCTGTCATTGTCTATAGTTACAAAAATATATATATTTTACGATCTATTTTTCTTTTTTTTTCCATTGATTTAATCGATTGTATACGAATCGTTGCATAATAAAAAAGAAACCTACTTTCAAACATATATCCGATAATTCTGGGGTACATACAATTTCTAATGGAATTTCTACAGATATTCCATCGTGAGATTGAAAACAAATCAAAGATATTTCTTGTTCCTAAAGAAATTAAATAGAAATTAATTTGTTATAATATGTAAAAAATATTTAATTTTATAATAAGAACAGCAGACCTTTGAATCCTTAGCCTCAGAAAATACTGAAAATATTAAACCTACGAAACCAGAATCCATTGTTTGATAAGTTGCTTGAGTTCCAATGTCTACAATCAAATTTGGAAGTATGACATATGTTATTAAAATCAGATTATATATTAATAAGTTTAATAAGACACAAATATTGCTTGCGAGATAATCACATACCTACATGAGATGGAAATACAGTAATATGTGGATGGGAGTGATACCATCCAAGAACTCGCATAGGATGTTTTAATTCTACGGTTAAACGATCTGCTTCGGCAGCTGCTTTTAATAGCTGTTCGGGGGATATTTCAACACGATCTTTTTGCTTGTCTAAACGGTATAAAATCATAACCGCAGATATATTTGCTATACCTTTAACACACTAAAATGTGAAAATAAAGTTGATTTAACCTGAGAATACAAATTTGTTAACGAGTATCATTAAAAAATATAGTCTTGATTATAACGACATGCTTACGTTTCCAATAAGTAAACCCATTACTTCAAAATATTCTGTTGACAAAGCATGGTGCAAACACACCATATAAACATCTGCGTGTAATTGTACCTTTTGCAACGTTAAAGAACTCATTGTGTTTTGATTCTGCAAATTATTTTTTATAAACGTATAATATCGAAGTATCGTGATAATATTGACTATTTATATTTAAGTAACAATAATGCTATAGCTGATGATATATTATTTTAGATGTTAATATTTTATCGATGCAAAATATTTATAGAAATAGACGTAAACAACATGCATGCACTTCATGGAAAGACTACGTAATGTCTTTCACATTTATGAATATTTATATTATTGTGTCTTACCTCTCTTTATAGTGATTAAAAATAAAAAAGAAATCAAACTATGCTAGAAAAGCGGCGTTCGAAGATATTTATTTATTTTAAAACCTTCAATGACGCTTTTATTTTCTAATCGACATTATTTCATTGTAAATCACTCTTTTTTTTTTCCATCAGTCTTTTTAGTTAACCTACACACAAATGTACTTCCTCTCTCTGAAATTGCAATAGCCTACTATCTAATAAAAAAGAAATGATAAAACAATACTCATGTGCATCCATAAACTTACATGAAAAAAGAAGAGAAAATATCGTTATTGATTGTTAAATGGCGGTAGCCATTACTGTTACCCGCGCAATCTAGTGGCGTGTTTCGTAACATGTGCTTAGATGTCAATTTAAAAAATTCAATATATATATATATATATATATATATATATATATATATATATATATATATATATATATATATATATTCTATTAATGCGAGAAATGATCGAATGTTTTGTAATTGAATCAGTACTTCTAAGAATAGTTTTAATTGAAATTAGAAAGTATTCAGAATATGTACTTAACGATCTTCAACTTATTGTGTATATACATATATATACACAATATATATATATATATATATATATATATATATATATATATATACATATATATATATATTGAAAAGAATTAATTATATTTCGTGTAAATTTCGATTATGAAAAAAAAAAAAATTAACATTACCAAGGACATTAATGAAATAACTATTTCCGATAGAAGTAACGATGACAGGCATTTTGTTCGTATAGATAAGCTATATCGAAATATCAGATTATTAACCTAAAAACCAGCGTTATAACACCAATAGATAAAGAATGGGTATTTGAGATATCGTATGATTGTAGGAACCATTATATTTATAAAAGAAAGTCAGTGAAATATTTGACTGATATGCAAGGTGCGCATTAAAAAGTTCATTGTTAAATCCATAATTTATATATATATATATATATGTATATATATATATATATATATATAACGTTGCAAAATATATCATTTTTATTGCCTTATCCGACATTGATTAGTTCATCAAATCATTTATATCACCTTCGTAATAGGAAGTAAAGATTATCAAATATTTCGTGATAATCGTTGTTAATATACAATAATACTATAACCGATGACGAGCCTTGTATATTGTCAATGAAATAAACGTTTACTGTTACAATCGGAACGTTATTGTAGATGCGCAAAATATTATAGATAGTGATGTATATTCTTCTAGATATAATCGATTACAATCTAAAGCGATTGTAGAGAGAGAGAAGTATTAACAAAATACATGACATATGTTTCTATAATCTTAGAGTATTAAAAACAGCCAAAACGTGATATCGCCGACTTTAAACTATGTGGAAGACAAAAGTATGATTTATATTGTTAAAAGCAAACGGGAATAGTAGTGTAACTCGCACAAAGAGCACGCATACTTAAAAACAAAATAAAAAAGAAACATTTTCTTTTCTTTCCTTTCCCCCCTCTTTTTCTTTTCTTTTCTTTTCTTTTCATTCTTGTTTGGCTAATGTACGGATTATTATAGCCTCTCCTGAGGAAGGTGGGGGAAGGAGGGGTTGGGGAGGGGCGGATATGCAATCTTTCCTTCATACATAAAATACCGTATGTATATAAATTATCAAAGTATAATGTGACGAAACCATGCGTTGTTATTTGCAGGAATTTTATCTACCATTTCGATCAAATAAACCACCGTTATGAGAAGTTGATAGAATGGAAAGAAGACTTCACGCAAAATATATATTGGCACTTTCTTTATAAAAATTTCATGATAGGGGTAATTCCATTGATCACGGATAAATGATAGCGGGGAAAGGCGGGAAGTGAACGTCATAACTTCTCATTGTTCATTTCCCTTAACCTATTATTCCTGTCGTAGTTATTTTCAACTTCCTGTCTCTCGTTGCCGTAAGGAATAAAAGTAAAAAGTAAAAAAAAAAAAAAAAAATTCAAATATAAACGGAGCTCTTCAAAAATCACATCGTCAGCATCTGTAAAATTTAACAAAAACGTTGGCATATTAGGGGATAATTATACGAAAAGCGCAACGGCTTTATAATTCAAAAAAAATCGAAGATTTTCACGCGTCCGTTACAACGACTGGGACCATGTGGAAAAAAATATTCTATCGGAAGAAAATAATCATTGGTTTACGATAGATTTTCCTTTTTTTTTTTCTATATGTATTAAAGTGTTTAGGAGACTCCATATTTTTCGAAGTCTCCATTCTTAAATGAGAAAAACGACTAAGAAAAAAAAAAAAAGAAACATTGCACTTTTGAGACTCTTCATCGTATAACAATATATTATGCTTTTTCGATGTTATGTATATATGTATATATATACACACACACATATATGTATATATATATACACATATATAGAATAAGTTTTCAAAAATATATACTCCAAATATATATATAATATATATTAAATATATAATATATTATATATATATATATATATATATGCATATGTGCGTTCATCCCGGTATATGTTTGCGTCGAGAATTAATGAATGTGTGATGCACGCACGCACGCGTGTGCGTATATAAATGATAACATGCTTCCTTTAGTTATATCGAAAGGACACTCGAATTATTTCTATCGATAACAGCACGTATACAATAGTCGAAGTATACAGAGTATTTCTAAAGCAAGTGAACAAACTTTGGAAGGTTATTTTATTAATCGTTGAAATCAAAATTTAGATGAAGTAAAGGGTTAATGAGGCTTGGCAGTTTAGGAACCTACATCAATAGTTCTTTTCTTCGTTCTCGAGGATCAATGAAAAAAAAATGTTTCAAAAGTTTGATCACTTACTTTTATAAGCTCTGTACAAGGATAGACGCATATACGATCGATTATAAAATAGATATAGATATTCTCTGTGAATTTGTCAAATGTTTTCGATCATATCCCGCACCTGCATGTATGCATGCATGCATACATACATACATACATACATACATACATACATACAAACATATACACACGCGCACACGCACGCACAACACATATACAACATATATGCATATATGCATACATACATACATGCATATATACATACATACATACATACATACATACATACATACATACATACGTACATACATACATACATACATTCATTCATACATACATACATACATATACCTGCGTCGTAATCCGCATATATTATAAATAAAGTGTCCATAGTGGCGCGTTGCACCAGCACTCAAAAGTATATTCGAGTAGTCAGGCGATTATTGTATAGAAGGAGAATTAAAGATAATAAACTAAGATAAATGCATGAAGAAGAAACTAAGGTGAGTACGAGTAGAGTAGAAAAAAACAAAAACCCCTTAGACAAGAGAAGATATGAGAGGATTTTACCTTAAGAAAATATATACGCGCGAAAATATTAGCTGGGTATACGATACTCGATAATCTTTTACCCTTTTTATCAAAAGAGAGATGCCGTTTGGTAACTCGATTGCACGGGGCAATTTAATGCGATCAACCTCGACGAATATATGAGGCTTGGTAACTTAAATCGAAGTTTCTGGTCCCTATTCTCGAAATAATACAAGATTTGCGCGTTCGCTTATAGTCCATAGCTTAAACCGATTTTAAAAAGAACATTGCTCGCTCATCTTCATTGTCTTCTCTTCCTTCTTTCTCGCATCTTTATATTCCTTTTCACATCTTCTTCTTCCTGTTCCTCTTCCTCTTCTTCTTCTTCTTTTTCTTCTTCTTCTTCTTCTTCTATTTTTCTCTCTTTATCACTTGTCGTACGTCGCGCGTTCATTTTAATTTCGGACGAACGTATCCTTTGTAACGTGCAGGCACTCGAACGAGATGGAAAAAAAAGAACAAATTGTTGATGAACCCTCTCTTAAAGGATCAACACGGCACGAATTTCGGCACCCAACTAACTCTTTAAACTTCACAGTATTTCGCCCGGAACGAAATGAGTTTCTAATACGAAATTCTATCACAGTTTCTTTTTTTTTTTCACTACCTTTCTTCTTCCTCTTCCCTTTCTTTTCTTCTATAATTCTTTCAACACACTCTGATCGATACAACGTGACTGTCAATAACGCCTTTGAAAGTCCTCGAAACGAAAAGCGATAGAAAGTTACAAGATAACGATTTAATGATGTTCAATGACGAATTTTTCTTCGATGGAATTTTGATACTTCAATTTGACGTTAGATAATATCGAAGTCAAAGAAAGAGTGACGACACGAACGATAATTAAATAATATTAATGAAGTAAATGTGGAATTCTCTTTTTCTTTTTCTTTTTTTTTCAAACACGATCGCGTAAACTTATTATTTAATTATTGGTTACGCGTGTATCCGAAAAGGATATCTAGCGAGATATCGGATGTGTTATCAGGTGTCACAACTTTCTCTCGCATAATGCTTCAGACGCGGTTCGTTAAGACGGTTTAATTAATATTACGTTATTTTTTACATCGAAGAACGGGAACGCGAACGAGTGCGAGTATGAGGAATTATCTTATTACTAATATTACTATTATTGTTATTATTATTATTATTATTATTATTATTATTATTATTATTATTATTATTATTATTATTATCATCATTATTGTTATTGTTATTATTATTATTAATATTAATATTAATATTATTATTATTATTATTATTATTATTATCATTATTATTATTTGCATCGCCACATAAACGCCGAAAGAATTTTATGATTCCATGGTGTCTCGATATATATATATATATATATTATATATATAAAAATTTAGTCGCTCGTTCTTTAACATCATCGAATCTATCCTGGATTCCGTCATTTAGGATTGTAAGGATAAAATGAAAATATTCCTTCGAAGGAGAAAAAGGAAACAAAAAAAAAAAAAAAAAAACAAAAAGATCGTCAGCCGCTCGCAAAGTTACGCAAAAGTTCAACTTAAGTTGAAGTATCATCGCGGATAACGAAGAAAACGAAGGGAAAGTATAAAACGGATGATCCGCTGCTCGCGCGGACGCTCTTTTTTCGCCGAACTTCTCAGCCGGTCGACCTTCGAGAGATCTCTCTCTTGAAGTCGGCCTTGGACGGAGTGCCTCGTAAAATCAAATTGCATAGTCCTCGATAAATCCCGATCGAGTTTTACGACGACTATTTTAATTGCGAATTAGCCGATATATATATATATATATATATATATATATATATATATACATATATATATATACATATATATATATACATATCGCACATATATATGCAAGTAATTATCGACTTTTTACATATGACATTTCTTTTCTTCCCTTTTTTATTTTTCTTCTTCTTTTCCTTTAATCATTAATATAATATCAAAATGATCTATACTCCATTATTTAATACTATTTAGATTTCCAAAGAAAGAAGTTAATCGTCAGGAATAAAAAAAAAAAAAAAGAAAAAGAAAAAAAACAATACGTTAATAACATTACGTCTATAGAGGAATTATGAGTTTTCACTTTATGAAAGAGAGATTGGAACGAATTGATTCGTATGGTAGTAACTACCTACTCTCTCTCTCTCTCTCTCTCTCTCTCTCTCTCTCTCTCTCTCTCTCTCTCTCTCTCTCTCTCTCTCTCTCTCTCTATACATATATATATATATATATATATACACACACATATATATGTATGTATGTATGTATGTGCGTATATATATATATATATATATATATAGAAGTTTTCGTCGTCGTTTCTCTCTCTCTCCCCCGCTCACTTTTATCCGTGCATATAAGTCGAAAGATCGTTTCGCATCTTCCTCTTTTTTTTTTTCTTTTCTTTTTTATCACCTTCTTATTCTCTTTCCTCCTCATCGTCCTTCGTTTCTCTGCCTTTTTGGTTAACTTTCCTGCGAGGTATCGCTTCCTGCTTTGCAAATCGAATTTGCTGACAGTCGTAGATAATGAATAATTCGCTGAATACCGGGATCTTATCTCGAAGAAGCGATCCTTAGCTTTCCAAAGCTAAGGGCGGCTAAGGTATCCTGCGTTCCAAATCTTCGTGGAGTAAGCTATTATTATTTGTCTCGAGGATGGACGCTGGTGATGCCTCTTCGAGTTGCTCGCCACCGCTCAGTTCCAATTGACCTGTGCTGTCCCCGCTGTTCGAGCCGCACTCACCGTCGACGAATCTACGATGAAATTAAACATAGATACTCTGAACAATGATTCTTTTACTGCGAAGCGAGAGATTTACAAAAAGACAAGAGGAAAAAGGGAAAGAGAAGAGAAGAGAAGAGAA
>OU426851.1:20121237-20126237 GCA_911387685.1 Dolichovespula media
ACTTTCGTGCCGGCGCACGTCGAATGGAAATCGAGATTTTACCATACATATTCTCTCACGTCATTCCTTTCTTCTTCGATACGAATTTCTTATTCCTCTTTACGTTTATTTCAATTGATCGAGAAAAATAAAGATTACATATCTACACACATATACATACATACACACATACATACATACATATATATATATATATATATATATATATATATATATTTATATTTATATTTATATACTCACGTGTAGGGTTGTTCCTCGCCACGCATCTCGCATATAACGTTCGTCAATGCCATTATATAATTTTTCGCCAATGTCAAAGTTTCAATTTTGCTTAGCTTCCTCTCCATTTTGACGTGTGGTATTACTTCCCGTAATTGCTGAAAAACGAGTTTTTCATTGAAGTTAAACGGCTTTTGTATATTCGTGACCTTCTTCCATTTTCATCCAAAAATTTCTCTCCCGGTTTAGAGTGAATTTGACAGCGGGAAGAGTTAGGGAGATGGTCATATAGGATTACCTCGAATGCGTCGTTAAGCGAATGCATCCTCATTCTTTCTCTCTCGTTACTCTCAAGCCTTCTGAGATTTCTCTCGCGCGCGGAAATTCCGCTCTTCCGCCTCCGTGTCGTAGGTGGTCCACCGCGATTTCTTCTTTTCGCTTGCTTCGGGCTCCTCTCGCTACCGCTGCTGTCACTCTCCTCGCCCACCTTCATTTACACCGGAAACAAATTAATCAAAGTTCGATTATTCAGATTAATAACCTTCTTCGTATTATTTCTTTTCATTCATGGCAAATGGTGTAACGAATGAAAAAGTTAACTACCGATCAAAATATAATACCGTGACACCCCTCCTCCAAGTAATCAATTGGATAGATAACGCCTATTGTTCGATAAGATCCTTGAGGCTTACAAAAAAAAAAAAAAAAAAAAAAAAAAAAGAAAAAAAGAAAAAGAAAGAAAGAAAGAAAGAAGAAACAAAGACTCCTATCATCGATAATCAACGATTCAAAGTTGATCACAACAATTACATAATACAAAGTTCTCAAATCATTGACAATAAGATTAAAATTTATTAACGTGAGATCTTCGTCAAATTCCTTGTCACAAACTTTTTGTTAGAATTAAGTTTCTAAGGAGAGAGAGAGAGAGAGAGAGAGAGAGAGAGAGAGAGAGAGAGGGAGAGAGAGAAAAGAAGCGAAATAATAAAATTACTTGGCTGTATCGTTCGTTCGTACGAATTTTTTTGTCGTCAACTATCGTAACCACGTTCTTTAATAAATTTCGAAATGGAGATTCGGTCGATTGCGATCGAGGAATTAAAATACAATCTGACGTTTGTTAAGAGCAGAACGAATTTTCAAAACGCAATTGATAAGATTAAGAATGTCGTGATATCTAACTTAATTTGTCACCGTACGCCGCTGCATAGCGCGTACTGATAAAGAATTTATTTACTAACCGAGGAGTTTATCGAAAGTTTAAACCATTTATATATACTCTCTATGATTTTTTCCACGCACTTTGTTATTCAACAAAGTTCTTAATTTATGTATACCGGCGTTCGATGACACACACACACACACACACACACACACACACACACACACACACACACACACACACACACACACACACACACACACACACACACACACACACACACACACACACACACACACACACACACTTTTATTAATTATGATATTATTTATCGCATATAATTAAGCAGTGTCGTTCGATAATTATCGTTTCTTTCCATGAACGAATAGAAAAGATTTAACAAGAGTCACAAACACTATAGAAATGGGAATACCTCGGTGCCAACGACATGATGCCGACTCCGTTTTCCTGTAAGCGAGTCAACGGAAGCGTCGTCCAAGTCGATGTACATCTCCTGATCACCGCAATCCTGATCGCTACCAGACAATCTTTCCAGGCTTCGCATTATCTTGACAAAAGCCGTGACACGTAAGCCGCCTGCTGAAAAAGAAAAAAAAAAAAAAAAAGAAGAAGAAGGAGAAGAAGAAAAAAAAATAAGAAAAAGTAAAGAAAAGGACGTAACAAAATATCGATAATGCGAGAAAGAGACATCGAAAGGAATTAAAGCTTAAACGTTGAAATAATGACGCATGTATTTCGCGTTGAAAAATAAGGAAATTCATAATTCCTATCGGAACACTCGTCGTGACGAATTTACACAGTTCGCTTTATTATTACGCCATGAACGTTGTGTAATATTGTAGCAATAATATTTCTCTAGTATGTCAATAGCTTCGATAATGGCAAGATGGACATGGTCGATTATGAAAGTATCTAAATGGCCTTTACAGTTCTATAATGTTCTAACTTTCTTAAAACAAAGTCGGTAGTTGACAAGTTTTAATGGAAAATAAATGAAAAAAAAAAAAAAAAAAAAAAAAAAAAAGAAGAAAAGAAAAGGCAAAATAAAAATAAATTTCCTTCACAATCTCTCTCTCTCTATCTATCTATCTATCTATCTATCTATCTATCTATCTATCTATCTATCTATCTATCTATCTATCTAATCCATCTATCTATCTTGATTTTCTATAAAAAAAAAAAAAAAAAAAAAAAAAAAATAAGCCTAATGCAAGAACGCTATAATGCAAATACGCGGGGAGTTGGCGACTATGAGGAGCATATTAACGATTAGGAATAATGACAGATATAATGGATAGGTCTGTAGTTACACGCTCGTTACATATACGTTTGCTCCGGTAATAACATTTCCTACAGGTTATCGCACTTTCGATAGTAACAAAGAAAATGCTTCGTAAGATAAATTCCGCCGATCGTATCTCTCGGCGAGGTCGAATGCACTCGTAAAGAGGTAAAAAAAAAAAAAAAAAAAAAAAAATGTCCGTTCACATCGCCGACGTTGTTACCTCTCAATCTGGTTTCGAATCATTTTAACGGCTCGGCTCGACTTTTATAATGCGATCGCGAATCGTCGCTTATCGATCCCCATAACGATCCGACGCATTCGTTGTGCCTCGTAAAACATATTCGTGCGTATAATATTTAACGAGGCGGCTTGAATATTACAATAAACAATAATTTCAAATCGAGGCCAATGAATATCTACGATTGATATATTCATCGATTTTTATTCAACGAGTATATTATAGGCGAGATATTTTCCATTTTTTTTAACCCGAGCTCGATGCGTTCCGAGTTTTCGTTTCTATCCTTTCATTTATCTCTTTATAAAGTAGGCGGACGTAATGATTAAAGAGAAAAGAAAAAGAAAAAAACGAAAAATAGAAGGAAAAAGTAAAAAAAGAAAAAGAGAAAAAATGAAATAAAAAGGCTATAACTTCCGACCAAGATATTGATCTTTATATAAATCCTACTAATCTTCCTTGATAATTCAAAGAATATCGATTGCTCGAAGAACACTTGGAGATAAAGAGATATTTACTGGCGAAGGCGGATATGTCTTTTTCTCTCTCTCTCCTTTTTTTTCCTTTTTTTTTTTCTTCTTTTTAGAATATTGTAAAGGAGACGAAAGAGATCGTACGCTCGAAACTAAATAAGAACTTACTCTTACGTACTCTCGAGTCTCGCCGTTTGACACGTACGAACGTATACATACGTGTAGGAGTTAAAACGTTTCGATGAAACGAGAGATATAAGTCGTTGCAGGGATCTCCCTGAAAATCTTACTGTCTGTGCTTTAACCGTCTCGAAAGACTATCATCAACGGCCGTGCTCGCGAAGACGAGGAGAGGAGGAGCAAGACAGATAATAAAACTTGGGATAACCCGTGTTTTTCTCGCTACCAAGTATTTCTATTCATTTCTCACATCTCCGATAAATAAATCTAAATGAATAAACAACAAATCACATTTACTTCGTCTTTCAGAACGAAGAAAACGAACATTGTAGAAAGTAGTATCGCGAATAATATTTTTTTAACATTTTACCTTACAATCTTATATACGTTACGAGGTCAACGATCTATCTTTTTATCTTTTCTTTTTTTTTTCTCTCCTTTCTTTCTTTTTTTTTTTTCTCTTAAAGAACTAATCAGCGATATATAAAAGTTGGACAATTTCGAACCGGTTTGAACTGATGCTACGCGCACATGGATTTCGAACTTTATATATTAATTCTTAAGCCGACCAGTTCTCGAAAAGTGGAACATAACACCATCGGACGTAAATTTGGTCATTTTCTCGAATCAAATTTAAAATGCCACCGTAATCGATTAAAGTGCGATCACCGACATTCGTATGATCTCCCCGTATCCGGGGATATACGTGAAGGTCGGTTTGTTTGAAAATTATGACTCATTAATGATCGATTTAACAACCGCCTTAGATTTCTTTAAATTCATCAATGTGCGATAACGTTGCTCGACCGGTTAATGCTAATAATAAACACATATATAATGAATATAAGATACGGGATCGTATAGAAAGCTCGTGGTACGGTGATCGTGAGTCGATCGTGAAAGGAAATTAAAGTTCGAACGAACGAACGAACGAACGATCATAGTTTTCAACTAGTTTACAATTTAGTTTCTCAACTAATAGACTAAGTCGGTGTCAGCTGTTCGTAGAAAGATGGTCCGATTTTCGACGACGAGTCGAAAGCCTCGTTCGCTGGGATCCGTCGGCTAACTAAGAAGAGGAGAGAAAGGTATTTTCGGCTACCTCCGACGAAACGGCTTTTAAATGTGTCCCACTGTATTATTATTATTATTAAGGTCGTCTCATAGGAATATATATATATATACTTCATGCGATCGCAAGGAGTAACGCATTAATGTCGAGTCCGAATAATGCCTTTCGTCTTTTTCACGTCCGCCCACTGTCTTTGGACGGACGCAAATAGCGAGAGAATCCTAAGATATCTTTTCGACTCCGTCGGTAACACTTTCAATTGAAATGATTCAGAGTTAACCTCAAATTCATACGTTACGTACACCTATCTATCTATCTATCTATCTATCTATCTATCTATCTATCTATCT
>OU426851.1:20128737-20136237 GCA_911387685.1 Dolichovespula media
AAGGACTTGGTGGATAAAGGCGCGCATAAGTTGGAAACGGAAATGAGGAAAATCGTTCTCGATCGGCCTAATCGAATTCAATATTAAAATTTGTACGAATCGTTTGCAAGTGGGGAAAGAGGAAATTATTCGAAATCGTCGTGGTCTTTCACGATAACGTAGAAAAATTATATAAATTAATTTGAGGAAGCACGTGCATTGCTCCTAGTTTGTTGAAAGTTTGGCCGAGGGAATTCTATTTAATTCCGTAAGCATGCACGCGATAATTAACAACAAGCGGTACGTTGTACCGAGCGCATGGATGAATAAAAAAAGGAAAAGAGAAGAAAAGAGGCTTATGGAAACGTGGCAAGTGAGATAGATAGATAGATAGATAGATAGATAGATAGATAGAGAGAGAGAGAGAGAGAGAGAGAGAGAGAGCGACGGTGGAGAGCAGCGAGCTACGAACGAGATTCTCTTCCTTTCTCCTTTCACTCGTTCAATTTTTTCCCAGACGCCTCCGTCTCGCGTACGGCCTTCGATCCGACAATCGGTGAGCGCCTTTTTGACGATTCACGCTGCGCTTATTTGAAAATCGAACGGGCGCTTCTACGTAAGAAATTTTAGATTAACGATCGATCAACTTGGCTAACCAATTAAACGAAAACCAATCGAAAATATGCCGATAGTTTTATCGGTTTGCTTGTCCAGGTGTAAAAGCCGATAAGGCGCCTGTTGACGCGTAACGTCACGTAATTCAATAAGAAGGGAAAAGAAATAAGAGAAAGAAAATGTGATAGAGGAGAGGAAGAATATATATGATAACGAGGAAGGTGATATATACAAAGTCGAAGACGAAAAATGAAGACGACGAAGTAGAAGGAAAATAATGACGAAGATAAGGGGTTGGGGGGGAGGAAGGAGAAGGTGAAAGAAACACGCCAATACGGGGAATTCAAGCGTTCGAACGGCTTGACGCGCGCGCGCGTTACGACCGCGGGGCACGAACGTCATTGTTATCATCGTTTGCATTTTCCATTTCCCATTTTCATTGCGATCGTCTTTACGAGTCTTCGATGAGTGTTACGAGGTCATATCCGCGTACAAGCGGTCGAGCTCGCCCGAGCGTTTCTACCAATAAATAAATTCTATCTATTTATATATGTACCTTCTATCCAACTGTTTATATGAATTAGAGATAATATGCAGTCGTGACTTTCTTTATTATCATATACGACGATATTTTCATTTTAAAGAATATATCAGCTAGAAAATTATTTCCACGGAATCGTGGTGGTGTAGATAAACGAAAGGAAAAGAAAAAAAAAGAAAGAAAAGAAAAGAAAAAAAGAAGAAGAAGGAGAAGGAGAAGAAGAAGAAGAAGAAGAAGAAGAAGAAGAAGAAGAAGAAGAAGAAAAAAGAGTGAAAGATAATATAACGCTATTCGAGGTTTAACGGAGAAACGATACATCGTTTATCCTCTATGTAATTTCGTCGACACGTGTCTGCGGAAGGACGCGCGAATTATTATCGATAGAAGTAACATTCTCGATTGGTCGATTCTCCCTCGCGGACATGGACTTTCATATATAATCGAAAGAAACCGGTAGGTCGTACCACACTGGAAGTACTTTCACGAGCGCGTTGTCTAAGACGCAGCGGTATCGTCTTGGCCGATCTCAAAACTACGTATCTCTCTCCTCTCTCTCTCTCTCTCTCTCTCTCTCTCTGTCTCTCTCTATCGCTCCCTCTTTACCCTCGGCGCTTTCGTTCGAGACTCACGAGCTCTCGGTTGATTTTTCATCGGTATCGAACTTGTCCGCCGTTTGAAAAAGGATCCCGCGATGAGACGCGAACTACTGCGTTAGAAAGTGCACTTTAAATGTCGCTACAACTAACGCGAACGTATGAACGAACGAACTAACAGGCGAGTTAAGTAAGCACCACTGGTGTACTTTTACTTTCGCTCTCGGTAGCCGAAGAAGGTAGCAATTTCCCGCGAGTTCCCCGCGAAATTCGCATTTTGTATTATCGCCCGACGATACTTTCTTCTCTTTCTTTACTTCTTACTTCCCGCCCCCTTTCGACGTTCTCCTACAAAATTAATATCCGCGCATTCGACGACAACGACAACGACAATAATAATAATGACGATGATATCTCTATTTTCCTTAAACTTTCCGCGCGAACCCGGACAATAATATATCCATGAAAAAATTTAAATAACGTTACGCGCGAGGCGAATAACTTGCCGTCGTGTATTTGGACAACTCGTTTCTCCTCCACCTCCACCTCCACCTCCTCCACCTTCTTCTTTTCATCTTCTTTCACTCTTCCCTCATACATTTCTATCTCCTTCTCTTCTACATCTTTAAATCCTCGTTCTAATTATATCAACAACGCGCGTACATACTTTATCAGAGAAACCTATCTCCTGCAGCTGCCGATTTAAGTCGATCGCCGAAGCAACTATCTCTTTCTTTTTTACTCTCCCTCCCTCTCCCTCTCCCTCCATCTCCCTCTCTCTCTCCCTCTCTCTGTCTCTCCCGTCTGACATACACCAAACATACACGTCACGATGCGATGGATCATTCTTAAACTAAGAATCCATCCGTAAATCCGATCCATCGGCGATTTTAGATGATCGAATGTGAAAGTAGAGAGTTCCGCTAGATCGAAATGTCAAAACGCTCGCTCCATTTTCCTTGGATGCGAACTTCGAAGGGATAGAAATAAAAGAATGAAAGAAAGACAGAGGAGAAACAAAGAAAAAAAGGAAGGAAGAAAGAAAGAAAGAAAGAAAAAACAAAGAAAACCACTAAAAACAGGAGAGAGAGAGAGAGAGAGAGAGAGAGAGAGAGAAAGGAATGAAGGAACTAACGCACGCGTTTTCTCTCTCTAACATGAACTAAAACTTGACGGCGTACCGTTAATCGTGCTGGATTCTCTGTTTCCTTTCCCAGAGAGTTTCTGCCACTCGTAAGAAGTATAGAATAAGGAAAAAAGGGAGGATGTAAAGGAGAAGAGGAAGAGAAAGAGAAAGAGGGAAAGAGAGAGAGAGAGAGAGAGAGAGAGAGGAAGGAAGGAAGGAAGGAAGAACCATAAATGCGCGAACACTGTTCACTGTACTCCCTGCACGCTCACGTATTATTATACACCTGCCTCCTTGGATTTTCTATTCGACACAACAAGGAACGCGCTGCGAATAGTCGCGGCTAACCGAGCGCCCGATCCGGACTGACTATAACTGTAAAGGATTGCTTGTCTCTGGCGAGCAGTCAACCCCCACTCCTTTACTTTTCTTGCCGCCGCCGCCGCCGTCACCGCCGCCGCCGTCACCGCCGCCGCCGTCACCGCCGCCCCCAGCAACGACGAAACAGATCGCTCTACCCCCACCATCTCACCAGCACTCAAGTACTACCGGCCTGGCATAGGCTCTACCAAAACCAGTTCTCCCTGTTTAACGCTGTTTTGCTCGATGCTCTGCGCTTTCCACCTCCGGCTTTGAAACAACTCTCCAAACTCGCCTCAGAGCCGTTTTGAACCGTTTCACCTGCTCGGCCCCGGTCTTGTCCCGGTCTCCTCGACACGTTCAAAACAGTCCTCGAGCTTTCCCCCCCCCCTCCCCGCACACCCCCTCCCCGTCGTCCCTACCATACTTCGAACAAGCTTCGTTCCAGCTTTTCCACACTTCTCGTGTATCGTGAGCTCTCCGAGGAGCTTGCTATCGAAGTTGTTACCAAAAAAAAAAAAAAAAAGAAAGGGAGAAAGGAAAAGAAAATGAGAAAAGAAGAAAAAGGATAAAAGAGAGAAGGAGTACGACGACAACAACGACGACGACGACGATAAAAATAAGAGACTCCGCGGGCCTTTCACTTCCACGAATGGTCCCCGACTGTATTTTACCACGGTCTTCATTTCGGCCGATTTAGTACGGCTTATATGTTATAATTAATTATTGCATTTTGGAAAGGTGGATCGTTTGTTCATTGCCGGTGATACTCGTACGATCTTGCGAAGATGATGACATGAGAAATGTGCCGCGAAAGATTCATTAATTAGGAAATTATTACGATGAGATCAAAGTTAAAGATGAAGACATCTACGACAACGTATGTCGAAAGTTTGATGACTCCAAGTAAATAAATAAATTCCGGACTGAAAACTTGTCGGCGAGAGTCCTAAGAATGATTCACGAGTTTCACGATATTCGTACGCTACAGAGAGAGAGAGAGAGAGAGAGGGAGAGAGAGAGAGAGAGAAAGAGAAAGAGAGAATTTAGGGAGAGGGGAAAGAGAGAGTATGGAAGCCATAGGCCCAAGCAATAAAACTAACGGATCGTGTAATAAAAATGACCCTTTAAAAATACAACGCTTGGTCTTAGCCACGTCGGAGTCTAAAAAACGCTTAAAAATGGCCAACAACGCGTACACGAAGTTCTCTCTCGCTTTGGTTATTGTGCAAGCAACAATTGTAGTCGTGGTTATCGTTTTATATCTAACCACAGAAAAGCCACGTAAAACTGACCCACCACGTTGGACGTCCTTAAACGTGGTCGATGCGAAATCGAAAGCCGATGGTTAAAGTAGTAATGCCAGATGTAAATTTGAAATGTAATACGCTCGTGTCGTTAACCCTTATCGTATCGTGTCATTATCTGGAAGGAAGGAACGAACGAACGAACGAACAAACAAACAAATACAAAATAAAAAGAAAGTAACGAGAAAATAGAAGAAATAAAGCAAAGAGAAAAGATAAGGCGATCTTGGAAAAGCTTTCGCATCTCGACGGGATATCGAAAATTGCAGCGCTACACCTGTTGCGAGAATTTGTATTAAACGAAACCTAAAGGCCATGTAAATTCTCGGATCTGTCAACGCGTTAGGCAGGGTTTCTTTTTTTTTCCTGGTCGATCAGACCGAACGGACATTGGGGGACAACTGTTACGTATATTTAATTACCCGTTTGCCGACCATACATAATTGCGTACATAATTTTCCCATCGATTCGATAGCAATCATTGATTGCTGTTATATCAAGACACGTGACATAGATACGTTGTTGAACGTACGCGATTACGTATTAACATGTCGCACTGTTTAAGAAAAATTATTATTGAAAATATCAATGCGCGATAATAACGCCAAATATTTTTTTTTGTTTTGTTTCGTTTCGAATCTATATCTCATAGAGTTAAATATAGGTAAATAAATCGTATAGAATTATCTATACAGTACTTGCCTGTCTCGGATTTTATGCCTTGTATCTTAAATTTGCATAAAAATATGAAATTGGAATACATAAACATAACCCTGTATAAGCGCGAATTGAAAATTAGGAGCAAATAGTATTTCACTCTTGAGCTCGTTTATCTTGACTTTATCGTAACGTATGTATGTACGTACGTATGTATGTATGTATGTATGTATGTATGTATGCACGTTGTAAACGGTACGTTAATGATCATACTCTTGGCTGCAAATGCTTCTTATCGGTTCCACGAACTTTGCATAACTGTGACATTAAAGGGAATTCTTTTTGCGTCCAAATTCTTGACAGTAAGCTATCCAAGTATCCACTACGTAAACAATAACGTTTATTTTCTTTCACTTTTCAAAGTAACAAAGAAGATTCGAAAGAAATCATTTGTATCGTTTAGTCGCTTGCACGTATATAAGAAATTCATGCATCATGTGAAATGGAAATTAATGTACGTTCCCTTTTAAATCTTATTACCAATGACTTAGCAATAAGGGGTATAATTTTCATCGATTTTCGATTAAAAAAAAAAAAAAAAAAAAAAAAAAAAAAAAAAAAAAAAAAAAGAAAAGAAAAAAATAAAACGTATGCATGTACGAAACATGTTATTACGAAAAAATTCACAGTGATTTCTTTTGCGTATTGCCAATGACGTTCGCTCGTTTAACGGCGGTAAGCCAAGTGTGGTGGTATTTAAATTCATACGGTCTTGCATAGGTAATGACAAATATATCAAACGGAAGTAAACGCTGTGTTATATTCTTTTCTTTTTTTTTTTTTTTTATTCCCAACAGAAATACCACTTGCGCCTCGATAATTTTCTTTTCTGCTTTTCTACCAGTGTTTACGTTCGACTATCGCGCATAGTACGATTATGGCTACTGTTATGTGCTTCGAGTTTAATCACATTTCGAAATTTTTCATCTCGATTGCATTAATATATTTTCAAAATTTTCTTTTCGTACCTTATGCCATGCTTTTCTCTTTTTTTCTTTCCTTCGTCTTTTGAATACAAGCGAGCGCGTACGCATGTATGATCGACGAGAGCGTTTACCCGAAGTCGAGAGTCTTTTCTCTCTATCTCTCTCTCTCTCTATCCTTCTTCAGATATCTCGGGCTTTTTACCTAAAATAATCAGTGCGTGAACGCGACTAAGAAAGTCGACTGTTAGAGATAGGCACGCGTGTTACGTACGCGAGGCCATACAAAAACTTAAACGTTCTCGTACTTTAGTCTATCTCGAACAACACTTTGAACACGAGGAAGCATCGGCTCGTGCTGATAAGCTAACTATATCTGAGATAAGATCCTACCGCTGTGTCTGTTTTTTTCTTTCTTCCTTTCTTTCCCTCTTGTTTCTTTTTTTCTTTTTTTTTCCTCCCCCCCCCCCTCCCCACCCTATAAACTTCGGGAACCACCGATTCGTTTGATGACTTCTATTGACTTATTTTTTTTTTTTTTGTGATATCGCTTAGCCAACTCTCTTTAGTTGTATCACCAATGAGAAATTCGTTTTATAACCTATAACATTTTCAACTTCGATGGCTACTTTCATTTAATAAATAAAAGAAAAAAAGAGTCGTGTGGCCAACACCATAGAATAAATTACTTGTCGTAGTTTATAGCCACGGATGCATCCTCGAGTACTACTCACTCGAAGTGTAAGGTAGCGTTAAAATCATAGTGTACACGAGTAACGAGGCGCACCGTTCTATTGCGCAAGGTGCTATTAATTTTAGCGTAGAAAAAGCCAATACCACTTTGCTTCCATACGTGAGATTAGAAGAAAAAGAGGAAAGAAAAAAAAAAGAATAGAAAAATGTCAACTTCGCTATTCGTTCCTATTTTATTAATTCCTCCGATAGGAATAACCAGTTTGCTTTGTAAGTAGCAATGTAATACGGGCATATAAACGGCCATTCTGGTAAATACGAGAGCGAGCCATGTAGAACGCCTACGCGAGGGGGTTAATTCGCGTCGAACAATTAATATACGGCAGGTGAATGTTGAAAAGTGTGCGTCAAACGACCCGACGCTTGAACGACTACTAAGGCTATAATTTCTAATATTTCCGTATGTGATAATTTTCGTTACGCTTCGCACCTATCTCATATTTGTATTTATGCGCTGCGATATTTTTCGTCGAAGAGAATTTCATTTTTTTTTCTTCTCTCTCACTTTCTCTCTCTCTCTCTCTCTCTCTCTCTCTCTCTCTCTCTTTCTCTTTCACTCTCTCTTGTCCGACTACGTAGAGTTAAA
>OU426851.1:20138737-20166237 GCA_911387685.1 Dolichovespula media
TATTATTATTATTATTATTATTATTATTATTATTATTATTATCATTATTATTTGTTTCTATTAAATAATTCTTATTATTATAATTCTTATTATTATTATTTTTCTATTAAATTACTCTTATTATTATTTTTCTATTAAATTATTATTATTATTATTATTATTATTATTATTATTATTATTATCAGTATTATTATTTTTCTATTAAATTACTCTTATTATTATTATTCGTATTATTATTATTTTTCTATTAGGTTACTCTCATTATTATTATTCTTATTATTATTATTTTTCTTTTAAATTATTATTATGATTATTATTATTATTATTATCATTATTATTATTTTTCTATTAAATTATTCTTCTTATTATGATTATTCTTATTATCATTATTTTTTTATTAAATTATTCTTCCTCTTATTATTATTATTTTTCTTTTTTTTTCTGAACGGAACGCTTTTTATCGTTTTCAATATTCCTCCTTGTTTTTTTTTCTTTTTCTTTCTCTCCTCTCTCTCTCTCTCTCTCTCTCTCTCTCTCTCTCTCTCCTTCCTAGAACAAATTTATCTGAGCGCACATAGCTGAGGCAGTCGTCGCAATGTGTGGGAAGAGACGAGTAAAGAAGACTCTCGCTCGTGTACGCGTCCTCGGGGACGCGTGGGAATGAGTTTCCTTCTCCATCGTGCGCGTTTAACGCGATGCTCGGTGTATGGATGGCGTGAAGAATGCGTTCTTCGACCGATTACAGGTGGCTCTCTTGGCGATGGATTTAAACGACTCGCGTGAGTCGAATAAAACTAAGAGCACTGACCGACCGGACGAGAACGCCAAATTTTGCTATTTCCTCACGCCCCGTCGCCACGATGATTATTTTTGTTCTCTCGTTTAAAATACGGAACGTTCACACCGAGTAGATTTTTCCTCTCTTATTCGTTTATTACCTTTCCCTCGTTCCTTTCTATCTTCTTATCTTTTTTTTCTTTTTTTTTTGTTTATAATCGTCTCACATATAATTCTTCGTTATCGTTATATAATCTTGCAAACGAGCGAGATCACAATTAAAAGTTAATTGCAATAATTGATGAAATTATGAAAATATGGCGACGGAAAAGGGTCCTTTTCGATGTCGTCGTTATCATCTCCTCGACAAAGATATAAATGTTTTAGATTTGAATTCTTCTTTCTCCCTCTTTTTTCGCATTGCTTTCTCTTTCCTCTTACTTCTCTCTACGATTCATCAAGAACTTTATTTACTCATTTCAAATTATATTCGCGTTCACAACCAACGATTTATATTTCACCGTGGATATATTAAAATGCTAATAATCTGACAATTATGTAATCGCACGATAATACAAATGAAACAAAAATACGATATTATTCGTTATGCATATATATATATATATATATGTGTGTGTGTGTGTGTGTATGTATACGTATATGTATACACACACATACATAGAGATAGGTGTATCACTTTTACTTTCAAGGTGTTCATAATTTCCGATGTTCTCTGCGCTATCAGTGATGACACGGTACTACGTTTTAAATCTATTTTTCACGTTACCGAGAACGAGGAAGTGACGCTTCGTTATGTAATATAATAACTTCCGCGAAACTACGAAATAGTCGTGGCGGCGCGACCATTAGAGACTGCGATTATTGTTGTTAGAAATGAATTGTCACAGGTATAAAAGGCGAATAGCTGACCTAAAATTCAACGAAATAAATTCTACGTTGTTTCTGTCTTTGTATTTTACGCTTAGGGATGCGAGAATTTTACGAACAATTACATCGGCCAAATTAAATTTCGATTAGATGAGATATTTGAATTATTCAATGACATTGTCCTTTGGAAAATTGTAATTTTCTTCGGACAAAGGCTTCTCTACTTTTGAAGCTACGAAGAATTTTTAAACTCTTTCTGAGGTTTCTTGATTTCGTAAGGCGAGTCCTTCCTTGTCTTCGCATACCATCGCGCATACGTCTAAAGAATAAAATACTAAATACGCGTGTAAAATACATAAATGTGTAATAAAACGACACGATGAAAGACCGAATGGCTTAATTCCTAACGACGGATTATAACCCCTCGAGATACCTTTGATATGCAAAGTCTTTGATGATCTACGTATAATTCTAAACCGATAATGCTATTCTCAAAAAAAAAAAAAAAACGCATTAACGACTGTTTAACCATCGTGGAAATAGTTGTGAAAATTTCTGATTATAAACAGCGTTACAGATAACGGAATCTTTTGCGATAACAAAAAAAAAAATAAATAAACGCAAACTAAATAAATAAACGTTGTTAGATCAAAACTATGAATTAGATAATAGATACCTAATCGTGTTATATTAATCATAATCATGTTCCCTTTTAAACAATTACCGATTAATGTTCCATTCTCTCTCTCTCTCTCTCTCTCTCTCTCTCTCTCTCTTTTATTTTTCAATTTTTAACTCTTTGGGATTAAGCGAGTTGAAAACTGTATCACTTTTTGCTTAACTACTTTTTATGCATAGTCGGGATATATTTTGAATCACCTCGTAATTATTATTATTATTATTATTATTATTATTATTATTATTATTATTATTATTGTTTTTTTTCTTTTTAATTTCGAATAATATTTTATGTTAAGTAATTGAAACGAACGTTTTTTTAAATGTTTATATATATATATATATATATATATATATATATATGTATATATAAAAAAAAAAAAAACAATTCCGTACAACGTGGGTATTCATTTTCATTAAAATCGTGTCCCACGTAGAGTTGAGAGAGCAAACGGATATTGAAGGTGAAAATGAAGGTCCGATAATGAGAAAATACGTTGGACCAATCTCGAAATGACACTCGAAATACTATTAATCGTTAGACCAGTGTCTCGTCTAGTCGAACCAGTTCTCCGTCGTTAAGTTCAGCGGCTAAATGAATGTTACGACGACGGTCCCGTCCAGTTGGTCGGTATAACAGCAAGATCACGACATAACGGTACAAGGAGACATTCCTCGTCGGCTGATTCAGTCCTGTTGCTCGTTTGTTGTCCGTAGTCGATTGTCACGCATCGGGTCGGTCAAGGCCCCTTCACTTTTTTCCTTCTCTTGCTTCCACGCTTCTTTTGCTATCTCTCTCTCTCTCTCTCTCTCTCTCTCTCTCTCTCTTTCTCTCTTTCTCTCTTTCTCTCTTTCTCTCTTTCCTTCCTTCTTTATGCTTTTTCTTTCCTTCTCTTCTTCTCCTCTTCATATTTTTTTTTCTCTTTTTTCTTCTTCGATACCCCGCCCCCTCCCCCCGACCCCGTCTATCGTCGTCATCGTCGTCGACGTGACCTCTCCGATCAAGTTCTCCCTCGGCTTCTTCCACGGTCTTTGCCGTCTAATTATAAACTGTTTAGCACATGCACACGAGTTCACTTTGAAAAGTCACGAGTCCGTCCGTCTTTGATAAATAATCCGTTCGATGATCGCGAGGAAAGAAATAAACGAAAAAAAAAAAAGAAAGAAAGAAAGAAAGAAAGAAAGAAAGAAAGGAAAAAACTAAAAGAGAAGAAGACGAAGAAGACGAAAACAAATACAACAAACATAAAACGAATGAGAGATGTTTACTACATTGATACGTGACATAACGTTATATCAGGTGCCGACATCGTGAACAGAAAATACGTTTTACACCGGAACGTTTCATAGTTAACGATTTTTCCGATCGGATACACTTCAACTTGCGATATCACGATTCGTAGATTGTATGAAACAAAAACAAAATAAGAAGCACGCGATAACAGACCCCTTGTTTAGCCGGCCAACGGACGGCCAGCGTTGAGATTATACATTTTATGTATGAATTTCGCTTGTTCGTACTATCGATCCAAGACAAACGACAGAACCCGATCAAATGCTATTCATCTAAGCTTCCCCGTTATCGAAATGCAGCTTTCGAGTGATTATGCGTATCGTGTCGTTACGTTTCACAAGTTTGCTCGAAGAAAATCGAGTGACTTTTTCCCCCCCTCCCCCTCCCCCACCCCTTCCCCCTTTTTGAATGATAAGACATTGTATTATCGTGATGAAATATATCGCGTAGCGGAAAGAGACGAGGATGAATAAAAAAAGAAAAAAAAGAAAAAAACAAAAAAAAAAAACGGAGAGAAATCGCGTCATACGTCAACGATATATAACTAAATCGGTAAAAACATTCGTGAGATGCGAAGCTTAGTTTGTATTTAGATTTAAACGCTTACATTATTTTTTCCTATCCATTTCTATAGAAATCTCGTGTTTCCTTATCGTTATCTCTTTCCGAGGCGAAAGAGTCTTACACGCGCGAAATTAAAATACATACACACATACATACATAGATACATACATACATACATACATATACATAGACGCGCGTATGCACGTATAGATATATACGGAGAACTCGTGAATTCCGCGAGTTCGATCGTTCGTCGGCTCGCTTTCCAAACGCGAAATCCGTACTCGCGGCCTTCCAACAGAGGGAAAGTTGAAAAAAGTTCGTCGAACCTGTAGCAAAATTACCAGGAGTCGCAGAGTTCTGAGGTACTCGGGTTCTTGGACGAGATTGTTAAAGAGCTTTCGAGCCGGCTTGAACACTTCCCAATCTATTACCTTCTGGATCATTTTACTTGAATATAGAATTAGAGAAGGAGAAAGGAGTGTTATTTTGAAATTAAAAAAAAAAAGAAAAGAAAAGAAAAGAAAAGAAAAGAATTTACGAATCGGTGAATAATTTATTATTGAGATTTATCGACGAACGATACGTCACGCGAAGGAAGAGAAATCGATAAGGCTTTCGAACGGTGTCTTAGTCGGTTAGAAAAAAAGAGATAGAGAGATAGAAAGAGAGAGAGAGAGAGAGAGAGAGAGAGAGAAAGAGAAAAGAAATAAGAAAAGAGGAGAGTTCGTGTGGGTGAGATGGAAGAGACAGAAGGTGAGAGTGAGCATAACGTGGAGTAAGGTGGATTAGCTATGCGTAAGACTGGACGTTCGCCAAGGTCTTTTAGAAAGAGGGCAGTCTTGACCTCATCTTGGTCTCACAGTGCGGTATCAGAGTCGCGACTTATTGTCGGTTCGCTTTAGGAATCAACTCTACGAACCGTGTAATTACGTGGCTCTCGTAAATGTCGGTGGTGGTACCGTTTGTCGTCGTAGAAAGGACGAAGAAGCCAATAAGAGGATCGAGAACGAGTACGATGAGCCTCCTGTCTCGCTTATAGTAAAAACCGATGAAAAAAAGGATACCTCATTCTCTTTCATTTCTTTTCGATCGAAATATCGTCGTTCCAAGGTCGTAACATGTCGATGAAACTATTGGAATATAATCGTTAACGAAGCAATCGTTTCAAATTCCTTCCCGAACGCGTACTAATGAAAATGTCGATAACGTTCTAACGAACGTCTCATTCGAGTTTTTCTTTTTTTTTTTTGTATTGGTTTTGTTTTTTAACAAAAACCACGTCGATTTGCCGATATTCGCGATATACATACGTTTGAAAAAAAAAAAAAAAGAAAAAGAAAAAAAGCATCGAATGTATGGGGAGAAAGAAGAAAAAACGAGAGAGAGAGAGAGAGAGAGAGAATCGAGCGAAAGCTAAGTCTGACAGAAAAGAAAAAAATAATAGAGGATGGAATGAAAATTAAAGCGCGGAATCCTGTTGCGGCAAAGTACAGTCGATCCTCCGGGCAGAGTGAAAGGCCGGATTCGTGACTTATCAAATACTTCGGCTCTCGATTCTTAAACGATCGAAGGTGCGAAAGCGGAATAAAGTCGAATCGTATTACTTTCCGAACTCGTTCGAAGGAGAGAGAGAGAGAGAGAGAGAGAGAGAGAGAGAGAGAGAGAGAGAGAGAGAGAGAGAGAGAGAGAAATAAGAGAAAAAATAAAAAATACGATAAAAGAAAGAAAGAAAAAATGAAAAAGAAAGAATTCGCTCCACGCGAGTCGTTCTGCTTCATAACCAGAATCGATAATATCGGACGTAGGAAGGAAAGTTGCGAAACTCGCCGGTCTAAATATTTAAAAGTGCCTATTTTTTTTCTTCTTCTTCTTCTTTTTCTTTTTCTTCTTCTTCTTCTCCTTCTTCTTTCCTTTCCTTTTCTATTCTTTTTTTTTTTTTTTGCACGACCGTTACTGGGTCGATGGGCGGGAGAGACGGGTAACGGCAAACGACTAGATGCGTTTCGTTGTTATAGAAACAATGCGGCGGTTACATCAGAACGAACGAATGCCGATTATGCTTGTAATAATCTCTCCGACCAATGGCGATGTTGAAAGAATCCTTTTTTTAAACTCGAACGTCCCACGTTTGATTTTCTATCTTCTAACTAAATGTTGTTTATTTGCATCCATGTACCGATTGTCGTTGGTAAATACAAAAGGAAAGGAAAAGAGAAAAAGAAAGGGAAAAAAAGGAAAAGAGGAAAAAATTGGTAGACGAAGACATTGAAAAATATCGTCTCTACTCGATCTCGATCCTGCTTCGATCTCGATCTTGCTTCTTGCTTCTTCCTCTTCTTCTTCTTCTTCTTCTTATTCTCCGCCTTACTTCGATTGCACTTTTCTTCGATCTATTGTTCGAAAATGTCAAACCTCCCGCCTTCCACTCGGAACTTTCGCCTAGTCGACGCATAGTGCACGCTCGTGGGCAGTGGGCACCGTTACATTTATTGACGAATGCATTTTAGAGAAATGTTTTACGAGAGAAGGACCGATTGACGTCGTCGATACCGTAAACTCGTTGGATTTATATACAAAACTTTACGTCATCGTGGATTTAGAGAAAAGAAAAGAGAAAAGAAAAAAGAAAAAGAAAAACAATTCACATTCCTCTCTAGAACAATATCGAATAAATCCATTAATTATTTGGTTATTTTCTAATTTAGTTAATTTCTATTGTATTTGAAAGAAAACCGAAAGTAGATAACGCTCGCTCTATCGTAGATTCCATATCACTCTTCTATATATATATATATGTATGTATGTATGTATGTATGTATGTATATATATATGTATATATATACGTATGTATGCATGTATACTTTCTTTTAATGACCAACACACAAAACGATTTTTTCCAAATTTTGGGAACCCTCTTCATCGAGCATCGATAACATGAGAATCGATCACCCCATCGTAATAGAGATATCTAAGTTCGACGATTATTTTTTTAAGACGAATAAAGTTCGTGATATCGATCGACGATACTATTAGAGCACCGATAATTAACAAGGTCGCTTGATAAGTTATGCGTTAAAAAATACGTGGATATAATATAATACTTGGCCGGGGACTCGTCGACCGAAAGAAAAATAAATCGGTTGATTTTTAAAGGAAATACAAGGCCGTTCGGTCGGCTTAACGAAGTTTAAGCCGTTTGCCCCATACAAAATTCATTTCGATCGTTGTTCAAACATATAAACACAAGTTGGTGTATCTGCTAACGTCGATTGCACGATACGATTTACATACGATCTCGATATAAATTTGCTTAGTTGGCATTTAATTAATACAAAGACGCTCGTAATAACCGGATGTAACGTGTCCTTGTGCTACTTTGTTCATAAAATGCAGAGTTTACGTTTCTCAAAAATAATACACCGCGGATTGTTGTCTGGCTCAATGCCGCGGTTTCGTTTTATCGCAATAATACGGCTACTGCAATTATTTGTTAAATAAAACCTCGCGGGAAAAAAAAAAAAAAAAAAAGAAGAAAAGAGGAGAAACCCCTCCTCCCCCTACTCCCCCTCTATGCTTTTATCTTATCGAGATTACAATCGATCGACCAATAAAAAAGACTACTTTTTGGTATTTTTAAATCTGCCTTTCAAAATTTATCGCCCGTCGTTCGGCCCCAAAGAAAATAACAAATATCATTAGCGTTCTGTTATTGATACGAGCCAACAAGATACTGTATATTCGAAATATTCGAAATAGATGTACCATTCGTTACGATGAAACGGATCAATCTAATTGCATGAAATCACTGGTGATATCATTATGAACCTGTATTGTACGAATGAACGCGTGTCAATAAGAACGCGTTAGATATTTTACGACGTTCTAAGAGACGTCGGAGATCAAGGAAGGTGTAGATCGTAAGTAATCGGGATAGCGCTTCGAGCACCGGATTGACTCGGCAAGAATTTCAACTGAAAACGTTAACGCGCCGATACACACCTCTTTTCTGCATTCTAACATTCTACGAGCACGTCAACGTGCATCTGCATAATATTCGTCCGTTAAGATATACCTAAGCAAAGTTACTACGTACTTACTTACCTGATCCACGATTGCGAGGAGCGCCGATTGAAACGTCGATAGGACGAAGCATTGTTTTCCTCTCGAGATATTCCCTTTTTTTTTTCTTGTTTCTCTCTCTCTCTCTCTCTCTATCTATCTATCTATCTCTCTTCTTCTTTTTTCCTTTTCACCGTGATTTTTCACTCTCGTGACCTTGTCCCACGTTCTAATCCTCGCTCATTCTTTCGCCGTACCCTCTTCGTTCTTATATTTCCTCCTCCTCCTCCCCTCCCATCCCCCCCTTTAAAAGCGCGTTACATAGTTAAACTGAAACAGTAAGGTATATATATATATATATATATATATATATATATATATATATATACACATATTAAATTAATTAATATGTATATGTTTAAATGAATTAAACATTAAATTAAATATATATATTATATTTAAGTATATATACATATATATATATATATATATATATATATATATATATATATAATCAATTAACATTCGTTATATACAAAACGAAATCATTCCGACTATTCGCACCAAACGTCATTATAATATAATCACGTGATCATGGATGATGAGCTTCACAATGTAGAAAAGTATCACGTCCGAGGAATAGAAAGTCTTGCGAAGATGGGTAAGGCACGATCAAAGAGATCTTTACCGCTGCGTTCCACACGAACATACTAAAAAGTTGCGAGTGATTCGTTTGAATACGTTAGAAAATCGAACGGTATGAAACATAATGAATGGGATCGATGGTTTACGGTTCTACATACGTACGAAGCGACTACAGTTTGGAGTTTGAAATTTACACCGTCTCCCCCCCCCCCTACCCTACCCTACCCTACCCCTATCCCTACCCCCTTACCCCCGTAACGAGATATTTCGAATAAAAATTATTTTGTATCAACGAGACGCATCGATAGATCGTATTAATTAATTTCTACAACGGTATTAGAGACGCACGTTATAGATATACGAAATAATCGATTAAGTAGATAGATGGATATAAATTATTGAAACGTATTTACACGAGAGTTATTATGTTTACTCGTCGGGATCCAAAAGACAAGTGATTCTAAAATTATCAAAGTCCTTACGTGAGTGTTCCTATTTGTTTACATTATTGATGAGCATTTAGAAGGATTTTATCATACAGTATATGTCCGTCGGGAGTTGAATTTTTATATTTATTTGTACGTGTTAAAGGATATCGTGATATTGAAATAAAAAGGAGAAAAATAGAACGATCGAATAAATATTAATAAATATCGTAGAACGGTACTGCGCTTACTCGGTAATCGTTTCATTTATTCAAAGGATTACTCTCGTTTCATTGGCACGCATACCGCAAATCGGAACACACGAAAGAAAACCAATCACCCCGGTGGAATTATATCTCGAAACTGATTTTGTTATTTATATTAACGATATAAACGTCATTTTGCGATCCAATCTGTAAACGATGAAAAAATTAAAGGGAAGAGAGAAAGAGAGAGAGAGAGAGAGACGAATAATACGGTAAAGCAATATCGATCGTTTCCTGCATGAAAAAAAAAGAGTACGTATTTAATTTATGTCTTCAAAAAAAAAAAAAAGAAAAGAAAAAAAAGAAGAACAAACAAACAAAAATAAAAAAAAAAAAAATATATATATATATATATATATATATCGTAAGAAAAACTGTCGAAGCTTACGTTTGTCTCATATTTGCGTGTAAAGAAAAGGAAAGAAAAAAAAAATAACGAAAGTGAGAGAGAGAGAGAGAGAAAAGGGGGGCAAACGAATCCAATTCTCACGATACGGATGCGATTGAAATCGAATGAATAAAACAAACCTGTCGAGCCTTCTTGGGACAGAAATGGAAGGATTTGTTATGGGTGCGCTCATAAACGTATACCATTATTTATGATTCTATTAATGTCACCAGGCTATCCCGACACATTCCGAGGTGAGCGTGCTAATTATCGAGCGGGCTCCAGACTGGGCTTTTCACTTTCACGTCCGTCCATGATTCTCTTTCCTTCTCTTCTTTTTTTTATTCTTCTCTATCTCTCCCTCTCTCTCTCTCTCTCTCTCTCTCTCTCTCTCTCTCTCTTCTGTTCTTTTCTTTTTCTTCGACGTTAACCACTCTCCAACGATCATCGTCCTTTTCTCTCTCTCTCTCTCTCTCTTTCTTTCTCTTTCTCTTTCTCTCTCACTTCTAGAAACGAAGAAATTGGCTTGGTGGTCGATCAGAGCGTGGCATCGGAAAGTGTTCGAGCGCAAGCGCACGTGCGCATGCACGTGTGCAGGTGTGCGGCGCGCTTGCGCGCTCGATCGCTTTCCTTTTGAATCGGTCAAGATCTCAGCCGAGAAACGGGATCGACGTTCGTACTTACTTACTTACTTACTTACTTACTTACTTACTTACTTACTTACTTACTTACTCACTTACTTACTTACTCGAGTCTCGATTATTCCTCGACTGACTTTCTTTCATCATTCCAAGCTCGTTTCTTTCTTCTTACATTTCAATTTCCGGTCATGATTTTAAATCATCCCAGCTAAACCAATTAACGCTTTATACTTTCCTACATACCTTATTGTCTTTTTTTTTCTTTTTTTACTTCGAGAAACTTTGATTTTTGCTGAATGAGATCGTTCTAAAGGAGTAATTGTAACATTAATATTAATTGTTCGTTTCTTCGAAAGAATATATCAGTTTCATTTCGATATTTACTTTTCTTTTTTATCACGTCTTAGCGATCTCTCTCTCTCTCTCTCTCTCTCTCTCTCTCGTTCTCGTTCTCGCTCTCACTCTCCGCTTGAAACTTTAAAAATTTTAATAAACAAATGCATACGAAGCATAAACAACAATTTGAATGAATGTTCGAGAAGATTTATATATATATATATTTATATATATATATATATATATATATATATATATATATACTTATATATATATGGAAGTACCTAACGATACTTAACGAATCACAGGGTGGTCATTTGTTTCGGACCGGTCTCAACGTACGGTTATGCGGAAGGTAAATGACCGCGCTGTAAGAGGTTCTCTCTCTCTCTCTCTCTTCAAGTTTGATTCGTGATGGTCGACCCTTTCCTTAGCTATGCCAGGCTACCTGTGAAAATCGTTGTCAGATTTTTCAATCGCCGTTAATAGTGGCGCAATTACATTTTTTATTTCTTCTCGTTTCTCCCTATTTTTTTCATTTACTTTTCTCTTTTTTTTTTCACTCTTCCCTCCGTTTCCGTCTTTATTTTTACGTTTTTGTTTTTTTTTTTTTTTTTTTTTAACGTAAGAAGAACCGGAATAAAACTTGTACAAATGAAGAGATAACTAGCGGTAAGTTATCCGGATATCCTTTTCCTGGAGACGCTCGTTCACTACCAATTAATACGTGGCTTTGGGATATGACTTACCAATAATTAAATGATAAAGTTAATGTTACGCGGTGCATCAAAATTATTCTTCGAAAGTGGAAGTCATTAAGAAATAAAATAACAAGCTCTTGGGAAAACGATCGTCCTAAATCCATACTGACGTCATAATGCTTCCTCCTCACCTTTCCTCCCAATAAAATACGTTTATCGACTTGCGATTAATTTATTCATTCAGTTTTGGATTAAAATCAAATATAGGATAAACCTGTCGGTTATTTCGTTATGGCACAGACCTTGTTGGTATAATATTTGAATAGCATAAAAACTTGACTCATACGTTTCGATTCAGTTTCCGTTATGATTCTTCGGTAACAGTGATTTTAACATCATTGTGTATAATTTAAACGTATGCATAAATACATTTCCGTTCTGTCCACAGTTCAATCACTGATTTTAACTGTCATACATAAGTTCTATAATGTAAACGGAGATAGGCTGAAATATGTGAATCGGCCTGAAGAATTTTTTATATCATATTTATAGACAGAATCCAATTTTCATATACATTAAATTATATAGGACTGATCATTATTAATAAAACGCATAGACAACACTTTTGTAAACATGGCTGCCTACGGAAATGATCAGTTTTTATTCCTTGTGTAAATTATCTTTAATGACAAAGGACAGAACAACGTGTATGCCTCATGCAACTGAAGAAGATACAAGAAAGATAGAGACACGCTTACTTATTTAACCATTTCTAAATAAAATTAATCTAATCTCTAGTACGTCATCGGGTGTGGTTCAACGAATTAGAAAATGTAGGAAACGTTTCAATTTGCAGAAGCAACAAAACGTGTTGCAAAATTCAAACAAACCGAAAACTATCTCCCTTATTATTCATCTTTGAATGAAAAATGTTGAGATTTTACAGTCCAAAAGTCTCGAAAAAGTTTGGAGGAAAAAGGTAATGCTTAATACGTCAGGTGTAGGAAACGATGCAGCTGCAAATCGAAACGAAACGATTGGATTCTATGTGTAAAATGAGACTAATGGTTTCACGAAGGATGGTTAATATTTTTCAATTTATGTGATCTCTCTAAAGAAAGTTTTATGCGAGCAGAATTTTTCTTTTGGTCATTTAAAAAATTTTTTTCGTTCTTTTTTTTTTATTTTTTTTTTTTACTTGGACTATAACTTCCTAAAGCATAGGTCATTTCGGTCAGACAGTATACTTTTTCTTTTGTTTAAAAAAAAATCTACGATTATCTTTTAATTTTGTTGTCTTGATATTATCATTTTTCAAGTATATTTCTCTTTCACAGATATATATATATATATATATATATATATGTTTTTTTTTTCTTTGGATATCGATTAAATTTACAATGTATTGAAACTATAAAAAAAAGAAAGTAAGTTATTATTCTCGTAATTAGGCTAGAGTCTCCCAACAAAAAGTATCCATCAGAATTATCATAAAAACAAAATGATTTTTTCGGATAACTCCAAGACAGGCCAATTTTGTTTTCAAAGCGGGACAGATCCTTATCATATATTTACATTACTTTGAGCAATAGCACTAAAAGGAATGACAACATTTTTAAAAACTCTTAAATAGTAACAAAGGTTAAGTGGTACGTTATCTCAAAGTTTTTCACGCTATTTTATTTTCCAATTTTGAATCATTAGTTAATATACATATACATATATATATATGTGTGTGTGTGTGTGTGTATATATTTAAACAAATATTATAAACAATTAAAGTAAAAGAGTCCTACGCTTGTAACAATTCGATCGTTTCGTTCAAATTTTTATTCTCGATAATAGTACGATGACTCGACGGGAAAATTATTGTCCACTATTTTAGTACCTCGCATACCTGTGCTTCTCTGTTCGAATAGAATAAAATGCAGTGCCTACAAATTTCTATTGAAATAAGAGGTCCAGATTTTTCCAAGAATATATCGATGTGCATGTAGACGTATGTGTAAAAAAAAAAATCATGGATCGAAAGAGATAAGTTTTTGTCGAGCTCGTGTGCATGCACGTCTTCGATGTTTTGTTGAACCAAGCGAGAGAGATTATTTTTCTTTTCTTTTCTTTTTTTTTTTTTTCATCGAAAACAGATATTTTCCTAGAAATTATATAGATTAGTGGATCAATAATTCTTTTCGGAATATATTTAGATATAGTAATGTCCAAATATGTAACGTATGATAGATCATAGCCTTAATTTTGTTTTTGTTTTTCTTTCTCGCCATATTTCAAATTATTCCGTTGTCGTATATTCGTCGTTTAAGCTTATTCTTCTTCTTCTTCTTCTTCTAATGACCGATCAAACATTTCCGGTGATTACCGACTATTACCGAGTCATTTATTGATTATATATTATTCAATACTCGCAGATACAAATACTAGAAATTATTATTGTGTCAGAATGTTTACAAGACAAATGCACAAGAAATAGAGATCGATTCTTTAATCATTCGACTTAATAATTATACGTATAATGCATTGGCTCACGATCCACCAAGGATAACGAATATATATAAATGAATACGTTCATATGTAAATACATACGTGTGCCGACAATTTATTATGTGTGAAGGGAATCTATTTCAGTAGCCTTCGATAAAAAAAAAAATAGCAATCCATTGTTATGATATTGATTAATTAATATCGTTAATGGAATCTTTTACTTTTAACTGTGTGCTGTTTGAAAATAATCAAAGAAATGAAACTATATTGATTGACGAGTAATGAGTCAGATTCTCATAACTTTGGCGCCCTAATGCAAAAGTGATTCCCGTGGGAAAAGTTTAGTGGAGATTGCGGGAAAGAAATATTTTTAAAAATACCGCCAACAATGGATGTCATGAATAAGTAATATCGAATTATATGTAAATTTCAAACAGTATACATATACATATAATAGAGCGTACTTCAGTATATTTATTTGTTTATATGTAGTAAGTAGAACGCGTGGCTCGAAGTACCATTTAAGGTGTGTAATCGTCTTAACGTTGTTTACATTGTTTCCGTGAAAACACAACATTATCTTTGTACGAGGGATGAATAATGAATAATGAATGATTTTAATAATTCCATCCTCTGATATTGATTGGATCAGGTTAGTTGTTTTTCCCTTTTTTTTTTTTCTTCGGGATGAGGATGCAGGAAGAGGAGCGAGGATTTATCCGAGATAATAACTCATTAATGAACAACGATGTAATACTTAAAACTTTTACTGGATAAACACACGATACTGACCTTGACGATATACGTCAGTGTCATTGGCTTTATATTTTACGCTATGTAAATAATTCGTGTTGTTATCGATAAATCTCGAAAAGTATTGATACTGAAATTTCTTTATCATCTTTCTCACGTTTCCCGTTGAAAAATGTTCCTCGACAAAATTCATAGCGATAATTTGTCGTGAAAGTATTAGGAATAATGCCGAGTAATGTATCGATTGTGACGCAATGCGCAGGCCTGGCGCGAAATATTCAACCGTCTTGCCGTCGAACACAACGCCATTTTGTCCGATAGAAAAAAACGACTCGACTTCGTATCGTTTTCATCGATCACACACGATTAGCGTAATTTTTTCTAACGTATACCCTCTTCCTATATAACGACCGACAATTAAACACACGATTGTTCATGAGGATTGTTATTAGGTTGTTCGGAAAGTCATTTCGTTTGTTCCTTAATTAATTGTACATTTTTTTACAGCCAACTTCACACTTAAGCCGCACAATCATAATATATTTTGACAGCCGATATAGCGAGGCTTGATCGTGAAAAAGTTCGATTGATTCTACGCAGTAGTTTTTGGTAGTTTTTAAGTATGGAAAGTAAAAAGCAGCATTTTCGGCATATTTTACTTTTTTACTATCGAAAATGTAATTGAAGATGCATCACGTTCTGGAATGTCAGTTGAAGCTGATGAAGATACAATAGAGGCATTAATTCGTGCAAATAACATCTCGTGAGATCGCTGAGATATTAAATTTATCGAATTCGACCGCGTTCATGATCATTCGAAACGCCTAGGTTGATCTCAAAGCTCGACGGCTTTCGTTTTTTTTCTTTTTTTTTTTTTTTTTCGAAATTACTCTCCGAACAATCTAATATATTAGTGTGCGTGGAATCAATATCATGTACGTCGTATGTGCCGAGGGTGTATAAATTACGTGCAAAATTTATGTCAGTTAATTGTGTTCGAATAATTGTGACGCACTTAAAAAAAAGAAAAGAAAGAGAGAAAGGAAGAAAAAAAATATTTCATAAAGAATTCATACTTTCTCTCACGGATAAATTAGGACCAAGTCGCAATCGATCTACACTCGACTGATTTGTACCGGATCGAAAGAAGGTTCATTAAACCCGATTAATTAGTATATTATATTAGCCTGTGAATCTCCATATGCAGCAATCTCCACATGGTGAGATCTGGTGGATATACGGTTTTACTTGCAATCTATATCAATCTAAATCATGTAACGCAGGTACTTAACGTGCTAATGGCCGCATACTTCAGCGCATTTCCAAAATATTTTCATTTTAATTATACTCGAACGTTTTATAACCAAATTACACATCCCTAATCACATTTAGATGGATAGATAGATTAGATAGCATGATAAAACGATTATTTAGAAAAATAACGCACGCGGAAAATTATTAAATCCAAATTAAAATATAATCTTTAATAGCGTTTAATATTGATTTAAACGACGATTAACAAATCTCGACGTTTCCATTCCACAATATTAAAGTGACGATGTAGTGGACATTTTTAGATTTTACTTTCCTTCCAATTTTTTTTTTTTTTATTATTTCAATTAACGAAATCTAAATAAGATAAGAATTATGGAACGGACGGGATCATAAAATCTTCGACAATAATAATTAGCTGTTTCCCGACGTAGAGCAATAACATACACACGCGCGCGCGCGCGCGCACACGCACGCACACATACACAAACATAGGAAAAAAGAGATTGTCCGTAAATTGGCCTCGTTTTGACGTCAGTACCTGCGGTGAAACAACAAACGCGGGAAAGTGCGAGGGAGCGCACGCATGCTGGTGGACGCGGAGAAGGGGACAGGACATGCTTGATACGAAACACACGCGTGCATGAAACTGGGCCATGGACCCGGATGTCTTACCTTCGAGGACGTCCACATGTCCGATCCCCTAACATCCACCGTTTTCTTCGACGATACGAATTACAAGAAAAGAATCCGCAATAGTTAACGATCGATACGCGCTAACGATACGAAATCTCGATCGGTCCAACATTGAATCGATCGTTCCCATTATATTCGATTATTGACTTCGATGGTTAATTTCAATTTCAATACGAATAATGTTCTTTATGAAAGTTACAAATTGAAATCATTATCAGGAAATGATCATTCGCGTTCGATCCAATTTCAATTGATCCATTATTAAATAATAAACAATTGTCGATAATTCATAGTTATATGAGAATAGAACAAATTTTTGGGATTCTATACCGATACATAGTTTATAGCAGTATCTCGAATGATTCCTGATAATGATCTGGATTTACTGATAACGTCATTCGCTAGCACAGTTCCAATATCTAATAGCGCCCACGCCACTTGTTAACCGTCGTAAATACCACCGCTATTATGCTCGGTTCATACCGTCGCTCGCATGATCGTAAGTTAAATGCGATACTTGGTAAAGTCTGACGATTATCTCCTTTATTAATCCCGGCCAAGCAGAATCGATAATCATTTAAACAATCAGATAGAATTAAATGCCCCGCGTGATCATCGCCGTTCCTCGTATTTATGTCATTCATTAGGTCAGTATTTTAAACAAACGATCATTATTTATAATAAAATATCAGTATATAATATAAGTGACGCGATTCGAATGAAATCGCGCTAGCAACTCTCAAATTTAATTATTTGTACATACCGCCTAAAATATTCATATGCAGATACTTCATCGATCGTTACACGTTACAAATTATTTATCGTTGATTAATAAAAAAAAAAAAAAAAAAAAAAAAGAAAAGAAAAGAAAAAATAATCGAACAAACGTGTGAGCGTTTTGCAAACTAGCTATTAATTCATCACTTTCGACGTGTAATTAGTCGCACGCGTATACGGATGAGGACGATTATTGGAATGCCATTAGCATCGTTTGAAATTTATAAATAATATGAAAATGCCGCGGCGAGAACTATTCGTGGCTATTCGTTTATTGAATCAACGTAACAAAAATAGATCATCGACTGGAGAACGTCTACCATTCTAGTATATGCAGTCACGAGTTTATCTCTAAACGAGCTCACATTCGAGACGCCGTCGTCGTCGTCGTCGTCGTCGTCGTCGTGTCTGAGCGTTCTGTGCTTATGCGCTATGAACGCGGCATTACGTGAAAGGACAACAAAAAGCGGGGACGCCAATCCATGCCGGCCGATCGAGTTTCACGCGAACGAAATCACGGATCTCCACGAAACTTCGCAACGCCAAAGAACCGAAACGAAACTGGAGCTACTCGATTGATTTTCGACGGCCGTCCTCGTGACCTTTCGACGCCTATCGATATTATCTCATTATTATTCTTTTTACACTCTCTAACGTGTAATAATGTTCGATCAAAGTGACAAGAGTATCGCTGCGTCTATCTACTTATTCGATAATTAAAAATTCAATCTACGTAACTCTTATTCGGTTTTATTAATTCGCCGCGATGCGATCGATGCGATCGATCGATCTATCGATTGGCTGACTTTATACGAAACGAATTCGGAAACGGGCAATGTCGTAGGTAGACCGTGACGGTAGACGTAGAACGCAATTAATTATGAGGTATAATCGTTCACGGTGAGCAGAACCAACGTCAACGTGCTTTCAAGACGATTAACTGGTAAACTTTGTCACGAAAGAAAATTCAAAAATCAAACGGCCAAACAACGTCTTCTTTTCGTCATTTTCCTTTTTCTCTCTCTCTCTTTTTTTTTCTTTTTTTTTTCAGAAGAAAATGAAACTTCGTCCTTGCAAGGATCGTTCGATTATGCGATGAAAATAACAAGGAGTTCTTGCGTTTACTTCGACACGCTAATCGCGTGAGCTTTCTAAACGTCCGACATGGTTTCAATGAAGTTCGAGCTTATTACATCTTTGCTATCTGTCGTAGCAACGTGCAAATGCAGTTGATGTTAAGAAATTAAAGTACACCTTGTAAAAATTTCGTGGCACCCAGCTGTAATCATACTTGTAATACGTGTATAATTCTTTGCCATGATTTCCAAGAGATCGCACTGTGGCCATTTTATAATTATATATTTATATCTTATCTATTTTATACGAAGTACAACAAAAATAGGTATGCCCGGTAGATAAGATTTGATTATATCGACTTTAATATTTCTACGTTAACTTAAACGAAAACGAAAAGTCTCATCGAAAAATCTCATCTCAGTTTATAATACTTAAATTTAATCTTTGTCAATTTGATTGGAAAGTTGACGTGAAACTTGCCATTTTAGTTTCTTTTTTCTTTTTTTTTTTTTTTCCTTACCGAACACGTTCTCTTTCGAAGTTACATCCGGAGTGAGTTAGCGAAGCCGAATCAACGCTCATTTAACGGTTCCGAGAAAAAAAAAAAAATCGAGTCGAACGAATCGCGGCCGGCAACCGGTTAAAATCGCATTCGCATAATCGAGATTATATCGAATAAGATAAAATACTTTCACGGTAGTTGCGCCTGTGTTGCTCGAGATCGGCGTGTAAATACGTGAGATCACGTAGAATGCGTTTGTGATCGTGGAGAATGCCAAAGCAGGGCGTGGTAGAGCAGGCAGTGATCGGCTCTCCTCTACAAGGCCGTAGATATTCCGGCTGTGAACTGTTAGCGACAAGTCAGCACCGTCGTCGTCGTCGTCGTCGTCCTGTTGGTACCTATTTACCACTATCTCGAGTTAAACAATTTCAGTCTCTCTCTCTCTCTCTCTCTCTCTCTCTCTCTCTCTCTCTCTCTCTCTCTCTCTCTCTCACACACACACACACACACACAACCTCTCTATCACCGCTATCATCACCGTTGTTCTCGCTATTTCAAATTAATTTCCCCTCCCGCTTTATAATCGAAACTTCACAAAGAAAAGGAAAAAGAATAAACAAAACATTTCAATTTTTATTATAATTTCTTTCTCCTTAAAGATAAATATCTTTTCGTATCTCTGTGAAAGGAATAAGATCGAACGTTATCGGTATCACTCGTGATACTTTCGTTGATTGTCAAGGTAAAAAAAAATGTTGCCATCTTTTTGATAAACAACATTTTCGATTTTTACCAGGGCGAATATGAAATAAAGACCACGTTTCAAATAATCTGATTATTATCCACTCGGGTACACCAGGTACCTAACCGGTTTCGTTACGACTCGGTCGTAGCAAAAATTAGATAAGCGGATACGAATCGTGAATGTTAAGAGGAACCATGATGAAATTAAATTGTCGTATAAAAATTCTTCTATAGAAAGCATTTTTCATAGGTCTTTCACTTTTGACACGTTTGTATAAGGTATTAACGTACTTACCTATACTTATCTTGCAACGCGATCAATAAAATGGAAGAAAAAGAAAAGGTACCTTTTTAATTAAATATCTTCAAGAATGTCAGACACAACTCGATGCACCTCGTTTAATTTCGTTCGATTATCTTCACTTTTAAACCTATCTAATCACGACGGAATAATACAGAACTATCAATGAGATAGATATTTGCCTTTTAATACGAAAATAATTTTTTCTTTGTTTCAATCGTTTTAAATTCAAAGAAAATTTTTCGAACGTAATTAAGTAAGTAAATAACATATACTCGAGTATCCAACGAAGTTTACATCAATCGTTATTACCACGCGTCTTGTGCAGGCGTTCACATCTCCGAAAAGATGTTGAAACGACCTAACTAAAAAATCCTTATACGAAAACAAGAAGAAAGAAATAACCAATTGCCAATAAGTATAATAAAGATTTTGTGAAAAAAAAAACAACATTTGCCAATATAAATAAACAAGGATAAGTAAATACTCTCACTTTATCTATCCTTTTGTAACATCGAAAAATAATCGGCGAATCATTAAGAAACATAGTCGGATTAACAGTCGCGAAGGATACGGTGACAGAAAGTATTAGGATTAGAATTAATCTTGAAATTAGAGTAGACGTGGTGTTTCCTAACTGATAGAGACGTAATGCTTACCCCGTTACTGTCTAGTGTCTAGAATCACGTAGACCGATTCGACCGCCGCCTAGTCTGAAATCGTAGTATCTACGTTTACATGTGACTTTTATATTCCTCTTTCTCTCTCTCTCTCTCTTTCTCTCTCTTTCCTTTTTTCATCTCTTTTTCTTTTCTCCTTTTAACCATGGCGACGATGACTAAAGGATCGCAAGATCGTATTCGTAGCCGCGTTTTAAGAACATCGGTAACATAAGGACGAGATATTAGACGCTTACTTTGGTACGCGTGTAAATCTAGACGTCGAGAATCTGAAATCAAAGGCTCATTAACAATAAGAAAATATCATCTTTAGTAACGAAGCTTTTATATCGTTAGTTACAACAATAAATCGCTCATCGATCTTTAATCGTATCCAACGTAATCGTACATTGTATCTCGTGCCATTAACTTCGATTAATACGAGTTACCAACGATCGATGCATTTTACATCGATATTAACACAAGATCCTTGCCGCTAACCTTTACTCTTATACAGCATATGCAAGTCGACGTATAATATTTCTACATCAAACTCATCATTCGCTCACGCTCGATTTATAATCATTGAGAGATACTTAGCGCGGCATTAAAAAATCTATGGAAAAGACCGTATCGATGATCCCAACAGATATGTAATTATTTACGATCGATGCGAGAAAGATAACGGGAGGAAAAAGAGAAAAAAAAAGAAACAAGGAAAAAATAAATAAATAAAAAGAAGGAAGGGTTGGGGTGGGTTGGGGGGGGGGGGGGAAGGAAAAAAATACTCTGTCCGAGTAAAAGTCAGAAAATCACTTTCAATCAATAATCGTTACACAATCGATTAAAAATTATCGAGATATTTCGTATGCACTTACTTACTTGATTACTTATCTGAAGTGAAAAGAAGTAACGACGAATACATATAAATAATAATCCATCTATCCTTCGATCGATGGATCGATCGTCAATTGCAATTTCATATGTCAGCATATTGAAAGACGGCGGAGATCGATGACGGATCTTATCGAATGGTACCGTGGAGAAGCCACGAAAATAATTCAAAGAATCGAACGATAAATACGGGCAACTGTTAATCTTCGAAGCGATTCGTGCAATCTACCTATGTGTGTTTCGTGTATCGAATATCCACGGGGATCGCGTTTTCTTACGAAATAAAGATATACATATACATACATACATACATACTTACGCGTTCACGAAGCGGTTCGAGCAGTTTGAGTAATCGCCTATCCTTTTAGCTTTTTCCTTTTTCCATCCTTTTTCCCTTCCACCGATTGTCGTCTCCAATCTCTTTCTCGTCCCTCTTTTTCTCCCTCTCCCCCTCTCCCTCTCTCTCTCTCTCTCTTTTCCTCTTTCTTTCTTGTACAGGTCGCTCTCACTGGTTCTCTCCTCTCTCCTCTCGAAGTCGACATCGTCGACCTGAATTGGGTAAGAGAAATTACGCTCCAGGCGAGGGCGGATTATCTTTACCGTAGAGAGGCCACATCGTGTTCTTCTTCCCTTCTTTTCTCTCTCTCTCTCTTTTCTTCTCTCATTTTTTTTTCCTCGTCCACAAGACCACCATTAATCAACCATTATTTCGTATCCTCGCAATTCCTCGTTCGCTTGAAATTTCACCTGAAATTGAAAAGAAAAATTGCGTCCTTAAACGAGACCCTCCAGACGTGTATTTTTTTTTTCTTTTTTTTTTACAAATTCGAAGCAATAAATATAAATATAAATATATGTGTGTGCGTGTGTGTGTATATATATATATACATCGACATCGCTTATGAGAAGATATTTACTTTCTCAAAGAAACACTGATCATTTAACTAAATTAGTGTTATATGTCAGCATTCTCATACATGCTCTTTTCTCTTATTACGCATCAACGATAAATTATACGCGTTCCTTCTAATAATTCTCTTCTCGTGCCGCTCGACGAACTACTCTAATTACATTGCGATAATATCGTAAAGGAGATCGATTCTGACAGTTTTACTTATTCTTACCGCATGTAGTAACACGAGATACTTTCGGATAATAAGGAAAATAAGTGTACGAGAGATATAGAAAGAAAAAGGGGAGCTATGTCATTGCGTAAGTAAAATTTTCTTTATATACGCTTTATACGTCTTCCGTGTACCTAACTCTTTTGCGCGGTCGAGCAATTCGAAATTAAAACGTTGCTTCGGACTATATACGGTACGTGTCACGTTTCATGGGTATAATATTCTGTGGAGTGTCAGTGTTGGTGTCTCTAATGGATGGAAAATATCTTCCATCTCGCGAACGAAATTATATAAAAGTATTTAAAAACTAATCCGTTGGAGATTAATCAAAAAAATTAAAAAATAAAAATTATAATAATAATAATAATAATAATAATAATAATAATAATAATAATAATAAAGCAAAACAAGGATATTGTCTCGATATTAACGCAAAAGTGTAATGCAGATTCGAGTTCGATATTATCGGAGCATCCACATTTGTGCGTTTCCACATACGCGAGAACAATCAGAAACTTACAACATTTGTGTAAATACGAGAGGGTACTCTTCGAAAAAAAAAGAAAAAAAATAAAAAAAAAATAAAAAAACAGAAAAAAAGAGAGAGGAGGAAAGAAGAAAACGTTACCGTTAGCAATACAGGTGTGAAACTATATTCTATCTTATTTTCTCAGTCTTCCCGCGTTTTACCGAATAATATTTAAACGGTCGCAAACTACAGCCTTGGAAATTGTTTTTACAAACGTTATGCTCTTTATACATTGACGAACGAAAGTAAAAAAAAAAATATATATATATATATATATACGTACGTACGTACAATACATATATTCGGAATAATAAGAATTTTTTGAAAGAAACGAGGATCATCGACTTTTCCTCCGGCGAGGGTAATAAAAATCGTTTCGGCGATTCGATCGATACGCGACATAATTTGGCTACCATCGAAATTAATATACATAAAGTCTCGTTCGATATGAAACCTTTCACATTTCCGAGACGGGAAAGGATACTGAGAGGATGGCGAGGGATTAAACTTGGAAAGCGAGATCGAGTTAACGAATCAAGCAAACACACTACCGACTCGTTTACATGCGATTCGAACTTTACACGGTGATACATATGTAGGTGTAATACATACGTGTATTCGGTTTTTCGTTCGGACGATGGCCTAATGTATATTATATTCGTGCGAGGTGATAGCATGAGAGAGCTGAACGAACGAGAAGAAAAATGAGTTTGAATCGGTTTTGACCGCGTTCTGACCCAACTGACAAGTCTCGCTGGTACTTGTCGAGCGTGCAAAAGTAAGAGAGAAAGAGATAGAAAGAGAAAGATATATATATATATATATATATATATATAGAGAGAGAGAGAGAGAGAGAGAGAGAGAGACCCGCCTTCTTCGAGAGATCGAAGGAGAAAAGTGCGGTGCGTGCCAGGTCGTGCCGTTGCCTGGAATGCAACAGCGTGAAAAGGCCTTGGCGGCGAATATAATTAATGGAGAAAAAAATCAGCGACAACTTTCAATCGTTTCTAGCCGACCCTAACGAGAAAGATAGAGAGAGAGAGAGAGAGAGAGAGAGAGAGAGAGAGAAAGAGAGAGAGAGAGAGAGAGATAACTCGAATCTCGTTTCGTTTTTGATCTTAACTCCAGTCACGTGGCCGTCTAATCGAAAGGGAGATATCGTTGCAAGCTATACAGTTAAAAATTACATAATTGTAGGAGGAAAATTATGAAAGAAAAAAGAAAAAGAAAAAAAAAACAGAAATACATCGATATTTCACACCCCTTCACGAGGAAAATTACGATCGGCTCGATTTGTGATCTTGAGCCGAGTACTCAATGGTAAATGTAACTCGAGAAAAAAATTGTTTCGTCTTTCTCTACGGCTTTTCCACTTTCAAGATCTTTAAGATCTCATGGGATTAATCTTATCCGCGTCACGTGGCCGTGGAAAGTCGCGGTTTGAAGATATCCGCCGAGTGAAGCTAGGAACACACAAATTCCCGCCTGAGTGGATCGTAAGGTTAACTCACAATCGGTGGGTATAGAAACTTTCTCCGTGTGCACAAACGCCTTTCTCGTTACACACCGCTCACGTGCGCACGTTCATAAGCGCGAATAGTAATAAATATACGAGAGAGTCGTCTGTGTTAATTAACTACGACAAACAAACGCGTATGAGAGTTCGGTCATCTCGAGTCCTTACGAGTCCGCTTATTTAGTTTGATTCAGGCCAGGACAAGCTCGAAAATAGTTTTGTAATTGAATTTCAATTGAATCGACCCCTCCGGCATCTCGCACACATCCTGCCTTGCGAAAGCATTCCCCGATGGGCAGGCTAGACGGCTGGCGATCTAATCGAGTACCGTTCGTTCCTGGTTGAGGTAAAAGTGAGCAGCGCCAGCAACAGCAGCAGCTACAGCAACAGCAACAGCAACGACAACAGCAACAGCAATAGTAACGACAACAGCATCAACAAAAGCCGATGTGTTTATTTTATTTCTATCTATCTTTCTTTTGTCCTCTTTTTCTTTTCTTAGACTAGCGGCGCTCAATCAACGTTACGATTATAGCTTTGCTTTACGGAAGAGTCTTATGAAGAAATTATCTTATCGATGATATTGTTTAATTCCTTAAAAGTCACGTTATCGTTAACGAATTAAAGAGACTTTGGTTAAATTTGAATGGAACGATGGACTTGGAAGAAAGAATAAGAAAAATATATACGGATCTTGTGCACAGTTATACGTTGGCCCGCTTGATCGTTCATCCGTCCACCGGGCGTTCTATTCCTTCTGCTCCGCTATAACGTTGCAAGAACTGAAACTGTGCGATCGACTCGCGTGAAAGTCCGTATCTCGGCGATTAACGGTAATTGTATCCCGATGTTATCTGATATTTTGGACGAGGAATATACGTCGCGCTTGGTTCTTCGATCTATTTTATTCTTTCCATCGGCTTCTTGCCCCTCCCCCATGAACATTATATCGTTACAATTATTGCTTAATGCGGGGAACGAATAAAGTTATCAACCATGGAACATCGATGTTAAAATGGCAAGAGTAAATGAAGTCGTATTAATTATAACTATATGTGTGTGTATATATATATATATATATATATATATATATATATATATATACGAGAAGCCATTTGAATTCATGGATAGACTTATTATGAAAGTGATAAATTTTGAAATGACAAATGATGATTTTACTACGAAGGATGGAAAGGAAAAAAAAATGAAAGATTATCATGAATTTGTATCTACTTTTCGTACTCGATTACGTTTGAAAAAAAAAAAACGCATTAGTAGTACATAGTTTGGTAGATGTTGTAGTAGTAATATGTATCAATTGTAAACTGTCATATTGCGTAGTATGCTCTTGCAAAATGACGACATTTGCGTCTCATCGGTTATAATCAATCGATTCTGTATTTTATGAGTGATATGTGAACGCATGCGTAGACAGCTCTTACACGCATATGTGTGTGTGTGTATATATATAATATATATGTGTGTATGTGTGTGTGTATATATGTAAATACACACAGAACACAGTAAGGTTCGGTTCCAAATGATTGTAGACAGATTGGATAGGATAGAGTCGGCAACATATATAGCCTAAGCAAAAACGTGTATACGTATACCTATATCTATATACATAAGTGTGTTCGTTCTGGAATTTACTCTCGAAACTGTTGTGGGTGAGAGTAAGAAAACTGGGACTTGTACAACTCGTAAGAATGCAAGTGTAACGGGTGACCGACGATATAAAGATCAACCGCTCGTGATTTATCACAACCACGTACCACTATGATCGTTAATCCGGGATAAAGAAAAATTGGACGCTGAAAAAAATTAAACGAGCCCGCATAATTTCGTAACGCTCGATTCGATGCCAAATCGTTAACCTTCTCTCTTACCTCCTTCTTTCTCTCCTGCTCGCGCTTTAAAAGGAAATCTCGATCGCGCGGTATTCTGTTGGACGAAGCTCTCGAAGAGTTTTTGTAACGTTACTTCCGCATCATGTCCTGTCAATTAAATCCTCTTTCTTACGCGGAACAGGTAAAACACGTCAGCGTCGCTTTCTTTTTGCCACTCTGTCTATCTACATACATATATATACATATATATATATATATATATATATATATATATATATATATATATATATATAAATATATATATATATGCGTAACGTGCGCATGTATATTTCATTTGGTCCCTCTTCATTCTTCCTTTACTTTTATTTAACGGTTTACTTTCACGCTCTCGATCGGATCCGTGACATCAAGAGAAGCTTTCTACGAGAAGATATTTTGTCTTAGCCTGAAGGAATCATTTAGTCGAACGAATTCTACAGGTAAATATATCATCGTTGAATATAATAAAGCACTCGCGGAAGAGGAAATTTCTAAAATGGGCATTTTCGAACACCCGTTATACCATCACGTACGCACATGCCGTTGCACTTTATACGGCAAGGACGCAATCTGGAACAAGCCGCAAACGGACTCGACTACTTGAGA
>OU426851.1:20168737-20218737 GCA_911387685.1 Dolichovespula media
AACTGACTATATTTTTTATTATATAACTACAGTAACTTGTATATACTAAAGTAATGTTATCCTACTTTATTTAAAACATACATCATCCATGTTTACTATCATGTTTGTGCACATATATAAATTTTGATATTCTCCTTCTCATAAATAAAGCTCGGATATATTTTTTATTTTGTTCATTTATTTCTTTTCTTTTTTTTTTCTCGTAAACTCAATACTGAAAGATTATTATTTTCCTTTTGTTTTTTTCCTGACACTTCGTTCGTGTATACTCGTGAAATTTTGTATCATTATATGCACAAACAATACATTCTGGACAAGTTTGTACTAATAAGAATAGTACTTTACTACTATTCTTCGTATTAAGCTTAATATTAATGTGCAGTGCCAAAAACCTGACTTATCAGGCGGATAACACTATAATGATGACATTGTACCAAATAACAAACACATCATAATTATATGTGCAATGTCAACAACGTTTTTACCGTGAAATTAAGAGGGACATTCTGCATTATGAAAATGCGCAACATATGACGATCGGTTTCTTTGTATTTTTCTTGTAAGAAAGATTAATTGTATCGTTTGAGTTTATAAACAATGATAAACAAATCTAAATACCTTACCTAGATTACATCAATGGGAGTAATTAATATCCTCGCGCAAATAAACATACTGTTCGTATTCCATACAATGCATTATACAGTTATATTAAGAACTTGGGTCTTTGTTATGCGCAATGCTATTTGGAAAGAACAAAGTTTCACAGGGCATAACCGTTCTATTATAATTATATAAACCAATACATCAAATGTATTAACTATTCCTATAAATTGATCAAGTCTCTCAATATAACGTAATCGTATAATTTATCTTACTACAGGGATTTAAAAACCATTTAATCGCGCGATAGAATTATTTTTCACACTAACTAGTGGGCGGCGGAGGTGGTGGTGGCTGAGCCAATAAGGTAGGTAACGTATTCAAATCGATCCCTGGTGGAGCAGGAGTTTGTTGCTGCTGTGGGGGTGGTGGAACGGGAGCTGCCGGAGGCCATCCACCCATTTGTTGAGGTTGCCATCCTGGAAATCCTGGAGGTGGTGCCGTTCCTGGAGGGGGTGGACGCATCGGTCCTTGCTGTCCTTGTTGCCACGGTGGAATACCCATTCCAGGCGGTGGAATTTGCGTTGGTGGCATCTGTCCTGGTGGAGGTGGCTGATTGTTACCAGCCATCCAAGGCATCAACGGAGGGATATTTGGCTGTGTGGTAGATCCAGGAGGTGGCGGAGGTGGTTGCATGACACCCGGTGGTGGTGGCATACTAACCGGTGGTTGCCATTGCATGTTCATGCCATTCATGTTATTAACGTCACCTTGACTCCACGGTGGCGGAGCCATACCCGGCGGTGGCATCATAGGTCCACCTTGCATCATTTGAGGTGGTGGATGCGCTGGAGCGGCCATTAGGGCGCGAGGTGCCTGTTGCCTAGATCGTTGAAACGAATTGATAGGATTTAAAATACCAAGTACAAGTATCACGTTCGTTGCACTCTTATAAACAGATAGTGTAATACCTATCGAAAAGTCCAGGGTAACTTGGATTTGGTGCGGGTTGTCTAGGTTGACCAGACTTTGATCTATCCGGTGGCGGGCCCTCACCCAATTCTGCCATAAGAGACATATATTCTTCGTCTATCTTTGCCTTATCTCCGCCAGGTCCCATTCCTCCCATTCCTGCAGCTGCAGGACCACCTTGACCAGGGCGTTTAGATCTACAATCTCGTGCGATGTGTCCAGCTCCTCCACAACTCGAACATACTATATTATTGGTAACATTTGGTTTGTCTGGACACTGTAACGAAGATAAACACATTTTAATCGAGCATACAATAATAATAATAATAATCATAATAATAATAATAATAATAATAATAATAATAATAATAATAATAATAATAATAATCTCTAGTTCTTCGATTATAAATAGGCACTACGCACAAGCCATGATTTATGATCGGATGCTCCACAATTCGTACATCGAGGACCATCATTTTCACGCAATGTTCCGTTAAGTAATGCTAGCTCTCTCAATTGATTACGTCGTAAATCATTTTGACCTTCAGGAACTTCTACACCTTGTCTTATAATTTCGTGGATCTGTTAAAAAAAAAAAAAAAATAAACTAAAAGTAATGTTTATAAAAGTTACGAAAGAGAGAAAGAGATATATATATATATATATATATATATATATATATATATATATATATATATATATATAGACAATCAAAAAATCTAAAAGAAACAGCATTAAACTTACTCTTTCAACAGCCTTCTTTACGGCATCTAAATTATTTGCAGTTATATAAGCATGCAATGGTTCATCCTCTCCAGGTAAAGGTTGTCCATCTTTTCTACCTACTTTGCCTTCTTTCACAGAACCTTTACCGCGAATTATAATTTTTGCGCCAGTTTCTTTTTCCATTGCTTCAATACGAGAAAAAAAAAGAGAGAGAGAGAGAGAAAAAACGATGTTAAATATAAAACAAGGAGGTGAATATACTATCATAATTTACAAATTCTTACATTTCAAAGTATTTCCACGTGGTCCAATAAGCAAACCAACAAAGTTTATGTCAGGATGTTCTTCTTGTGGAATCATTACTTTATCATGGACACGTATTATCGGAGGCCTATAAAATATATAAGCATCACACATACATTTTTAACCGATATGTTCGGCAAATATTACACATTACATCAAGATATTATATATATATATATATATATATATATATATATATATAAACATTAGATAATGAATAACATGTCTATATACTTGTAATCTGGTGGCGGCTTAAATTCTGGATTTATTTTGAGAATCTTCTGTATTAGATTGTGTCGTTCTTCTTCCAATTTACGTCTTGTACGATATTCTCTTGTATTTAACCGTTTACCATCACTACTGTATATTGGCTCTGGTGATGGAGACCTGAAAAAAAATAAACAACCGTAAAGATACAAAGTTTTCATTAAGATGGTACTAGCATACAAGCAACCTGAACCTACTACGATTTTGTGATTAAGTGAATAAATTTTAATGGAGCAGTAATTTTTTTGAAGTCTGAATAAATTTTGATTTTAGTGAATTTTTATTATTAATAAATTTTATACGAATTTTCTTTACTATATATCTGATACTCTTTGACTATGTTGGAAATGTATTCTATATTTAATTTTAATATTTAATTTTATCACGAAAAGTTAGATAGAACGAAAATAATAAATTGAAAATAATAATTGAAAGAATGTCGTAAAGTGTAAAAATATTTTCTGTAAATATGACGAAGAAAAATTTGTAACTATTTAAGACAATAAAAACTTTATAAACGCAATGGACTATTTGTGAAATTAAGACAAGATGAGACGACTAAAAGACTGAGTTATATTGATTAATGATGCAAATATATTATTATAATCATATTGCTTAATAATCTGATCACTTGAGATTAGAAGTTGACATTATATACAAACATTATAAAGTTTGCCAACAATGCCAAAGTATCAGAACAGAAGATGAAAAATATACTATCGTTAATATAGAAGAATTGCTATATGTTTATTATTCTATAGTAGGTAACCACTGGAAGACTGCGCGTTTGTGCACGGCAGATATCGGTATGATGTCAGCTGCTAAGAGATAGATCCTGTGATTATTAGGAAATAATTTCTGACAGATTAGTTATCATCATCTTAAATACTTTACTATGATGTGTAATACTAATGAAACACAAAGACATAACATAATGGTTCCAGCTAAAATCAGAGAAGTTAAACCTATTGGAGTAAATCAATTTATTAGAAAAATTATTTAAGTTTATTTCAAGTTGCACCTGAAAGTAATGTAACAATGAAAGTTACAAAGATATTATGCTTATGTTAGCAGATGTTATTTTTATAATCCAATATTTTCCTGAAATCTGCTCGATAAAATTGTAATTAATAATAAAATATCTGCTGTGGTTGGTTAATAATAAAACTTCCCTATTATATTATCATCACATTAAAATTATTAATGTCTGATAGTTTAAAATTGCCGTGCAAGTCACGGCAGCCTAAATAGAGAAAAAAAATTATGCTCAAGGTGGACCCATGCATCCATTTGCATTATATCTTAAGTAAACTTTCTTTTTATTTCAATATAGTGAATTGCCGACTTGGAAAATATGTTTTTCAATAACTTTATCAAAACCCAATTTGCATCGGACTACCTCAGATTCTACGTATGCAAGATAATGACTATATAAAAAATATATGAACTAGGATACCCACTGCAGATTAAGCACTGCCACTAATATTCTATTTTCTCTATGTAATATATATATTTACATAAATTTATATATATTTATATACACATATATATGTAGGTATATATGTATAAATATATATATATATATATCGAATATTTAATATTTATATAAAAATGTGTGTCAGAATTTTAACTTGTACTTCTGGAGATAGCAACAATTTATCTGGTAGCAGTGCTTAGTAAAAAATGAATTAATAAAAGAAATTGATTAGGGCAAACCAATGTTATCAAAATTCATCTTCTGTGCTGCGTGATGGCTATTTACTAGTCCATTCTTTTCAAATGGACATCAGTATCCCATATTAATTCAATTGTAGCCATTTAGATATTTTAAGACCCCTGTATTACGGGCTGCAGTATGGTCAGTAGATAGGTATTGTAGATATGTAATGGTCATTTTTGGTATGTAAGTTTCGTTCAAACCTTTCCTCAGGATTAAGCGGTATTCCAAGGTCTCCAGTACGTAGCTTCCTGCTGATTTCCTCAATTTGCAGCTGAACTGTAAACCAACGGGTTAGAGGGGGCAGAAACCCCAACAGTTAGATATTGCCAATTTGCTACAACCATATACGTTTTATAATTTAAGCAAGATTTTAAAATATAAAACAACACATAAACCTTCAGAGAATAAAATTCCTATTAAGCTTGGAATATATCCAAAGCTGAAAGATATTAATTTTTTTGAAGATTTTGATATCAAGGGTTGTACCTTAAAAGAAGGTTAAAAGATGCCATAAAATTCTCAAAAGAATGGAACTATTGAAACTACGCGTATCGATACTCTAGTAATTTAGGAATTTTAAGTAACTTTGCAATTTTAAAAATTAGTCAACTATATAAAAAAGAAAAAGAAAAATCCGAAGTAAAAAATTCCAACAATCGCTCTATAATTCTAACTACTTGTAATAATTGGCAATCCTTATTATCGAAATCCATGATCTACTTGCTTCTTAAAAAAAAAAAAAAGTTAGCCTTACCTCTCGTATCTACAAATATTTAGTGACACACATATTTATACTTACATAATTATATATAATTTATAATGATATAATTTAAAAAATAAATATTGGAAACTTATATACAAAAGTCTGACTTAAAAAATATTCTCTGTCCATATAAGGATATGTTAAGAGTAAATGATATGAAAAATAATATGTAAGTAAAGATTACTTACAGAGATAAGCTTTCTCCTGTTCTGGGGTCAGATTAGTGGGTAGAACTGTAGGCATCCCAGGTATAAAGGTTTTGTCATGTTCACTACCACCCCATCTAGTTTTCCTCCTCTTCCTACGTTCCTCTTTCGTTTCTTTCTCCTGCTTAACATCGCCTAAAATAATCATCAATCGTTCTCAAATTTAAAACATGTTTTCCCTTGCGAAAGAGACGCTACAAGAACAGAATGCGATTGAACGATGTACATGTCCAATATGCAAAGTAATGAGATAAAGAATTTGTAATAGGATTACATTACAATAATATCCTACAGAGAGTCAATGTTTAAAAGATACTACAATGTGTATTGAAATATAATGATGTATGTTCTTATAGAGAATGGGGACGATGGTTTTTACGCACTCTCAGCTTCGCGCTTTCTGCTTTGCGTTGTGGAATTGTTATTCGCGTTGAGAGGTGTTCCGTTTGCGATCGCTGCACTCACCGCAGCAGCTGCGGCTGCCGCAGCAGCAGCCGCGTTAGCGGTTGCAGCGTTTTGCTGCGCATTCTGCAAATAACTCGGATTCAACAACGACGTGAAATTTCGTGACTGATTCATCGCGCTCCGCTGAAAAACTCCGCCGTGTCGCTTACACGCTGTTCCGTCTTCGTCGTCGTTGTTGTTGTCGTCGTCGTTGTCGTAATGTTCTCGTATAATCTCGAGAGAAAAGTTTGTACATAAGAGACTAAGAAAATGGCGATTACTGACCAACGAACACTCGTTTCTTCGACTTCATGGGCGTACCAGACATGGACGTTATTATTCCAAGAACGACTAGTAAACGCAAACGTAGTTGTACACCCTGGCTACTTCCGATTGGTCCCTTGAGAGATACGATTTGATTGGCGAATGAAATTCTCCAATCAGTTTCGATCTTTGACTATTCCTATCTTGTAATATAAGATAATCCAAACGTAATTTTATATATCATTTATCTCGTTTATACTCGACGTTAGAATCTTCATTGATATAAATATCCCGAAAAAAAATATATATATATACTTTCATCTCTATGGGAACGAACAAACAAAAGCGGCTAATGAAAAATGGCGCGGGTACGGAACGAAAGGAATGATCACCTTGATCCGTGCCTCCTCCGCCCCTCCTACTCTTTTCGAAAGCGTTGCCCTCTAACGAGGAATGCGGCAAACACGAATTTTTATTTCTCGTGCGCGGAGTGAAGTGTACCAATTCATTGAAATAAATCGCGATATATTCGGTTTCGTTGTCGCATTTTCATGTCGTGTGAGTAATCGAATGATAATTCTTTGAGTCCGAACGATCGTTCTCCACCTTCCTCGACGCATCAAACCTTCCCAGAGCCTTGCTACGAGGATCCTTCTTTTGTTTATTTATGCAGCTGTAGTAGTACCAGTTCCGAAAAGCTGTAAAAATACTACACGTATAAATGATAAGATTCGCGATCCCGGGTGGGTGGGAGAGGGGTGGTGGTAGAGGGGGGGACGAGGGGAGGGAAACACTTTTACCAGGGGGATATTAAACCCGATAGATCTCGTATTAATTATCTTGAACGAGCTACGAAACGTGTTTAACGCCTTTCGTAATATTGGAGGAAAAATTCGATATATCTCGGAATTATCGGCATTCCAAAATGTTGACACCTCCTCTGTCAGAATGCTCTGCTTTGATACTGCTACGATGCTTCCGTCTCTCTTCTAGTTATGCGTTCCTCGTAAGAATGTGTCTTCCTCTTTCTCCCTCTATCCCCTTCCCCACTCCTCTCCCCTCCCCTCTTTCTCTCTCTCTCTTGTACCCTCCCTCTCGCGCCTTTTCGTTCGCCGAGCAGTAATGTCAAATATGAATCGCACGAATAGGACTGCATTCCACGGCGGCTCCGTGTTTTTTTACGTGTTCGCGACATGCTAGCACGTAATCACGATTAATCTGTAAACGTAGTTTTTAATATCCCTTAGTTCGTAAGCATTTATGATCTTCTATAAGAAGATAAAGTGCTCAGAACGGTTTTCGTTGTGTTTCGTGAATATAAACTTAGAAAAGGAGAATATAAAAGTAGTATGTGTTTTAAGAAAGCAACGATAATCCCCATAGAAACGTTTTGCGGTATAGTTAGTATTAGGATCTCGAATGCAATTTATATATTCGATGATTGACGACCTGACACGACGATACGAAACGAATTTGTTTGTTCTACATAATTATTCCTTGATTCAATATCCAATGTACGAACTTTCGGTATTTATATTTCGTATAGAGTGGAGATTAGATTAATGAAATAAAATGAATTTAAATAATATTTCTTTATTCGTTTGTATCGGAAAATATATATATATATTTATTTTTTTTTTACGCGTGATAATATTTATCAAAGAAAAAAGAGTCAGTTGTTTGTATATTATTTAAATATCTACCGTAGGAAAAATCTATTGAAAATAGAAAATGTTTGTTATTCTACGAGGCAACATTATTGTCCTAACTTTTGATTACTTTAATCGAGATTTGAAACGAATTTCATATTTTATTTTTAGATGAAACCTAAGAGATCTAAATGAAATAACGACGATCATGAGCTCGATTCAACAAAGTGGCAGGTTTCTTCCGTTTTCTAATAATAATATACAAAGAAAGCAGTTGTCAATGCAAGGTACGATTTTTAATATGACGTTATTATAAATCATCGTAGAAAATATAAGATTTGATCTTCTTAATCCTTCGTTGATAATATATTTATGCTAGGTGGTTTACCTCAAAGCCTTAGTGGTAGTGATACGGATGTTTCAACTTCAAATGAAAATTTAAGTAACGAAGAACGATATGTCATCCGTCATACGGCTCGTCAAGAACCACAAGGTCAAGAAAATCAGCAGCAAAGTCCATCTAGATCTTCCAGTCATAAAGAAAATATACCCAATATTCAAGTAAATATGATACTTTCTATATAAATATATTTATATAAAGAATTTTTAGAAAGGTGATATGCTGCAACTAATGTTTTGCGAAATATTAATATAGATTTAATTTTAAAGTTCCGTGTAAAGAAATAATTAACTTGTTATTGGGTATGGATATTACAGAAAAATACTACATTTACTTGATTGCACGTTATTCCAACCTACTACTGTACAATCAATGTTCTGTTACATAAGAAATTCTTTTGTTAAAACACAGGGTAATTTACTCAATAGAAATAGTTTGAAGGACAGTTTGAATGGTTCGAACAGAAACAGTTTAAAGGAGAGTTTAAATGGTTCTAATCGAAATAGTCTAAAAGACAGTATCAATGGATCCAACAGAAACAGTTTAAAAGATAATTTAAGTAACCGTACCAGCGTAGGTTCTAACAGAAGCAGTTTGGATGTTTCCACAAGTTCATACAATACCCTTATTATTCATAATGCAAATGATGACAATTCATGGACGCCGTCAGGAAGGTAGATAACTTGAATAATATTATAAAGTTTATCAAGTGTCGAATCTATAAAAAATATTTATAAAGAATTTGAATATTAATTAATTTGTTTTGCGTTATTTCACGTATTATTATTGTCGTTAGATTATCGGGCATAGTAAGAGAACATGGAGATATGGGTTATGTTTATTGCGATGGTGGTGGTAAAGGACATTCAAACAGCCCTACGATGCAATCTATATCGAACATCCCTCACGAAGATCACCTTTACGAACAATCTGGAGGTGGAGGTTGTCAAGAAATTACAGACATACCTGACGATTACCTTAGTCAATCACAGGTGATTTTAATATAAAAATTCTGCCAATAAAATTAAATTTCTGAATTAAGTCTTAAATAAAAGAACTAATAATTCATTATTGCAAGCAGGTATTAAAGCATCTCGCCAAGGAAGTAAAAGTGCCTTCTTATAGTAAACTAGTAAATAATGGAGGGAGCATAGAAGTAAGAATGAGAGAAAGCGAAAGAGGGAAGCAGAACGACGATGATTTCGAGGACAGATCTCCGCAATCTTATGCTTCCACTCTTCTGCCTTTAAAAAATAAACTTAGATTTCTTGGACCTAATGAAAAATTAACGTTATCAAGATCGCAGCCTGACTTATCTAGGATTGGTAAAGGAGACATTGATTCTTACGATCCACGAGCTACTTCTCCGAGGTATTACAATACGAGTGATATGAAAAGTTCTATCAAATTTTTTGATTCATATATATTTTAATTTATCTGTCTATTGTTAGACCTCAAACCAAAGGTCGGGAAGAAATAGGAACAGCGATGGGTGAAATCTGGCCACCATCTGAAATGATTCAGATAGTGATCCAAGAAAACAGTGCCTTAAAGTTAGAGTTAGAACGTTGTTACAACAAAGTTGCAAAGTCTCAAAAGCTGGAGCAAGAAATATCAAAGGTTCACCGTGCACACGAGGAACTAGCTGCTTCTTGCGAGCGAAGAGAAAAACTCGAGCGTGCAGCTAGATTGAGGTTACAAAATGACTGTAGACGATTGACAGAATTAAATCGTGCATTAAGGGATCAAATCGATTTGTTATCTTCTCGAACAGATAGTCCTCCGATCGTAGAATCAATGAAAAAAGAATTGACGCAACGCGAATTGCTTATTGGACAGTTAATCTCACAAAGTAAGCCGATTTTTCTTCATTTTTAAAGATTCGATTAATTATAATATGGAAGCTTATATGTGTATATATATATATATATATATATATATATATATATATATATATATATATATATATATATATATATGTATATATGTATGTATGTATGCATACATATATGTATCTTTTTTTTTTTTTTTACTTATAGATAAAGAGTTAGCTGCAGCAAAGGAAAGGCAAGAAATAGAATTAGCTGCACAAAGGGCAACGCTACAAGAGCAACGCACACATATAGATATTTTGGACACTGCTCTTACGAATGCACAAGGGAACGTAGTACGCCTTGAAGAAGAGGTAGAGATTTTTATCCTCGAAATTTGTGATATGAAATATATTATCAGTGCGATATAAATATGTTTGCTCGTGATTCAAATATATTAACGTTTAGAAATGTTAATCGTTTTTTAGTGCCGAAGAAAGCAAGTGTACGTAGAAAGAGTCGGTCAACTTCAACGAGCTTTATCATCCCTTCAAGCGTCCAGCGATAGACGAGAAGAAACCGAAAGACAATTGAGAGGTCAACTTGAAAAGGAATTAAGAGAGGGAGGTGGCGGAGGTGGTAATAATAGCGAACAATCTTCGAGCGGTGAAACTATCGCTGATTTGAAACGACGATTACGCGAACGAGACGAAAAAATTATGTCCCTCGAGGGAGACGTCACCAAATGGGAACAACGTTATCTCGAAGAAAGTGCATTAAGGCAAGCTGCTATAGATGCAGCTAGTCTTCCAAAGTACGTTCGCGCATACTTTTATCAAGCGTTCTGTGATAAATATTTAAAAAAATCTACATTTATATACATATATACATATATACATATATATATATATATATATATATATATATATATATATATATATATATATATATTTTTTTCTTTATTTATCTCTATTTTTCCTTTATTATTATTTTTTTTGTTTTGTTTTAGAGATGCCAAAATTGCCGCTTTAGAGAAAACAAGTCAAGATGCAGAAAAATTAATCGCCGAAGCTCGTTCCGAAAAAATACGACATATGGATGAAGTGCATGCTGCACAAAAGAAATTAACTGATCTTGAGTCGAGGTAAATTTGAAAATATCCCAATTTCATTAATTTGAGAGATACATCGTTATTTTATATATCACGATAATATCGTATATAAAACAGAATGAAAGATTTGGAGTCGAAACTGGCCGAGAGGGATGCTATGATAAGAGTTCTACAAAAGCACACATACGACAAAGATAATAGTAGTAGTAGTGGAGTCGGCAGTTATCCTGCTGCGCATTCATCTCATTCAAGTACGTCGGCAGATCACCATACTGCACTGACAAGCACACCAGAACTTGGTAAAAAGATAATTTAAAAAAAAAAAAAAAAAAAAGAAGAAATAAGAAGAAGTAACGATTATAATGATCAGCAGCTTCTTCAGCATTTCAAATTGCTTCCATTAAACGCGTCATGGTATATTAAATTGCAGTTACATATCTTCATTAATTTTGTTTATAGTAAGCAGTGTCTTAGGCACTGGAAGCGGTTATGGTAGTACTGGATCTTACGGAGTCACGGACAGTTACAAATATCGAAAACAAGGAAGTTTCGAGCAAACGAACAAGAGCCTTGACGATCAGTTAAAGGAATTAGATTCACAGTTACTCAGCAAGGTAGGCAGATCCTTTTTCACTTAGTCGGATTCTCGAAAAAAATACAAAATAAAGAAAGAAATTTTAAGACGACGAGACGGCAAGCAGTATATTCATTTGGACAATGAATTATTAAAAAAAAAAAAAAAAAAATAATAATAATAATAATAATAATAATAATTATAACCAGGAAATACGAAAGTTAAAAGTGCCACTGTATGTGTGTGCCCTATGGTAAAACTTTCTTCTTCGTACATATTCGTGAGTTTTCATATAAACGCAATATTGAGGTCGATTCAATTTTGCGTAAAATTACGTTTTAATTTCTTTAGCTCTACCTTTCTAATAGCCGTTGCAGATAATGAAAGTTTTACAGATCAACGTCAAGGTATTTTTGTGTTCGTGTTATGTTTGAGGTAGTATTTTCGACAAAGTGGAAATAGTTGACACAATTAACGAGAAACATCCCTGTCACTTTTCTTCTTTTTCGTTCGCCATTATTATGAGCAATATCTTCGATCAAATTAAAAAAAAAAAATAATAAAAAAAAAAAAATAAAGAAATGAACCACAAAACACGTGCTTACTATTTCCAATCCGAGTTTTTCGATCGTCATCAATTGCATAACACTGTGTGATCTAACATAAAACATATTAAAATGAAATTTACGAACGAGAAGAATCCTAACCGCATAATACTTTCGATTGGCATATCTCTTAATACTAATCAAACGTGAAATCGAATTGAAACGTAGATTATAGAAGAGAGATTGCGGAGTTGGCACGCGATAATTAATATCGAGTTTCTCCTTGACAGAAAATCCCACTAATTCCAATACCAAAATCAAGACCGATCCAGTAAAATCCCAGAGTGTGCATGCGCTGTTGTGGCGAGCACTAACCCCGTTCCAGGTCCCGGTACTCCTCTCCAACGCAGGCGTTCTTCTCTCTTGTTTCAGCGGGCACTTTGCTGTTTTCCAGGATTCTCTAATCCAGGCACTGCGTCGCGAAAAGGAAAAATACCCAAGCCATTACTGGCGGGTGTAGACAACAGTACAGGTAGCTCGAGTACAGCTTCGAGCAAGAGTCGTTTGTTGGACGACTCTGGAGGCGAGGCGTCCGCCGGTATAATGGAATTTGCAACGGCGAGCACGAGACTGAAGGGTACCGTTTCGAGATTGTCAGATGGCAAGCCGGAGGAGATGTTGCTGTTGGAGAAACAAGGTAGAAGCTCCCAGAGACAGAGAATGCAGGAAGGTGAGCCACGTAGGGCCGGTAGTCTTCCACCTAGTTCGCTTCCACGACCACCGAGAAGTCTCAAGTCTACAAATTCGCGTTATTGCCGTCTGAGCGACACGGAGACGCGTAAGAAGTCAGATCCAGGCCCGGTTTTGGATTCGTCGATCGGTAAGGCCAGAGATTCTGGAAATTGTACCCTGGAATATGGGAGGTTCGACGCTAAGGCGCAACGTAGGAAGAAGTCACCCGGTACGGATGGTTACGCTCAGAACAGCTCCTTGAAGAAGCCGTCGTCTACGTCGGGTCACGAGTACGAGCGTCTTCAAGCAGACCCCGATAGGAAGAAATTAACGACCGGTAACGACGTTGTTGTTAAGCATAGGGACGGACAAAATCGTTCCCTGATACCGCCGCCATCTCGTCGAATCGGCGATTACGGTCGTTTGAGCGACGGCGACGCCTCTGCTGGTAGCAAAGGTGCTTTGAGAAAGCAAACGGGCTCGCGTGGACAGAGTACGGGAAGTACCGTCAGTAGTAAAAGCGGAGGACGAGATTCTGGTGGCACTGCCAGCAGCGAGACTTCAATCTCGTCCTTATCGCCGATCAAAGCGAGATCGATACCCCGACCAGCTGCCAATTATCGTATCCAATTCTAATCGGATATGATCGAATACAAGAAAAAAACAAAAACAAAAAACAAAAGAGAGAGAGAGATAGATAGATAGATAGATAGATAGATAGATAGATAGATAGATAGATAGATAGAGAGAGAGAGGAACCTATATTTTCTTCGCCTTTCCTCTTTGACCTAGTCAATTTTCTCTGCGTCTCTCACTTTCTTTCTATTTCTTATCTTTCTCCCTCTCTCTCTCTCTCTCTCTCTCTCTCTCATTCGATTCAATGGCAACGAGCAACCGATTATATACCGAACTCGTGTCTTCTCCGTGCCGTATACAGTTCCGTTCGGTTCTACTTTTCATTATTACGCGGAACACACGATGCAACAGTATAAATATAAAGCCATAACGACGATTAGTTACGCTAATGCATTATATTTCTAATGTGTTTTCGTAGAACGAACGCTCGCTCGCTCGCTCACTTGCCCGCCCGCATGCACGCATGCACGCGTGCACGCACGCTCGAATGATCGTAACGCGGCGATAGCGTATGACCTAGTCATTACCAAAGTAACTTCCCTACTCTACACGCTGCGAATTTGTTGATTAAACTCTCTTATCCCACTTATTTCAGAAGCGCCAATCGACGCAACCCGTTCTATCTTTACTCTTGTCTATTTTAAAGAACGATAATCTAAGTGCATTCTCTCTCTCTCTCTCTCTCTCTCTCTCTCTCTCTCTCTCTCTCTCTCTCTCTTATCTTTCCTTTAAATTTAATGTCGATACTTTCTCTCTAGCATGACTTCCTCGTACAAGCGAAGTCCCATTTTTATTATCCTTATCATCGTATCTCGATTAGGATAAATTTTATTTGTCTTTTCTCTCTCTCTCTCTCTCTCTCTCTCTATCTATCTCTCTCTCTCTCTCTTTCTCTCTCTATAAGACTGAACAGTCGTACAGGAACGAGGCACAAAACGATTTGTCGCCAGTCGCTCTTTTAGATCTTACGCTCTTTATTATCCTTATTCGAATGATCTATGCACGTTGATTCAAAAGATCCCCGCCGGAAAGACTTTGATAGATCTTCTTCTTCCGCCCCTCCCTCTCTCTCTCTCTCTCTCTCTCTCTCTCTCTCTCTTCTTTCTCCTTCTCACTTGCTCCCTTCCTATCTTCCAAACGATTCTCGATTGCAAGTGCATCGCGTCGCGTCTCCCATTTTTATTGCTTCGTGTGCGTTTATTTTTTCTCTTCTTTTTTTTTTTTTTTTTTTTCAACTCGAACGAAAACGCCAAAGCGTCGTACTTTTTTATTATTGTGTATGACTTTATTACGACAAAAATGTCTTTCCTAATATAATTTACTATATTTATTCGTATCTCGCGTTAAATATTAATACGTATATGTATGTACATATATAAAAATATTTATCGTTAATATGTCGTCTAGTGGAGAAACGGCACGCGTAATTGTATTCTTTTTTTGTTTGTTCTCTCTCTCTCTTTCTCTCTCTCTCTCTCTATCTCTATCTATCTATCTATCTATCTATCTGTCTATCTATCTCTCGCTATCTTTATCTCTATTTCCAATGTGTAATATATTTTACTACGTTGATTGTGATGTAGCATAGATGGATGTTTAGATTCGTAGGCGACTAAAAACACTTCGTTTTCTTTTCTTTTTTTTTTATTTTTATCTTCTCACGGTGGCTTGGTCATCAAGGCGACTGTTGTTTTTATTTTTTTTTATTTTATTTTTTTTTTTTTTATTATTATTATAACACGCGTAATAAATTTTTCCGACGCGTGTTAACGTTTCTTTGAAATCAGTTCGCTAATAATCTCGACCGACGATAAATCGTTTTCCACGTAGGATGTGATCTCCTTAACATCCTTTCTCTTCACGTTCACATCAATCTCTTCCTTCGATACCACGCAAGACGGTAACGAGCATCGTCGGCATTAACGAAAAGTAATCGTATTTTCGAGAAATGTCAAAAAACGTGCGAATAAATATGATTGAAATAATTATGATCATATATATCATATATATATATATATTTATATATAATATTGTATATGATTTTAATGATTAAAAAAAAAAGACTCGCATGATTGAACAACTATCGAACGGGTTTTCGAAGCCGTAATTCGATTGTTATTAACTTTATGCCGGTTGTGTTGTAACAGCCGTGATGTTCACCGTCTTGTCATCAATTCTGTCTCTAGGAGATTTATAGTCATCGTTAATTAAGCTACACGTCTATTTTATATTCGCTAAGGAAAAGAAAAGGAAATGAGATACAATGAAATTCGAATAGACGAAATAGAAATTGTCATTCCTCTTTTTGATTTCGAAATTGCTATAGTTCCTTTGAACGCGTTATCGCAAAGTTTCACGTGCCTTAACATGGATGACAAGACACTCTGCGTTCGTTTTATGAAAACTACGATAAAAGATAGAACGCGTTTCGTACTTTGATGATATGATGATGATAATAATAATAATTAAATAATATTAATATTAATAATAATAATAATAATAATATTAATAATAATAATAATAATAATATTAATAATAATAATATAATAATAATAATATTAATAATTAAAAATAATAATAATATATAGATACACATAACACATATTTATATACAAATGTTTGTACCGCTCGTAATAAGTTTAGGAACTTTAGGTTTCTACTCGTATTTTCTTCTCGAAATGTTTAGCTTTATTAGCGAAGTATAAGGCTGTTATATCACAATTCTAGTAAAGTCAATTGTACGTACCTAAAAATATTGATGCGAAAAGTAAAACGTCGAATGATCTTTTTCTATATACAAACATATCGGGTGTGTTAATATGCGTTTTTCCTCTCTCTCTCTCTCTATCTCTATATCTATCTCACTATCTCTATCTCTATCTCTCTTCGAGACGTCTCGAAGGCAAAACGAGTAAGCTGGGCAAAAAGTGTCGATGAGAGTACCTTTTTTTACGTACAAGAATGCCAAATTGCAGCGTCACCAAAGATGCGTCATGTGAATGAAAGAAGGGAATAATAATAATAAAAAAAGAAAAGAAAAGGGCGAAGGAGGAAAGAAAAAAATATATGGGAGAGAAAAAAAGGAAGAACGAAAAAGGCGTGACTATGCGTCGTATCCAAATATTGTTCCTATGATATTTTCGCGTTTTACACGTATAGTTCACAAACTCGTAAATCTTGATCGAGACAACGCTCGCTATCGTTGCAACGCGTTGCCTTTCGTTTGCTCTCTATTTTTGATACGGCCTTAAACGATAAAATATTTATTTGCGAGCGATCCTCGAACGTTCGTCACGTCGGCAAAATTACCTCAACCCTCGGAAATTTTATGTCGAAATGCCTGCGGCTTGATTTTACCGGCGGGATGATCATCATTCGAATAATATTTAAATAAAATGCACAGCGATATTCGTACGTATCGAATTCGTTGTCTTCTGCAAGTTTCTAATGCACCATGGCTAGAAAATAGGCAGAGTAAGCGAATTTTAAGAGCGTTGATGATGATGATGATGATGATTATTATTATTATTATTATCATTACTATTATTTTCTTTTATATATATATATATATATATATATATATATTTTTTTTTTCATATATATATATATATATATATGAAAACACAAACACCGTTTCACGCGCTGATATAACTTTATATATATTAGCCTTATACTTATCGACAAATTATAAAATCAATCTGCCAGTCGATGTAGCGTTTTGACGAATAAAAGCTTTGTACGAGAGAGGTGGTCTGCCGATGTAAAGAAATTATGTGAAATACAGGTTCTGTTGTAATTTTTATTTATTTCATTTAGTCGAGAACGAAAGGTGGAAAGTAAAATTCGTTTTTTACGATTTTATCGGTATAAATTTGACACGAAGTGGTTTAGACGAACGCAAAATAATATCTGCTATCATTTTAACGTCATTTAGTTCGTCAATTGGCTCCAAGTAAAAGTTGTGTAGTATGTAAGCTACCATCAGTTTGATCTCGAACATTGCGAACCTTTGACCTACGAAAAAAAATTTAACGGAGTGATTTCAATATTTTTTATCATATCCGCATGTATTATAATTTTACCGATGCAGTTCCTTAATCCTGCGCTAAATGGAATGTATGAGTAAGGATTACGTCCTTTCACATTTTCTGGTAAGAACCTATCAGGATCGAAAACATCGGGATTTGGCCAATATTCAGGATTTCTGTGTAAGCTGTAGATGCTAACGTGACACGTCGAGCCAGCTGGGACTAAATAATTTTCTGAAAAATTATCATGATTATTTATTTGATTTGATCGATTAAACAAAAAAAAAAAAAACAAAAAAATTTATGTGAAATGTAAATATATTACATACTCAGTTGTAAATCCTCAGATATATGACGGGATATAATATGAACGCTTGGATATAAACGTAGTGATTCTTTTATACATCTTTCCAAGTATGAAAATTCTCGAAGCACAGGGATCGTTAGTTCATAATTTTCTTGTTGCATAACCGTGTTCACTTCGTTTCTTATACCTTCCTATAAATCAATAGATCATTTATTATTCATGCAAAACGCGTCTCCTTCGCGACCGATGTTTTATTAATGTTTTTTGGAATAAAATAACATTACCTGAACATCTTTGTGCTTTGCAAAAAGGAGCAAAGCAAAGACCAAGGCCATTGCCGTGGTATCGTGACCCTACGAAGATTTTTTTTTTTTGTTTCATAAATTATTTTCATTTTCTTTTAAACGTTATTCGAAATAAATTCGTATTATCTAAAACGTACTGCAAACATAAAAGTATCGACTTCCTCTCGAATACCTTCCTCATTGATTTCATTATCCTTCATAAAAGTAGCTATAAGTAGATCTAGCATAGCGAGTCTTTTCTTGAATATAGGATCTGCGATGAAAATATTCAATTAATACTTTTACCGAGATTATAACAAATTATTATTAAATGATTAGTAATTAGTAATAAGTATACTCTTATTATTCTCGTCGAATCCTTCAGAAAACGTATCACTTTCATCCATTTTTTCCAAGTTTTCTAAATATCTCCCGTTAGTTTGTTCGTGGAAACGTTTCCTTTCTGCAATTATCTGTAACGAGGTTGACGGCTTAAAATATTCTGAAAGATACGATTTCGCGGAATTCGAAATAAGAGAATTTTGCGCGTTAAAAAAAACGAGAAACGTACGTTTGTCGAAAAACCGTGTATCGTCTTCAACAGTTTCCTTTGTAGTCGGCCATTCGATGTGAGTGCAAATACGGTATCCGAATGATACCAAGGTCTAACCATTCTAATAAATGATAAATATTTCCTTCGATTAAATTTCTCTTAATCGGGAAATCGAATTTATTTCTAATAATGGAACGATTAATTACCTATACGTCGCGATTTTACCGAAAGCATAAACGGCATCGCGATATTTGGATTGATATATGTTCTTCTCCTTCAAAGGAGTACCCATAGCTGTTTCTACAAATGAACTTTTTGTAAAAATTATATTTCAATATCAAAGATAAATATAAACGAATGGAGAAACGTCATTTCACTAACCGCATATCGTGTTCAAAGTGTGCACGGAGATAAGTTGTTGTAAATCTTTAACTATAGGATTTCCTTTTCCTTCCTCTTTCAGTGATTTAATTAAAAACTGTGATTCCTCGTTAAAAATAACAACGAAATGCTTAAGAATATTAAAATGAAATGCGGGCGTCAATATCCTTCGACGTTTATGCCATTTATTACCTTTCGAGTTTAATTTAATACGTTAAGTATTATTAAGTATATAAAATTTATAATTTTTTTCTTTTTTTTTTTTTTTTTTTTTTTACGAATTATTACATACCCGTGCTAGTTATCAATCCAGTAGAAAGCCAAGGTTGCAAGTATTTGTAAATAGTACTTTTTTCTATATTTTTTGTACTCTTCATGAGTATCTACGATCAAGATATATATATATATATATATATATTTTCTTTTTTTCTCTCTTTTTCCTAAGATGACATCTACAGTTGACGTTGAAAAAGAGGAAGAGAGAGAGCAAAGAAAAAGTTTACTTCGACTTTATAATCTCTTACCTCAACATCTTCCGGATGAAGCAGAGTTACTATCGGTACAAACAAAGACCATGTTTTGTAGATTGGATAATACTCTTTATTCATTTTCCAAACGCTTTCAAATAGACGTTCTAAAATATAAATCAAATATTCGTATTAATTGAGAACCGCATCGAACGGAAGGAATTACAAATTGAAAGATAGTTCCGTTCGTATGAATTTTATTTACCATTGTCAACTTGAAAAGCAAGTAAATTTCCTATTATGGGATATGGTTTTGGACCTGGTATTAGATCAACGATTCTTCCCATTCTCCGATATCTTACAAAGTAGTGCATCAGGAATAAGAATGAAATTAAAATCAACAAAATCGTGAGGAACATTATATCTGTGGAAGGAACGAAATTGATCGAATAAAGATCTTCAAATATACGATACAAATCCATATAAAATAACATCTATCGCTTATGTATATAAACGTACGAAAATATAGAGAACAGTCAACTAATATAATTACATATTTTAATGATCGGTTCATGAAAAGTTCTGAGCGTTTTTTCTTCTTATTTCGACGATGAAATTAACGAAGTTATAATTTTCGGATTCAGATAAGATATGCGCCGTTTTGTTCGATAACTTTTGTCCATTTTGAAGGTAATTTCATTATTCCACGATCTTTTTCGCCTGTTGTTCTCGTTTGTGAACCATTTTTCATCGCCAGTTACCATCCCCTTCAAAAACGGGTCGATTTCATTACGCATTAGCAAAGAATCGCAGGCATCAATTCGCTCCAAAAGGTTCTTTTGCGGTCAATTCGCGTGGCACCCATAAATCGAGCTTCTTCTTGAGAACAGCCTTATGCAAATGGTTCCAAACGTTTTTCTGGCTAATCTTCACTTCCTGAGCAATGAAATAAGTGCTCGCATGTTGGATTTTCGACGATTTGCCTACCAGAGGGTGTCTCATCTTCGACGTCCATATTACCAGAACGGAAGCGTTCGAATCAACGCTTTCCTGTTGCATTCGATACTTTATTGGGTCCATAAACGGCACAAATTTTTTTGACCGCCTGCTCCGCTTTTTCTCTTTTTTTTTCTTTACCTCCATTTTGGAACACTCTAACGCACAACTGGATTCATTAAACACAAAACTGTCAAAGAACTTTTTTTTTAATACGTTATGTCGCCTTTAAGTCGCAGTATACAATGACAAAATGCAACATATGCATCGTGATATACGACTCACTAAAGTCACGTAACGAAAAACGCTCAAAACTTTTTACTTCGCTAAAAGTTAGATAATGTGGCGAATTCAAGATGATCTGTTTTTGGCCAGTTCATGACATCTTTATCGGGCATTGACTTTAAGTAACGTGAATTCGATGACGAGCGTTCAGGACAAAAGATAAATTAAATTGATAGACGGTGTATTAGAACAAAAATTTCAAGTTGTTTACCACTTTTTACAAGTGATATACAAGAGTGCCTTGTCGTTTCAATGAATTAGTCGGACAAAAACGTTCTATACGAGTTGTGAGAGAATATAAATCGTCCAACTGATTGCAGATCCACCGATTTTTTTAAATACGGTCTTATAACTTTATTGGCGTCTTTATAAAATACGTAATATAGGCTTATTGATTGATTATCGTTCTTACAAAATGCAGGATACGGATTTATTAATTAGTTAGGGTTTTTACGGAATGCAGGATGTGGAATTATTAATTAATTATAGGTTTCATGGAATACAGAATACGGACTTGAGATTATTACTATGTTTAATTTGCGCGTTAATCAATAATTTACACAGTGACTACAACGAAACGTTCAAAAGTGCATTAATTAAAAATCGTTGTCTTAATCGTTTTAGCGTTATGATTGACTGCCCAAAAACTTTATTAAGGGTTACTGGTAACAATGTATAATGATAAAATGAAAAGGAAAAGAAAAATAATTAGACAGCACTTACATTGTTCACTCTGTACTGTGATTTCTCAATAATAGAATATTAAACGCACTGACAGAGGAGTTCTTATTATATTGCGTTGGATCCTCGGTATGTTGTATGAATAACTCTTAAGAAATAAGAGATAATACTGAAGGGATGTTATTTATATATCGAAGCAGACAAAATGGACGTACAAAGTTATGAAGAATAACTCACTGATATAAAGAAGTAAAACGCATAATATTGCAGAATTAGTATAATCTTATCCATCTTTTCATATCTACGATGATTATATCACATGATGTGTGAACTTTGCCTTATCTCATATATACATATATTTTTATATATGTTGGCAAATACGTTAATCTCCCGATGAAATTCCATTAAAAATAATTATGGATTAAAAATAAGGATAATTAATTTTTTATAACTTAATATTTACTAGATACGGTACAATGTTCTTAATAAGCACATTTACATAACATATACACATATATACATTCACAACTTCTTTCCAACATTTTTTCCGAAGAATTATTTGACAAAATTATATTGATATATTTAGGGTGATTACCAATTTGACTTTTGAATGGTCCATTAAAACGGAGATAGAAAGAGAGAGAGAGAGAGAACGAAGATATAAAGCTCATATTTTGTCAATGAACTCTTATTTCTCTAGAGTTATCCACATTCAACTTATCGATGATTCTACGTTTTAAAGAGACTTGCTTTAATAAAGCGTTAAAGATTCTATTATCGGGCAGTACGAGCGATTAGTGCCGTTTAATTATTAATTTTTTTTTTCTTTTCTTTTTTTTTCATTTTATTATTACAAAATGTAGCCAGTAAATCTTAATGCTTTCTAATCCTTAAATTTTATTCATGACGTTAATACGATTAAGAAAAATGTTTATTCATGGATATAAAAACGTTTCATTAATTCTAATGCCTATACTGTTCATTGATGAACGCACATCAAATAAATTAATTGGTTCGTAAAGTTTCCTTCGTCAAATTATACGATCCGATGAAAGTTTTGTATATGTATTCTATATTTATTACGATAATACGTTTCTCATTTTCTTAATGCGACGATGTTCTTCTTCGGTTTCACTTCAGTTGTTCTTCGAACGTATTTTTTTCAATGTCGTTTATCTGATATAACTTGTATGCAATAAACATATTCATTCATTTTTCCATAAGATCGTATGTTTTGGAAGAATTTAGTTCTTTAATATTATTATTTTTTTATTTTTTATTTTTCTTTTTTACAAGAACATAAAGTTTGCTCACGATCTTGTTGGTTTTTATTTTTATTATTAGCATTACATTGTCTGATAAGATATCGGAGAAGGAAGAGAATTATTAATCGAATTCCAGGACCGAAATCATATCACATAGTAGAAAACTTGATTCGTTTCGAGTTGGCAATGATAAATAAAAATATATCTGATCTCTCTCTCTCTCTCTCTCTCTCTCTCTCTCTCTCTCTCTCTCTCTCTCTCTCTCTCTCTCTCTCTCACTCTCAATTAGCAATTTCTTCTATCCGATAGAATTCTTACATAACGGAAACAATTTATTTATACTTTAGAACACCTTTTTGAAACATTATGGGAGTTCGAAAAAGAATATTATCTTATATAAAAAATTCGATTCTTCTTCCTAGAATATCAGAATTTTAATATATTTGATAATAATCAAGTTTAACTCGACAATCGACAAATGACAAAAGTCCCGAAAGACATTGACATTAAAAAAACATTTAGTCGTGCCCTTATTATTTTTAACGAAAAAATCACTGTCTCTTGTAAGATCATTGAAAGTGGAAGAAAAAGGAGGTCCTCTGATTAATGAACTAAAAGAAATTATCATCGATAACTTCAAAAACCGATATGTTTTCGAAGAAGACGAAAGCTCGAAAGATATTCGTATGTTGTCACTTTATGGATCTAAACTTGACGCGAAATAGTTTAGACAAACGCAAGATAATATATCCTTTTGAAATCATTTGATTAAGTCACCAGGAAAAAATTGAGAAATGCAATAAACTGCCAATGATTTAATCTCATAATTTAAAGGTGATTCCGGTACAGGCCACGGGGACGAAGGAGCATACCAAGAAATGTCCTGGTGCCTAACACGCGATCAATCGTAGTAGAAGTACGTAGAAGACGTGTACGTAAAATATTTAGCTTAATTAATTATGAATTTGTTCATTGTAATTAATTAATTATGAATTGTAAAATTCACAATGATGAATCGTAAATATTAACACTTTCACTGTATTTTATATGCGACCTTTTTGTTGTTACATCGAATAAAATTTTCTTATTTCGTAAAACGATACAATTTTATATCATTTATAAATGCGTTAACCTTTAAATGACATTTCAGTAAAAGAAAACAGAATAAATGTATATTGGGATTAAGTTTAATGATTTTATATAACTTAGTGTTTATTAAAGACAGTATCTGAAGATAACTTGTTTTATAATATATAGACCAGTAGTCGATCATATCTAAACTATTTTTCCGAAGCAATATCAAACATTTGTGTCAAAGAAGCGTATGCAACTTGTTAAGCAAAATAAGAATAGAAGAATATAACAGCTAAATACCACGACTATGAACGATGACGTTTATTTACGTTTTGGATTAAATCGACCGGTTTCGATAATAATGAAGTAATTATTTCAGTTGATGTATGTCGATCGAACAATCTAATTAATTTCCACCATTGTATCTTTGAAAATAACGAGTAATTATTAAATTATATTTTATCAATGGCAGGAGAAAAACTATATCGTGCATATTTAAGTCGACGTTACACTTTAATCGATTCAAAAGCTATTATAACAATTCGTTTGATTATTTTCTCGGCTCCTCCGTTACGTAGTTTCCTAAATTACGAGAAATTTTGTAACTTGGCAACCCCCACCCCACGCCCCCCCCAAAGAAAAAAAAATAAACCATGAAATAATATGTTCTTTTGCGACCACGAAAATCGTTACGGAAGAACATGAGATTCGACGATGGGGGTTATTGGGATCTTAGCCAGGGTCGAGTAATACTTCAACTCGGGAATATAGAAGTTGTATAGATAAGTTTATTAATCTTTTGATCAGTATAAAAGCTTTACGTTATATTCCAAGTTCGTGTTTTTTTTTTTTTTCTTTTTTATAGATCGATCTACTCCGTTGCTAACTGAAGAATGTCTTTTCTCGCAGGGCACGTCCGCTCGGAAATTTTTTGCAAGATGTTTTAAGTTATTACAGCCGTACGATGCTTATTCGACGGCACGTGTTGACTCTTGATGCAATACCAAGTCAGTCACCTTAAAAGTGTTGTTCGTTAAGAAGTGCTTATTTCTTTCTCTTTTGTTCTTTTTTTTTCTTTTTTTTTTTATACTTTAAAAAATATTTTTATATGCCTCTTTTCGATATACATTTACATCGCGATGAATTCTGCGCACGTTTCGCGACTCTTGGCTGCACGAATCCTGCGTAAGTTGTTCGTTTGCCACGGTTATTTGTTAATATTATTACTATTAGCGAAATATTCATTATTTATTTCATTTAGTTATATTTATTATTACCATTAGCGTAATATTTATTATAACTATTAGCGAAAGAAAAACTTTTAGTTCTATTCTTACTTTACAAGTGGAGGATACATTTTATCGATTCTGTAATCTATATTTTCGATCAATGATAATTTTATTATTAATACGAATGTGTTCTTCCTACAATATCAGCCAACTTTTGCGTCCTTAAGGAAGTCATTTAATTTCGCTACGATTTAATGAATTTGAAAAATCGAGTCTTTCAAACATTCTTTTAAACATTCATTTTAAACATTCAAGTTGAATTAATTATTCCCTTTGGTGATCCTACGAAAAAAAAAAACTCGCCAGTCCGCGTACATCGTTCGAATAATTATTTTACAATTACGCTAATTGCGGTTAATCTTTAATCTCATTTTTAATCTAGCCCGAGTGTCTATTACTCGATTAAAAAGACCGTGTTTTATCTCGTTTATAAATATAAGTTGTAAAATTTTAATTTATTATAAAACATATTGAAATTAACTATTAAGAGTTCGAGATTAAGATTAAAAGGAGAGTTACGTTTTCATATATTTCTTACAATGGAAGCCAACATTCTTTCAAAGTTCTTTCCTCCTTAATGATTAATAGGACGTTAATAGAAAATTGCTGGAATAGGATTGGCTGGAGGAAGTCGCACGGTGATTGGTAATTGATATCACGTGACATAACTATATAACTACATAAGCGTCAAGATTACAGGATTATAAGCGAGCTTATGTTCGATGTGTGAAAGTGACAACGGAGTAGGCAACCTATCGCTGTGGCCAATCGCTGGAACAGCACAGTTAGCTAATGTCTGCGTTCTCGTTCAGTATTGTCGGAATTAAACTATTCCGGCTTAAAGCTATAAAAATGTTTTTGAAAATTATTCTAATTTTATGCATTAGGGGCTATCCATAACGATAAAAGTAACGGTAAAGTAGGAATCTGTAGGACGCGCAACGTACCGCAATGTTACGTTGCCACGACGATTTTCTGTTGATCCGCTACGGTTTAGTTCAACAAAAGCGTACTTATTCGTATATATTTGAGAAATATATTGTAAATTTTATGAGTATATTGATCAGGCTTTTACATGGAATAAATACATTTTCTATTGGATTATTTTCGGACGAGTACAGATTTATTATTCATTCGGTATTTCGTAGATAAATCGTTTATCGCGAACTACGATGTTTGATAACCTTACAAATCGATTGGTTATCTATAAGAACCGTAACAGTTGAATTTCAACCGTGGTAATTTTAATGACGGTATACAAAATATGAACTACAGGAGATATTAATTTGGGTAATATACGATATATAATATTTATTAATTGTCGCTTTTAACAAAATGAGCGGTAAAATGATCGGGCGAGGCAAACGTAGCTTCCGCACACAAAGCAACCAGAGAATCGTTTAGTCCACCACGCTATTGGAGGCACACCAAGCGTGTTTATGAAAATCAAGAGTGGGATTGAGAGCTTTATCTTTATCACCGCAGATTACGAGGGGCGCCACTATATGACACTTATTTTTTCACGAGAAATGTCGAAAACATTTAACCGAATCACCAACGAACCCAAGCGTATATTTTTTTTATACTTTTTCATTCTGATAAACAAAGCCTCATTTTAAAGATGAAGGTTCACACGAGGAAACGGCTTTTCCAACATTTTTTTTGGCCTGAATTATTTTTCGATGCAATTTTTTTTTTTTTTTTTTTTACAATAGAAAACAAAATACTTATATAAAATCAATACTCATTAAATTTATTACCGAGAAAAACCGGCGCCGTTGGAATTAGTCCAACGACGATCCTAGTTAATACCAGCGTCTCGCTAGGGTAACTAAGAAGCGTTAAATTCTCGGTAGATAACTGTACAATTTCCCGCACTAATTTGACTAATTTTCTTTTTCCTCTTATCCCTCGGACAAAATAATAATGGTCAAAGTTATTTAATAAAATGCATTCTCTCGTTGTTACATGCTTGAAAGTATGGTTAAATTATACGACTTCGAGGTATAATCAATTCCATCATATATTTATCATGTAATAATCAATCCTTTTTATGCGATTGCATATATAGAAAAATTTGCTTTACATAACGAATAGACAAGTGTGGAGTAAAAAATGAAGTTAAGTTTCGTTATCTGTTCTTTTTTCTTTTCTTAATTAACAAAAGTCTCTCTCGCTCTTTTTTTTTTTTGGGTAGAATACCGTCGGTATAATAGAACTAAATGAATTCGCGTCATGAATTACTTGCGACAGTCTACAGATGGCACGACGATGGATTTTCAACGAGCATGTCTCGTGAGCCAAAATTACCTTATCGACATAGATAATTGCAAAATAGTTGCGTTACGGGTTGATCGTATCATTTTCTTTTTTCTCGTCTCTCCTTCCTCGCTCTTCTTCTCTTCGCTTCACTTCTCCGTCCGTTTGTTTTTTGTTTTTCTTTTTTTTTTGTCGATTTTTCTTTTAAGTTAACAACTTCTCGGTCATATTATGAAATCTTGAAGGTTCGATGAAAAACGAACAATAAATGGCGGTGTTACGATTTATTAAAGCGGATTACGTTCTGGAAACGTTGATGAACGTTAAAACGTTTAACCGAATCGGATAAGTCGAATGTGAATCTTCGATGGTATATACGTTCGATATTCTCGAAAATCGTATCGTGGCGTATAATCTATTTTAGAATATTCCCCGAAAGTTTGAAAAGCCTGTCACGCATTACGTCAGAACTTCCGAAGGTTAAGGCATTTCTCTTAAATTGAGTTGGATAGTTTTCTAACCTAAAAACTTGGCTGGGTAGGAAAACCGCTTTCTAACGGATTTAACTTCTCGATCTAATATAAAGTTCAGCGTGGACTCGAACCAAAGAAAAAAAAAAAAGTAAGAGGGGGAAAAAAAAGAAAATAAAAAGAGAAAGGATTCGAATAATAAACGAGCGTATCGAGATAACATGGATGAAACCTTACGTTTGGAATGTAACGAATGTAACGAAGTTACGATCTATATCATCGATCATCGATCATCGTTCGTTTCATCGGGATCATTTACACGTTATGTCATTTTTCTAATGGCCGTAATCGTTTGAAACGTAAGGGGAAAAGAAAAAAAAAGAAGAAAGAAAATGTAAAGAAAAGAAAGAGGATAAATGAAAATAAAGGAAAACTGAGAAGAGGAGAGTAGAAAAGGAGGGAAAGGAAAACAAATATACGGCCACGCTTTGGCATGGTGTCTACAGAGAAATTCGATTAAACGCTTCTCGGCTTTGGCCGGAATCTTAGTTAAAGAGCCTGGCAAACATCTCTCACGGTTAACCACGATCCTCGATCGAACGGACCGTGTAAGAGATGCAGGATTACCGATCTCGACGCGGCAAACGAACTTTCTTCAAATATTTACCGTGTCGATAAAAGGGCCAGAGAGTAGCCTTGATATCGGTGTCCTTGCTGATATATAACTTACGGCAGGACGTTAAAGGGGTAGGGGGCCGGGAACGGGAGGAGACAGACGAAGAGAGACGAGGCGTGAGAATATTGGATCGTTTGAAAACGATTCGTCTTTCATGATTCTCAATGGATATCGATAATGTTATGTATTCATACGTTATATTATACGCGATGTATATTATAAATACATTGTAGAAAACTAGGACGGGCACGTTTCCGTATATATACTTTTTTCTTCGTTAAAATAATTAATAACTAATTATATCGATTATGAACAATGGACTCTTTCGATTATGCAGAACAACAAACGGACTAACTTTAACAGATTGATCGTTACGCAAAGCTAGTTTTAAGATCGACCACCACGGACTAACTCATTACCGTAAACTAACGGACTTTGCCACGCGCTTCCATATTTACATACACATTATATATATATATATATAATATGTATATAAATATGGAAAAGGAATTTTATATATATATATATATATATATATATATATATATATACATATACATTATTATATATACATTATATATATATATACATACATTATTATATATATATGTATATAAATATATATATATATATATATAATATGTATATAAATATGGAAAAGGAATTTTATATATGTACATTATTAAATTTCTCTAAGTTTTCCGGTATCGTTATAGAAAACTAACAAGAAACAAATAAGTACATACGGGACAGGTGGACGGGACACGGGCACCCCGTTTCGCTCTACTATTATATTCAAGGCTACATCGAGGCACGCGGCAGGAGTCGTGATACTTCTTTATTTCCTTCATCGAGAAAATATTGAAGGATGTATTATTAAATATATAAACGTCATATATTTATAACGGTCTCCATTAAAAATTCGATTTTCGAATAATCGGATAAAACGAGGAAAGAGCGAGATAGATAGATAGATAGATAGATAGATAGATAGATAGATAGATAGAGAGAGAGAGAGAGAGAGAGAGAGAGAGAGAGAGAGAGAGAGAGAGAGATCGAAGCTCGCAGTGTCGTAAATGGATGACGCGTTACCATGGAAACTCGAGTGTCCTGCAAGGTAACACGGATCTCGTATCCTTGTGGAAGGTGAAGGCATTCCCTCTTATTTCCACTCGCGGACATTAAAGAGAGACAGCGATATACGTCGAAATCCTCGTCATCCAGCATCCCTCTCTCTCTCTCTTTCTCTCTCTCTCTCTCTCTCTCGCTCTTCTGTCCCAATAACCCACTTATTGGGTCCGCATTCGCGACTACTTTTCCGTATATAGTCGGAACCGTGTCGCGCGTGGCTCAGGTTCTTCCTCACGGAGGACACGGACACGTTCCAACTATTTCATCCGACGATTACACATTCTTCCCTTTTTCGTTTGTCTCTTTTCCTCTTTTTTTTTCTTTTCTCTTTCTTTCTTTCTTTTTCTTTTTTTTGGCTTCTTTGGAAAGAATCTTTTCTCGTTCCTTCCTATCATCGAAATTCATCGGAACCATCATTTGTTAAGAAGTTTTTCAAAGAGGACGAAAAAAAAAGTGGAACATTCTCCGACTTTGTCGAACTGTCTTCATCGAGGTCTTCTTCTCTTTCGAAAATACATTTTCTCCCTCCCCTCCCCACCCCCACTCTCTCTTTCTCTATCTCTATCTCTCTATCTGTATATCTATCTATCTTTCTTTCCTTTCCTTTTCTTTCCTCCACGAGTTACCTCCGAGTCGTCATCTGTCGCCTAGCAAACGGATATTTATCTTTTAAGGATGCTGTGCCACCTCTCTCACTCTCTTTCTCTCTCTCTCTCTCTCTCTCTCTCTCTCTTTCTCTCCCTCTTTCTCACCACTTTTGTATCCTCCTTGGCTCCGCTTCCCTCTTGAACGCTCGCAATATTAAAGCACCGAAGACGAGAAAAGGAAAAACGGGGATGGGTGATGGGTGATGGGGGATCGGGGATTGTGGTGGGGTGAGGGAGGAGGGTGAAGAGAGTGTAAGAGAGAAAGAGATAGGATAGAGATTATAAATTCGCGAGAGTAACCCGGCTCGTTGAATCGTCGATGAGTTCCGCAGGTGGCGACTAAAATTAAGGATATTGCACGTCCGACTCGAGTAGAGCCTTTCTAAATTCTCTTCGTGTCGTTCCTTGTGTCGTTTGCTTTCTCTCTTCCCCCTCCCCTTACCCTTCCCCGGCTCGTTTTATATTTCGTTCAACCTTTCGCATATTTTATCCGTAAAGCAGTTTATTCCCATCGGAATCCGCATCGCATAGAGCTATTATTTTCAATGAAATGCAACTATACTACTATTATTTTAATTGGTTAAACGATACTTCATCTTGACTAGGATAATAGGGCTGTACTGTTTGAGTTTAAAATTATAATCGCGCTAATTACTCACCGACGTGGTTCATTACTAATTAATTAATTAATTAAAATTTCCTTATCAAATTTCTATAAGAATCGCGGCTTAACTAAATGTAACACAAAGAACGCGTTATCTTTAACGAGAATTCTTTTCCTTTAAGATTTACGACAAATAGAAAGAGAGAGAGAGAGAGAGAGAGAGAGTAGAGAGAGTAGAGAGAGAGAGAAAGAAAAAAAGAAAGAATGAGAGAGAGAGAGAGAGAAAGAAGGAGAGAGAGAGAGAGAGAGAGAGAGAGAGAGAGAGAGAGAGAGGATCGAGTTGATACGATAATTTACTTAGTTCGTAATTAGGAAAATCGGGAAATATCGTTGACGTCGTTTAAATCGAACGAATCTACACGGGCACGCGCGGTCGAATGGGTGGGTGGTCGGGTGGTTGGTCGGTCGCGCGCGCGCGCGCGCACGCGAGGTCGATTGGAAGGAAAAATAAGAGGAATACACGGCGCGCTCTGGGTTCGGCGCATATATCACGTCGTCCGCAGTTTATACCGAACGAAGACATCGATTTTACAATTTGTAGCTGATCCCAATTCGAGCGTTTTATCCGTAGAGGCTGAAACATTGAACGGTATATAAATATATCGCCTCGATCTCTCACGGTATTCGTTCGTGAACACTCTCGCGTTCCTTTTATTTAAACGTAAACGCACAGTAGAGGGTCGCGCGCGCGCACGCGCGCTCGCGCTCACCCACGCCCGTGCTTTCAGTGGCAATAGAGAGATGTTAGAGATCGTAAAAAAACTCACCTCGACGATTGTTTCCTACGATAAAAGAAAAAAAGAAAAAAAGAGAGAGAGAGAGGGAGAGAGAGAAACACGAATCCAATGATATTACGCGAACACAAAATGTTCGATCGTGCAGGATACAAATAATAACGAGTTTTAATTAAACCGTAACGATTCGTGCACGGCCGCTTACCTATGACTGACACGTCGGGCCAAATTAATCGGACATATTTGAAATATCGGAAAAATAACAATCGTCCGATCGTCCGTTCCTCTTTTCTCGATTTTGTATTTTTTTTTTTTTTGTTTTTTTCATTTTTTTTTTGTTTTTTTTTTTCTATTTTTTGCTGCTACCACCGGGTAACAAAGCGAACGGGCATATAGGATACCGTTCGACGTTTATATTCGTTACGTTCATGAATTACATTTCTCTATGTTTTCTACTTCATATAGTATAACGATAAACGTAAATTTAACGAGTAAGATATTACCCCTTCGCTTATTTTCTTTTTGTTTTTTCGTTTTTTTATTTTTTTATTTTTTTTTTTTTTTGCAGATCGATCATATACGATACATCGCTCGATCGATTTCGATCGTACGAAAAATTTCTTCTTCAAAGGCAAGAATAAACTTACTGCGAGTAAGAATATACCCTATTTAATGGAGAATCCTTTTTGGTAGAAAAGATAGACCGAAAAGGGGAATAAAATCTCTGGCGGATAAGTTTACATGCTTTCGGGAGATCGTTCCCATGAGAATGAGATATAAAGAGAGAGAGAGAGAGAGAGAGAGAGAGAGAGAGAAAGAGATAGAAAAAGAGAGATATATATGTTCCTCTGTCTCAGGTGGGGGATGCAAAGAGGAACTCGAAACTCGTCGGTTCTGGACCGTGGAAAAACCTATATCATCCTTCAAGGAGGATTATACGAGAGACTACACCTAATGGGCTTCGCTACTCACCCTCTATGTATTTCTCTCTTTCTCTCTTTGCGATCTCTGAACCGGATCAAAGCGTTTATAACGCCGGTTTTATCTCGATTTAAAATGTCAACGTGGAGCCACTGCGATCCTAAAGATTTTCGAAATACGATCTCGCGCAAAGTTGTCTCAAGCGAGGTTCGCTTTTTCGTATAAGCCGTTCGTTCCATCGAAATTTTCTACACCAACAACAAAATATCACTTTTACCGAACAATTCCATTATTCATATATTTCCTATCCTATCTTTTCTACCCTTGTTTCTTTTCTTTCATTTTTTTCTTTTGTTTTAATTCTTCGAATCATTTTATTCACGGGAATGATAATTTCGTACTTAAATATTTCTCCGTCCTACTAACGACTTTACATAAACTTTTATACATAGGAAGCAAGTAAAACGTACTTACTTACTTACTTACTTACTTACTTACTCACTCACTTACTTACTTAGTTGTTCCATATGGATAAAAGGAGAATTAAACGTCTATTATTATCAGTCGTACGTAAGTACTCACTTACGTGGGTACATACGTATGTACATATTACTTAACCGAACACGTTTACGTATGTAAGATCGTCGTTACGTTAAAGAAGAAAAATCGTTCTAAGGTGGATTCGCAGTTGAGATAAACGCTCGCTCAAAGATGGTTAGAAGCGAGTGACGATACGACTTGCCCTAGTTTAGGGCGCATACGTATGGAATACCAGGGAATAGGTGGCTTCATTAAAACTTTGTTACTGCGTACTAACCGTACGCGATATGCACAGACGTGTACTTACACAAACGCGTTCGTTTATTCTCTCTATCTTTCTCTCTCTCTCTCTCTCTCTCTCTCTCTCTCTCTCTCTCTCTCTCTCTCTCTCTCTCTCTCTCTCTCTCTCGTTCGCACACGTATTTCTTGACGTGTTTTTGTACAGTATACGTATACCTATACGTAACATACATACATATATGTAAAACGTACACGGACGAACGAACGATATCGATTTGCCTGTTCGCACGTACGACGATGGTAATGTAAGGTCCATGTACGCGGAAACACAGATGGAGCGTGTGCCACGAGCCGGCCCGTAAGTCGATGGTGCATAGAAGATTAGAACCGGAATAGGACGAAGTAGTATGCCACAAATCGCGTCTTGAATCGATATTTGTCCGATATATCCGTTATATTCCAGTTTACACGATGCTATCCTTCTGAGCTCGTTCGACTATCGATCGACTACTATCCCTCTCCTCCCACCCACACCCTCCCTCCCTCCCACCCTTCCTCGCTCGCTCGCTCGCTCCCTCCCACCCACTCACTCTTCCTACCTCCCCTTCATTTTCGTCAAATCTTCGAATACCAACTGGTTTTCATTTGTTTTCCTCCCCTCTCTCCTTCTCTCTCTCTCTCTTTTTCTTTTCTTTCATATTTATAAACCTACAAGTAAATTTGTGTACGCGCTCGTAAAATAGGTTGGAGAAAAAAAATGTATTAAATAGGTGGTATCGTCGTACGAGTAGAATATTATTATGGAAAATAATAATTCTTTCCACGTTTCAATCGGATTGGCTAATCCAAGAAAAGGAGAGAAGATTATGCACTATTGGTGAGAGATAAAACGGATAATTCGGTTCATAACAAGTACCAAACGTAATACCATATTCCCGATACCATTACTTACGCGTTCTATCTCGTATAATTTCGAATTAATCAGTATGTTAATAGCATCGGAAAAGTTTAGTCTTTATTAGTCTGACTTAATCGATTACATCTCATCGATCTCTCTCTCTCTCTCTCTCTCTGAAACTTTTTCCCTATTTTTTTCGCAAGCAAATTTCTGTTAACTCGCAAATCAATTTATTCTCAATAAAATTTCCAGCATTATCGGTAGCTTCGAAATTAATCCAGCTTTTGCTGATACGTAAAAGAGTCGTTTTTAATGAAATCAAAGGGATTCGGGATATCGATCGTCTACTTGATGCATTTTACAGTTAAAAGAAGAAGAAAAAAAAAAAATATATATATATATACATATGAGAGAGAGAGAGAGAGAGAGAGAGAGAAATAACGTAAATAGTGACCTGTAGATTAGATCGTTCTTTCGAAAAAATTATTGGTAGAGCACGTGTTTGATGATCGATCCTCTTTGAACGAGCGGATATCCGAGTGATCTTCTCTTCTCGGGATCTTTTTCTTTGCTAGCGTGTGTATTTGCGCACGAATGAAGATCTACTAGAGGAGTCGCGCGTTAAACGTCGCTCCATTATGTAAGTCGAGATAGCGATTGAGTCTCTCTCTCTCTCTCTCTCTCTCTCTCTCTCTCTCTTTCTCTCTTTCTCTCTCTCTTTCTCTCCATGGTCGAGAGGCCCGATGGTCCCGGGTTCTGTTCTATTAATAGACTGACCTTCCTTGCACCGTATAGCTAACGTTGAGAGCGAGATCGCGTCGTCTGTTCGGTCTCGTCGTCTGACGAGAAGAGAAAAAGAGAAAGAAAGAAAAGAGATAAAGATGTATGTATATATATATATATATATATATATATATATATATATATATATACACATATACATATACATACATCAAGTTATTTCCGATTTTTCTCGACCAAAACGTTTTTTTTTTTTTTATTGATTTATTTATTGATTTATTTATATCTTTTCCTCCTTTTCCTTTTTATTCCCGACATTCTTCCTACTGGCCTTCTCCCCTTTTATATCCATCTACAAATTATTACGTTTCATAAAACGTCCCTGATAAAACAAATTAATTCGAACGCTTTGTACTTTGGAAAACGAACGCATAGGTGTAACGCGGTGATTAATCGTCGTCGAGTGATCCTCCGCAAGCTGATTTAATCGCTCCACCGGATAGCTACAAAGTTAATTGGCTCGATACCGAGAGCTCGACGAACGTACTCCACTTTCGATCTGTCTCTCTCTCTCTCTCTCTCTTTTTGTGTGCCTCCATTTCTCTCTTATCGAAAAATTCGATAACGTTTTCCCGATCAAACTCTATTCTTTATTTCCTTCCTATTCTCTTCGTTTCTTTTTTTTTTTTGTTTTTTTTTTTTATTTTTTTTTTTTTTTAAGTCACCAACATCCGATCGTCGCTTATGCCTTTTCGGACTTAACTTTGCGAATGCCATCTATATTTTTACCAAAAGAAGAAGCGCAAGTACTACAGTCTCGTAAACTTGTACTATCGCTTTGCAACGTCCATCGGCTTTTACGAGCATCGCTATCGGCTATTGGTAAGGGGATAAGCAAAGAACGTCTTACGATGACATCGACTTTCGACAAAACTCTCTCTCTCTCTCTCTCTCTCATCTCATCTCATTCTCTTTTTCTTTTTTATTTTTCTTTATTTTTATTAATATTATTATTATTATTATTATTATTATTATTATTATATTTTTGGGGGGTAATTTTGTATATGCACGTATCACGTATATAAATTCCTTCTAATATTTCCTTCTTACTCGTGAAAAACGTGAAAATACACTATCCCAAAAAGATATATAATCTTCCCATCTAATTTTATTAACTTCGGAATGGATGATAACCCCAAAACACAATAACATTTAGTATGGATCGCGAACTGTAACGACGTACATCCATACTTTCGACGAATTATTAACGTCTCATTACGCAGTATAATAGTGCACCGGTAACGAGGGACAATTCGTCCTCGGCCAAATTCGATGCGATTTTGGTGCTCGTTCCATAGCAATATAGAGGCCGTTATATGTTCTACTAATTGAAAGCTTTCCGAGCTGGAAGCTACAAGCTTGAAAAGTTATTTCTACAATGTTTTCATATTATATTATAGATTGTGCAAAATGATTGCCCGTGGATCCATATGCGTGTTAGAGAAAGAATGAAAGAATCGAAGAGAGAAAAAGAAAGAGACAGACAGAGAGAGAGAAAGAGAGAGGGGGGAAGAAAGAGATCGAAGTCGAAAAGAAATCTCACATTTTTCGCTCGTCGCCTGAAAAGCTGCTACTACGAGAATATATAGACGAATAAATAGAAATAGAGATGGATAGAGAGAAAGAGAGAGAGAGAGAGAGAGAGAGAGAGAGAGAGAGAGAGAGAGCGAATGCTGGAAAAGAAGGAGAAAATATGAGAGGAAGGAAAATAGTAAACGAAGCGGAGAAAGTTCGAGTCGAGCCGAGAGAGCGAACGAGCTTCTCTGTCGTTTCCATTGCCGTCTTGTATCCCTCGAGAACGAAATACAATGCTCGTAGAGGAGGTGAACGCAAGGGGTGAATGAGAAGGAGAAAAAGGTGGATAAGAAGAAGAGGTGTAGAAGAATAAGAATAGGAAGAAGAAGAAGAAGAAGAAGAAGAAGAAGAAGAGGGGTAGCCTACGAGAGGGAAATTGTGTAATTTATTCAACGGCACGAGGGTCCATCGCGTACTCTTTCTCTATCTCATTCTCTCTATCTCTATCTCTATCTTTTACTCTCTTTCATAAACACACACACACACACACACATACACGCGCGCGCGCGCGCGCGAATGTATGCTTGCGAGTGGGCAGAGAAGATGTAATAGAAGGGTGGCGTCGGCGTTTATAACAGAAATAAAAATCTCGGTAGCTTTTGGAAAGTGAACGAAAGGGTTGGTGCAACGTGAGTGCACCGCTGGGAGTTACTACGAAACAATGACCTCTCTCTCTCTCTCTCTCTCTCTCTCTCTGTCTCTGTCTCTGTCTCTGTCTCTCTCTCTTCCTCTCCCTCTTTTCTCCGTCCTTCCCTTTCTCTCCATATTCGTTCGTCGATATTTCCCTTGTTTTACTTCACCCATACATTTCGTTCGACAAAATATCGCAAGGTCGAATATCGACGTTCCCTTCGATTGGTCGATCGAAGAAGAGATTATTTTATTCGTTAACATCGTTTATCTATTGAGCTAATAGGATTAACGCGAAAGACTTAACAGATTGATTCAAGATTTTCGTAACCCGCATTCCGGTTCTTTCGCACCTGCGAACCGGAATGACACGATCGCGAATTTTTCTCAGAGAGGGAGAACGTTCGCTCGAACGTTCATCCCCCTTCGCCAAGAGCCTTTTTCAGGATCGAACGACGACGATAAATCCTTGTAAGGTTAGCGTGGAATTCGTGGCCCGAAACGGAGGAAGAGTGGAAAATGAGGAAGAGAATGAGAAACCGATAGAAAGGCTCAACCTGCCGTGGTGGTATAATTGTCCGCGCGATTCGTTTTAATTGGAAATTACATTTTCGAAAGAGAAAGAAAAATGAAAATGGAAGGGAGAAGAAGGAAATAACATTATCGATCTATCTGTTTTATCCTCGATAGTTTCGTCGATCCCTACCCACCCATCCACCCACCCCCTCTCCCCATCCCCCCCATCCCCCACCATCCCCTCCTCACCCCTCTTTGATCCTTGCCATCTCGTTCGAAAACTTTCCTCCTCTGACTTTTAATCGTTTCTCCAACCTTGAATAAATTTCATCCCCGATAAATTTTATTCCGGGAAAGTTTGAGAAACTAAGAACCGATAATAATGAATAAAAACTCGGCGACCGATAGATCGTTCGTGATTTATTATATATATATATATATATATATATAAAACTAGCGCATTAAAAATAGATATAAAGCGTAAGGGTAATTAAAGAGAAGGAAAGTTAAGTTCCTACGTGACAATCGAACGTGTTCCCGTCCCCTCAGTTCCCACCCCCTTCGTGAATTCCCTCCTCTTCTCGATAGGAAGTTACGCGCTCGTGACGTTTCGCGCTTGCCAGCCACGGGAACAATTTAATACCGTTATTTGTGAAATTGGCACTTATGTACACATCCGCTCCAGACTCGGCTGGTGCGTTCTCGCTGGTTCGTTCGTTCGCTCGTTCGTTCGTTCACTCGCTCGCTCGCTCGCTCGCTCGTTCGTTCGTTCGTTCGTTCGTTCGTTCGTTCGCTCGCTCGCTCGTGCACGCAACGAACGCGTCTCTTTTCGTCGTTCGGAGAACGAGTCCTTCTCCTCCCCCTCTCCTCGTGCCACTCTTTCTCCTCCTTCGCCAGCTCCACCTCCTTCTCCGTGCTTTCCAGGTAGACCGGGGCAAGATCGTAACGGTACTCGCTCGATCGCAACCAGGATGGGATGGAATGGCACGGAGTTACAAGGCGGCGGTTCACTGACCGACCGACCGATCGACTCCGCTCGCGAAGAGGTGGTGCACAAGGAGGCGGAGGAGGAGGACGACGAGGAGGAGGAGGGAGGAGGAGGAGGAGGAGGGAGGAGGAGGAGGAGGAGGAGGAAAAGGAGAAAGAGGAAAGGAGAAACGGACAGGAACGGCGAAGAGAGGGATGAGGAGACAGAGAGAGAGAGAGAGAGGGAGAGAGATAGAGGGAGAGGAAGAGGGGGAGAGAGAGAGAGAGACTCCGTACGTTTCGTGCAAGAAGTGCTACTCTCTCGTGGTCTCGTAACTCGATTCTTAAGCGGATATCGTTTCCACCTTCAGGACGACGTGTCCGTCCTGAAAGGAGATCCTCCTATCGCGCATCAACGCGTTCTCAACATAGTTACTTACGTGGCCCCGAGTTAACGCGATTATCAAGTTCTACTATGTGTTAGATTCGGCGTTTCTTTTCTTTGCTTTTTTCTCTTCCTTGTTCTTTTTTTTTCTTTTCTTTTTGTTTATTTTCTCGATTTTCGCCCTACTTGTAAATTTGTCGATTGTAACGAAGAAATCATTCGTATTAAACTTCCACCTTCGAAATTATTTAAGAAAAATCGTTGGGCAAGTAATCGTGTATTACCGGTCCGCAACTATTTCGGTTAATCGACGAATAATAATCCGTCGGACTATCGAACGTACAGTTTTCTCATAACGTTCTCGAATCGTTGCGAGTTAACGTCGTCAAAAGTTAGATTCGGGTTCCTCGTTAAATCCTATCGGATAAATTCGTATTCAATCCGAAGGATAATGAACGGGATTTATCGTTGTTATCTGACTTTCTGTTCGATCTCGATGATCCGTCAAGTCCCCCACCCCCCTTCTTCTTCTTCTTCTTCTTCTTCTTTTTTCTTTTCTCTCTTCATCTCTCTCTCTTTTCCTTTCTTAGAAACGGGAAGACCAAGGGCAGAGCGCTTTGTTAAAAGAATCGTCCTCGTAGTAGGAAATCGTTGAACGATCGTTAGACACGGTGATTTGCCTGGCAATAATTAATATCGCGTAGGTTGATATCGGTCGTGGACGTCGTGTCGGATATGGCGAGAGGTGTGGGGAGGCTGGTAGGAGGCTAGTAGGAGGCTCGGAGGGGAGGGTCGACCGAGGGGTGGTTGGTAGTTGGAAAGGGGTATGGAACGCGGTGGGCGTCGGCAAAGAGCGAGGGGTGCCGTGCGGAGGATTGCACGACTCGGGGAGGGGGATGGACGCGGTCACCATGGCAACTATGGCTGGGTTCCAGGGAGCTGCCCGATGGTTTGGGTAATGTTCCGCACCTTGAAATGGATCCCTCTCGCATCGCTGGCAAACGGTGTTAGTCGGTACCGAGCGCACGCCTTCATACTCGCACGTGGATCGTTTCACTTTTAATTCTCGAGCTCTCGGCTCTCTTTCGTATTCCGAACTCGCTCTTAAACTGGGAGAATAGAAATCTCTCTCTCTCTCTCTCCCTCTCTCTCTCGCTCCCTCGCGCACGCTTTTGCGTTGTTTCATTTATTTACTTTGCTGATTCATTCTCTTTTCCTTTCTTCGTTCTCGCGTTCGTTCTTTTTTTCTTCATTCATTTATTTATTTATTTATTTATTTCTTCCCTTTCTCGAATTCGACCAATCGCTGTTTATGATTTTTTAACGAAAATGACGAGGCAACGAGTTTCGTGAAAATTAAATAGGCCTCATCGGCGACCATTTCGAAGAATTAGCTGCTCTATTCGAAAATTTAAAAGGCACTACCGCCCATACGTCTAACCGAGAGAAAGATACGAGGGATAGAGATCGTAGGGATGGAAAGTTGGAGAGAAAAAGGGGAACGCCAACGTCCCTCGACCTCGTAGGTATTTTTCATAAGGCACTTTAGCCGAGTGGATTGAACCCAAGGATAATCGCTTTGTGGGCGGTACGAAAGATCCTGTCAAGGACGATGAACTCTGTGAGGATGCAGAGTTGAAAATTTAGAGAGATACGAATCTCGGTAACCACTTCGTCGAAAGATTATGAACATCCTCTGGGCTTAATGGAATTATAAGAATAATCTATTGGAAGAGGGGCGTAAGAGGGAGCGGTGGGTGTGTGGAGGGGAGGGGGGAGGGGGAAGCGAGATCGTACGAAAGACCGAATTTGAACGGTCTATCGGTTAATAAGCAAAAAACAAAAAAGACAAACACAAAAAAAAAGGCCAAGCTATCGTATCGGTGAAAAATCATTAACGTTCCGATATCCTTTAGCGGATTTCGATTCGCGTGAAAGTGAAACGTGGTAAGGGAAATGGGAGGGTGATAGGGGACGGGGGAGGGGACGGGGGAGAGATGGTGTATCGGGTCGAGTAGAACGGGTAGATCGAACCGGTGCTCGTCATTCGCGATCGTACGCTCGCTCTTGAGTCGTTTGGATTCTACCAGAGGAATAAAAGGAAGAAGAAGAAGAAGAAGAAGAAGAAGAAGAAGACGCGGAAAAGAGGATAAAAAGATGGAGAAGGAGAAGGAGGTAAAGGATCGACTTGTTGTACGTCGGCGTAACGAAGCCCGGACGAAATGCAACGTGGCTTATACGGCGATGCGCGCCCAACGTACTATTTAATGGTTACGCCGCTAATGAGAGCTAATTACCGCGTAAATATGGCCACGGCAAACGGGAGAAATGATTACGATAAGCTCCTTGGCCAGTGCTAAAGGAACTCCGAGCCAAATGGAGAAAAGAGAGACGGATAACACGGAGAGATCCGTAGAAAGATCGCTAGAGAAACCTACGAAATCTCGATTCTCTTTTCTTCTACTCTCAGCTTTATACTTCGGATTCGACTTCGACTTCGGCTACGGCTATTCGGTCTACCTCTTCTTCCTCCTCCTTCTCCTCCTCTTCCTGCTGCTGCTGCTGCTGCTGCTGCTGCTGTTGCTTGCCTTCTCAAGGTCCTTTTAGAAAGGATTCTCTCTTGAAAGAAATATCGTCGCAATAAGAAATGTTTCTTATTTCAAGCATCCCGGTGATTCGCGGAGGAAAACACCGAGGATCGGTTTTTGTTTGAACAAGGATATACATGGAATATATGTATCACTACTTATACGTATTATATAGACGTATAAGCTACACGATTTACAGAGCGTTCGTTCGGATATCTATACGGAAAAGAACTGTCTCTCTCTTTCTCTCTCTCTCTCTCTCTCTCTCTCTCTCTCTCTCTCTCTCTTCTTATCTACCAAATACCTCTCCTCGTTTTCCCCTTCTCCATTTCTTCGTTCACGAACGGAAGAGCTTCCACGCAGCTTTACATAAATAACATGGCTCATTTGAGTCTGATATACGACAAGACTAATCGGCGCGCTAGTAGTATGTTATCCAATGTTATCTCACGGCGATTAGACACGAATTTATCTATACTCGACGTATACCCGTTGCCCCCGGGTTTTGATTTGAAAAGAGAAGCGACTCACGCATTCTCCTCTCGCCTGGTCGAGGTATAACACGATCAAAATCGAAGTTGCATGATTTGAGAGTGGGCGTAGGTGGATTTTCTGCAACAACGTCATCGCCGACGATCGCGCTTCGCTCGGTCGCGGATATTCTCATCATCGTCCTGCATCAACGGTCGGTCTACGCTTTCACTCTTACGTCATAACATCCAGAGAATCTTAAAGCTTGCGTCATCGCAAGGATAGGAAGTACTCGGGGCTCCTCGAGCAGAGATTAAACTTACCGATTGACTTCTAAAGTTAGACGCCCGTTAATTAGAGAGAAGCCTGCCTCACTAAAAAGGATCGAACCTTTTTCTCCCTCCTTCTCTCTTATCTTTTTGCTTCTTTTTTTTTTTTTTTTTTTTTTGATTGAAAACCATTTCATCCTCCATTATCGTACTCTTCTCTTAATATATGCAATTGTTATGATAATATCGTTTGCGTTGCCACGTTTTCAGATATTTGTTCTTTTATTTTTTTTTTTTTTTTTTTAACAGATAATTTCGAATGGTTCCAATCGTTTCTCCCCGTTTTTTATCGTGTCGTTCGATTCCGATCGAGAGAGAGAGAGAGAGAGAGAGAGAGAAAGATTGAACAGCAAGAAAATAATGGAAAGAGCGAAACGGAAACGCGCCATGGGAGAGTAGCTTTAAGTCTGACACGCGACTGACGTAAGCCTGGCTCTGTTCGACCGTCGAGGAAAAGGAAGGAAAACGTGCCGAGCGTCGATAATTCAAGCTCGGCTCGCTTGTTCGCTGACGCGTTGATCATTGGACCTTCGAACGAGAAATCTTTCTCTCTCTCTCTCTCTCTCTCTCTCTCTCTCTCTCTCTCTCTCTCTCTCTTTGTCGCTCTTTTTCTCGAACGCACGCACGCACGTAGCTGATTCGAGAAGAACGTTAACGTATCGAGAGTTCGTCTCGTAAAGCCATAACAGCGAATTCCAAAAAGCGATCCGATCGGAAATCCGAAAGAAGGTAATACAAAGGACGATTGAAAATTTTTTTCTAGATGGATCGATAAACGGATAGATAGAAAGATCGATAGATGGATAGATGTATGTATGGATGGATGGATGGATGGATGGATGGATGGATGGATGGATGGATGGATGGATAGATCTATAGTTGGATGGATGAGGGATAATAACGTTTCGTCGTTATAACGACGTTTCAAGGTAACGAAATTGGAAGAAGCTGTAGAATTTCCTGCTAGCACGGAAGTCACGGTCTTGAACGTTAAGTTCAAGGTCACGCGCTCTCCTACTACCTCGGCCACGACTCGGCTCGACCTCTCCTCGGGATCGGAATCGCGATAGAGTGTCGAGTTTAGACGTGACTCGATCTGCCTTGACCAAGCCTTGTGTGCGCTTGCTGCACAGCTGACGTCTCTAATATCTCTCTCTCTCTCTCTCTCTCTCTCTCTCTTCCTTCGTCCGTCCGTCAAATCCGTCAGTCGCGACTTCTCCCTCGTCCTTGTGAAACGGAAACTTTGCGTGCGCAATCGTGCGTCTCTGAATAGAAGAAGCTGATATGGTCGGTGAGAAAGAAAGAGAAAAAAAAAAGAAAAAAAAAAAAAAACAAAAAAAGAGGACGTCGCGTTTGACGCGCGCGAGTATTAAAAGCGTATACGCGTACAAAAGGATAATATAAGCATTAGGAGAAGATAACTGACTATTATTTCCTTATCCACTTTGTGCGAGGGATCGAGATTTTCGAAGAAATAAAATATTCCGATGGAATGGCGCCGCGCGTCCCACGAGATAAACGGCCGATCGATTCCCCCAACCCCCCTTTTGTTCGCGAGTCCATTGTAATGTTGACGCGACGAGGAAGAATGGCGATGGCAGTTCGTTTGAGGAAGAGAGCTCGATCGGGGCTCGGTGTTTCTTCAAAATTGAATTAATCGTTATCGTCTACTGCCGGTCTTGAGAATCGGCGAATACAAATGTTCGACGCGTAATCATCGATTGGTGTTCCTAAGATATTCTTACGCTATAAAAATAGTATAACGCATGCATAATACATTCGGTACACCCGTCGCGAGTCATTGTCCTTTTCCGATTCAATGGATGAATCACTCTTTCCTTTTCTCTCTCTCTCTCTCTCTCTCTCTCTCTCTCTCTCTCTCTCTCTCTCTCTCTCTCTGTCTGTCTGTCTCTCCTTCTCCTCGTTTCTGTATAATCGTGTCGATCGTGCAAATACCTTCCATGCGAGCGTTCCACGCGTTACCATTTAATCGATCGCATAATAACGATAACTCCGAGTGCTTCGAATGGGAGTGAACGTTACAATGCACTTATACGTCGGTTCTCAAAGAAAACAGCGAGAGACGCCACTCGGTTTCTTTGAGTCACGTACCGTAAATCGAGGTCAGGCATAGGTTAATGTGAATAAAAACAGCACGTTGATTATTTCCTCGATGGTGTCGCTTATGAAAGTAAGTAAACATCGCGCTTTTGCCCGCTTGTGTACGTACGTACGTATGCACGCGCGCGCGATAAATAGATCGTCCGAGATGAGGTTTTGTACGAGATAAACAAACGAATAATAAATCCAATGGAAATGTATTCATCTCTAGGAACGATTGGTCTACTCTCGTCCGATGTTAATTCGTACCGAGGTGAGAATATTCAACCTGGCGAAAAGCAATTAGAATCGTTTCGTTCAGGTTGAATGGAGTTAACGAAACCTTTTAACATACTTGACATCGTTTCCGTCGAACGTGTTTAGGTCAGCAAGATTGGCGCGTGCCACTCCTGCGTTCTGTAATCGAGCGGGTAGTTTAAAACGCGCGAGTGGAAGCGAGCGGAGACGAGCGCGAGCCAAGGATCGTCGCGTTACGATCGAGCTGGTGTAGGCTGTGGTGCCCCTGACTTGGGACCGTTCGAGAGGTAAGAGGAATAAACCCTTGACCTACTTTCGAACTACACAGGTGGCTAGATAGATTCGTTGGGAAAAGGATACGTCGGTTAAATAAAATTCGATGTCGTTAACTACGTACGGACAGACCCTCTTTCGTATTTTTATTTATTTTATTTTTATTTATTTTATTTATTGTTTCTCGACAGTTACGAATCGAACGAAGGAGTTTGTTCCGTAAGTAAATGTTTCCGTAGATCGACGAACGTGTGCGACTCCTAATTACGCTATTAAGCACGCAGGACGCGCACTCTACGACGTATTCGAGCGTTTCCATTCATTCGCGAATAGTTTTCAAACGTTCGCTACGATACTACGAGAGCACCCGTAGCCGTTTGTTATACTCGGTTGTATCGTCGATGTATCTACAACGTAACGTCCACTTTTACGTAGGTAAACCGTACGCGCGCATCACCCGTCTAAAACGTATTCAAAGTTCCCGTTTAACTATGGCGCAATGGCTCGTACAAACGCTATTTCACCGATTATAGCGTTACCCATTATAAACGATCCAAATGTACTACGCCAAAGCAGAGTGCTCGCATGGCAGAGCTCATTAGAATCTCGTTCTCGTACATATATGTATACATATATATATATATATATATATATATATATATATATATATACATGCATATATATATATATATATATATATATATATATATATTATTTCGAAAAACGAGATACAATAGGTTCGACGTTAGCACAATATGTACGTCGACGTGTATATAACCCTTTAAATATTACATTAATGTAAACGCGTTAAAGCAATCGTTATAAAGTTATTTTACTCGTTTTGGGTTAATCAATGTCGTGGATTTAACAATATGGAAAGAATATTCAAAGTATGTCGGATGCTTGTAATCCATCGACACGATGACAAACGAGGAAAACGTTGGAACCTACGTAAACGTGGAATGTGTCGCAGGGTGTCGTGCTCGTCGAATCCTTTCATCGCGATAAATAGTCTAGGCCTGTAGGTCGGCCGTAAACGTTGCTTACGCGCGTATCGATAATCCTCTTATCATCGAGAGGATAGAGAAGACATGGCTCTTCGAGAACGAACAGGTTACGTACGCGGGATCGTACTACGAGCAGGTACGACACGCATACAAACGTATATATCGACTTCGTTCAAAGTTTCACGCGAGCGTTCGTCGTGGTCTCTTATCGATTAATCCGGTATCCGTTAAACGAGCGAATCGAGAGTGGATTTAACGAGGGGAAGAACTCGATCGCGCGGGGAAACGCTCGATGTCATTGTCACGAAAGTAAGAAGATAGAAAAGGAAAAGGGCTGACGCATGATCTAGACTTACAAAAAGGAAGATAGAGAACGTGGTTTGGGGTTAATCGATAGCGCAGGTGCTCCGAGGATCGTGCTCGGAGCAACAATAACCACCGTGCGAGAGAGTGGCACACGGCCGTCTCGACCGCACGCGCGTACATTCGTACGTACGTAGTGTGTACGTAACGTACATACGTGTGTGCCTTGATCATGGATCCCCCCCCCCTTCTCGCAGTCGTCGACGTTCGGCGTAGCCACGTTACTGACCTACCCTCGGATTCGTGCGTTATACGAGGGGTTATCGACACCGGCCCCACATGCAGACGCGTCTGGTGAACCCGAAAGGGTGCTGCTGCGGAGGTCGCCGCGAAAAACAATTTCTTCTCCGCTCCCCCCCCCCTCGTCCTCCCCATTACCACGATTTCGGGTTGGTACGTACGCCCTTGGGAACGATCATTTATCGAAATCATTATATTTTTTATTTTTCGTTTATTTTTTCATTTGTATCGATATAATACCGTATTATCGATATAATATCCTGCCCGGGTTATCGTATACGATATTCTTAGGACGAAGTAACACGCGGTTAAGGTGAAAGTCGCCAAGGGAAAGAAACGCAGTCTCGAGCAGTTACTAACGCCGTTATAGGAAGTCATTACACCCTCCTCGTATATTTAGCACATTCACCGTTGCAGCCGTGGCCGTCGGCAATGGACTCGATCTGGCAGTGAGCCATTATTCCCACATATGATGACGTTGCAAGGCTGCATTATCTAATATCTACCCGCGTTCGAGTATCTCGATATGTTATTTGTTGTGTGTCGCTTACCCGACGTTTATAAACTCGAACACGCGAACGCGTACTACTAGCTTGCTCCACGTTTAATACATGTCGTGTTTTACATGCCCGTCTCTACGTATTAGAAAATAATTAATCCTTGACGCGCCGAATAACGAAACTTCGTTGAAATTTTATCGTAGCGATATTATCACTAGGACGGCGTTGCGACGTTATCGTCTATCGTTCACAGAACCGTTACGAATTTTTTTTCTTTCATGGGCTGACGGGGCCGCGGTGCGGAGGGGGGATTGGGGGAAGGGAGGGAGGGGAAGGAGGAGGAAATAACTCGACGACAATTATTTCGATGAATCGCTTTCACCGACAATTTCATCGGAGCCAATTGGAAGAAATCAAAAAGATATTTCGGAAACATCTTCGCGATTCGTCGACATCTCTCTCCTGGTCTCGAGTGAGACGTCTCCTCTCTCTCTCTCTCTCTCTCCTTCCGGCACGTTTTCCCTCTTTCTCTCTTTCCGATTCACGTGGAAGCAACGTTGCGTGGAGGTGAACTCGCCACGTTGCCAAGTCGATCGAGTCGCAACAGCTTTCCCGTGTTGAAAACACGCGGGCCTCCTCCTCCTCCTCCCTCACCTCTTCCTATTCTTCATCTTCCTCCTCCATTTCTTCTTTTTCTTTATCTTCTTCTTCTTCCCCTTCTTCTTCTTCTTCTTCTTCTTCTTTTTCCACTTTCGCGAAGAATCGAGACAGAACAGACCAAAGAATTTCTTCTTTCGAATCGATCGATCGATCGATCGGTCCACACCTCCATTTTATGGTTTCGTTAAGCAGGAATAAAAATGTACATTTCTTTAATTTTATTCTAATTCATTTAATTCGTTTCTTTCCTAAACGATTAGAAAATCATCCGTCGAAGAATAATACCCATAAAAATTGTGTTCCGTGATATTTTCTACGTGGAATTGTATCCAATATTTATGGAAGTAACACGTCGGAGAAAAGAATTTGCTTTATCACATTGCGGTTTGAGGATCGGAGAAGGGGGTATATACGTCGTGTGCACCGAATGCCACAACACATTGGCCTCGAATTAACGAATCCTTGAACAACCGTCAATCTAAAGGTCCTTGATCCTCTTCGTCGTAATCCAAAGTAACGATAATACCGAAGGCTTTAAGGATTCGTGTCAATTTCATATGGTTACCTACTTATCTATCTACCTTATCATCGATCCATGCTTCTTTTCTTTTCCTTCTCCTTTCCTTTCTTTTATTTTTCTTTTTTCTTTTCTTTTCCCTTCCTTTCATTTTCATCGTTTCTTGTTTTTCTTCCTTAAAATTTTTATTTTTCTTTCTTTCGGTCGATATGACTATCGGCAATGGTAATAGACTTTGATACGTTTGCACCGTGATATCTCGGAAAACGAAATACGTAGTAAATTCTCTTTGAAATGCTTTCAAAATGCTTTGGGCACTTTCTTGCGTCACGAAAGATCGGAACGGAGTCCGATGGGGAGAATGATTTGGGTCGTGACCCAGATTCTCCCCGGCGGTTTCTTTCTCTTTCCCCTCACCGTTCTCTTCCAACTCCGTTCACTCTCTTTTCCTCTTGCACTCCCCGTCACCGCGTCCAACGTTCTATCGGTTGTACTCCTTGCTGCATACACCGTTCGCTCGAGTCGTTACATCGTCGGAAGAACTGTAATTGGACGACGGGCCGTCTGAGATAGCAACTAACGGTCGTTCGGATGATTCCATCGAGATTTGAAAGATTTCTGAAGCTTAAGGAAAGGGACAGTAGGATAAATGACTCATTGAAATCGTAACAACTTTGTAATCTTATCGAGAAATATAAATTCGGCTCGACAAAAGGGCGTTATCGTTTTACGGTCATTTACGGACACCATATCTTTCTTTCTTTCCTTTTCTTTTTTTTTTTGTTCTTTTTGTTTTCGTTTCCGTTTTTATTTTTCTTGCCAAGAGTACGAAGGTCGACGAGATCGTTCGGCGAATCCGAGCTAAGGTACGCTGAGAAGGGACGAGCAACAAGTACTAGCTAGTGTTTTTTTTTTTTTCTTTTTTTTTGTTTTTCCTGGTTAAGGGACTTATTCGTGCGGAAAAAATACTTCGGGATCGTTCGCATCAATTAATGGTGTCGTAAAGCTATGATCATAAATTTCTAGGCTCGATAACAATGCGCGCTAGACCGTAAACCCATGTAATACCTACGTTAGGTATGTGTCCTCTCTCTCTCTCTCTCTCTCTCTATTTCTCTTTCTCTTTCTCTTTCTCTCTCACTTTCCTTTTCAATCCGAAGTAACAAACCCATAAGATTTCAAGGTAAACAGCGACTGACAAATTTGGTATTGAAGGAGACACCCTCGTTAGCGTCGCTTTTTAAAAGTTCTTTCGAGTTAGCCCATAGAATAGACGACAAAGAGAGAGAGAGAGAGAGATTCTACTTT
>OU426851.1:20223737-20238737 GCA_911387685.1 Dolichovespula media
TCGTCGTCGTCGTCGTCATCATCTCTCTCTCTCTCTCTCTCTCTCTCTCTCGCTCTCTCTCGCTCTTTCTGTGAGACTCCTTTTGCTGCGCTTCGATCATCGGCATTGCTCGTTTTCGTGCGTCCTCGTGCCCCCTCGTATGGCCCCGTCGATCGGCTACTACCTCCCTCTTCCTCCCGCTTCTCCTCCTCCTCGTCTCTCTCGCTCTTTGTTGTCAGTGCCTCCGTGAATTCCATCGCGCGCTGTCGCTGCGTCGGCCCGACGCTCTTCTCGACTTTCGCTCAAGGATTATTCCCGTCTTCTTCTTCATCTTCTTATTCTTCTTCTTCCTCTTCGTCTTCTTCTTCGTCTACTTTCTTGGCCGTCTCCGTCTCGGCGACGGTACAACAACAACGTTTCACGCGAGTCGTAACGTCTGCTCGTTTCCGTGGATGGCCTTCGATCGATCGATTCACCGCGTATGTTCCTCATCTCTCTCTCTCTCTCTCTCTCTCTCTCTCTCTCTCTCTCTCTCTCCGTTTTTCTCTCCCTGTCAGTAAGTCAGTAAGTCAGTCAGTTTCCGTCGCTCAGTTGCTCCTATCGACTCCGCGCTTATTATTACATATCGGATCGCGGATCGAAAGCGTTTTTTTTTTTTTTAAGGCTCGTTTTCGCTTATATGCGCGTTCAGTCTCGTTCGTCGCCACGTTTACCCCCTTATACGAGGTGTGTATCATTCGATCGTTTACGTTTTACAGGAGCAAACAAACATCGTCCTGAACTTTGACAAGGAAAACAGGAAGGAAGGGATAGGAAGAGACGAGTACTCTACGGTTACTACTGCTGCCGCTGCTGCTGCTGCTGCCGTTGCTGTTGCCGTTGCTGCTGCTTGTGCTGCTGCTAGCCCGTGACACGATCAAGTTGGAAACGCGCCTTGTTTTCTCTTTCTCTTCGTCTTTGGGAAAATAAAAAAGAAAGGAGAGAGAGGATAATCGAAGAAGAAATATATATATATATATACAAACCATCGAGGAAGAAAGAGGATTATATATATATATATACACACGCATACATCTACATACATACATACATACACACACACACAAATACATACACAGAGAGGATATAGTGGTGAAGATCGGTGCTGATTGTGTTTTGTGCTCTAACCAGTGTTTGTTAACGACGAAAAAGGCGACGGCCCGTGCAATGGCCGTTTCAAATACTTCGACTCCTCTTCCTCGTTGAGAGAACTCTGTCTCCCTTTTTTCTTTCTCTCTTTCTTCCCCTTTCTCTCTCTCTCTCTCTCTCTCTCTCTCTCTTTCCCCTCCCTCTCTATCTCTATTTCTCTTTCTTTTCGTCCTCTCCGGTTTTTCCGTTTCCGTTCTCCTCTTCGTCCGTGGTTCGTGCCGCGAGTGGGTGCGCCGATCGAAAAGTGTTGCTTCGAGAGAGAGAGAGAACCAGCGCGCGCGCCACACAAGTGTGCCCTTGGAATAAGTGTCGATCGATGGGAAAATATAAAAAGTAGTAGTAGTAGGAAGGAAGGGAGGGAGGGAAAAAAAATAAGAAAATAAATAAATAAATAATAATAAAGAGGCTGTACTACACGCATTTTCGTTTCGTGCTGCTCGTTCGCGCTACGACAATACGACTACTCGTGTGAATATAATAAATGTAATGAATAAGTGAGAGGTGTTATATTATCGTCGGGTTTGATATCGATAATATCAAGTGTGAGCATCGTCCTTCTTAAACGCCGCCCCCCTTCCCCATACATATATATATATATATATATTATATATATACACACACACACCCCGCCTCTCATTGTGGATTATTATTTATTGGATTTACCGCACCGTCGACGAAGGAGTGTGAGATACCACATCGGGCCCCAAACGGAGGAGGATCGCCAAAACGGGATTTCTACCGACAAACTCGTGGAGAGATTCACTGTTTATGTGAGTAAACTCGAATAGATTATCCATCTCTCTTTCGAACGCGTTGCAGGGAAAAGGAAGGAAAGAAAGAAAGAAATCAATCGGTCGATCAAAAAGCGAAGGAAAAAAGGGGGGGTGGGTCGGAGGTTCGCGAAAAAGTCCTCTTTAGGCGTACGAAAGAAACAGCGAGACGAAAGAGAGTCGGAGAGTGTGTGTGTGTGTTTGTGAGAGAGAGAAAGAGAGAGAGAGAGTTTATCGCTCGATCGGCTGCCATCTTGTTATTTGTCGTCGAGGTTACGCGTTCGATTCGACGATCCCTTCGTCGGTCGTGTTTACGTTCTCGTATTACGTCTCTTTCTCTCTTTCGCTATCTCTGTCGCATTCCCTCTCCCGCTCGTCGCGGTTCCCTCTTTTTTTTTCTTTTCTTTTTTTTTTTTTGTTTTTTCTTCTATACCCGACCTCGTCCTGTCGTTCCCTTTTTATTTATTTATTTATTTATTCTTTTTTGTTTTATTTTTATTTTTTTCTTCTTTTTTTTTCTTGTTCTTTTTTCTTTTTTTTTATCTTCCTTCCTCTCCTCGTAAACTCTCCCGTGCGCGCGGTTCGCGAAGCGTGGCTCGACTTTCCTCTTTTTTTCTTTCTTTCTTTCTTTCTTCCCTTTTTCTTTTCTCTTCTTTCCTTTCTCGCTAGCTCGGCCGAACTTCCAACGCGGATCGTTCGGCTCCGTGCATGTCCGAGAAAGAAGAAAAAAGAGAAGAAAAAAAAACGGTACAGACGCGTCGGAGATAAAAAAGAAAAGCGTTTCTCTTGCTTTCTTTCTTTTTTTTTTTTTCCCATGAGTTCTCTCTCATAATATATATATATATATGTATATATATATATGCTGTTTATTTTGAGTAATGTAAGTTCATATTAAAAAAAAAAAAATTAGATATCACATAATTTGCGTTTAATTTGGTGTGAACTTTTTATTTACAACTAGTTAATATTTGATATCTTAAAAAAAAAAAAAATAATTGCCAATGCTTTGTTCAATTTAATAATAATTGGTCAATAAAAGAGAAAGCGTTAGCGATCGATTGGAATAGTGATCTAAGTTCAATTTCCTTAGGACATAGCTGACGGGGGTCACGTGATTATTCATTTGTTTTATTTCACGTGTCGAAGATAACCTCACTTATTTTACCTTTACCATTGACTGACTAATTATGAAAATGGCGGTGTACGTTCATTTACACGCCGTAAATATATATATATATATAAATAAAAAATATATATATATATATATATTATTTTAATTAAATTTGCCTAAAAGAAATTTATATAATGAAATAACATATTGATATAAATTAATAGAAAGACCGCCATACTCTACATAATTAATTTCTAATTTCGAATCGACTAACGTGCCGTTAACCTTAAATTTTCTCGAAACGACGACAACAACAACAACAACAACAACAAAAAGAATGGGCTTGCACCACTTTCAAAAACAAACGGTCCGTTCATATAATTTGCTTGCGCACGTATCTGTGGCTCTGGTTAGAAAAAGTGTCTTACATCGTGCGTACAATTCGTAAGAGGGGAAAGAAAAAAAAGATCTATAGATCGCAACGTTATCGTCTAAGTGAAAGAGCGATCTATATTCTCGATATTATTGCGTTTGCGTGTTTTTATTAATTCTTTATTATTCGTCGAGATCTCGAAGATGTGTTATTCGTTCGTTCGTTCGTTCGTTCGTTCGTTCGTTCGTTCGTTCGTTCGTTCGTTCGTTCGTTCGTTCGTTCTTATATCGATTCGTCGTAACGTCGTTAGCATCGTCCTCGTTTTTCGGAGAAACGAGCAACGAAAGGAAAGAGAAAATATTTCGAGACTACGTCTACGTTGCGTGCGTGCGTGTGTGCGTTCATAAATTCGTACGTACGTACGTACGTACTCCGAAAGTAAGCAAAGTCATCGTCATGATCTTACGTCATGACGGCATGGCGTGGCGTGGCGTGGTGGTATGGCGTGGCGCGGCGGAAACTTGGCGAAGGTCGAACCCGTGTCGGATCGTCTAGTTCGAATGCGAGTACATACGTACACGGCGAGTCTCGAATTCTCTCGACTTTGCACTTGATTAATCCGTTAATATGTATCAACAACGATGATACGCCGTCACGAGAAAGCTAAAAAGATATATAGAAACTTTCGTACAAGTTTTAACGCCTTAACGAGCTTTATTACGATATTATGTCTTCGGCTTTATCGACTCGCGATAAGATTAATAAGATAGTTTACTAGAAATCCATAGGTTATGCTTATACCGTATCGATCGTGTTCTTCCTTGTTAAAAATATTTTATCTCTTTCTCTCTTTCTCTTTGAAATCGTCATCGTCGTCGGGGAATACACACACACACACACACATATTTACGATTTTATTAATCGTTCATTCGCGTTCGATTCTCTCCTCGTTGGAAAGAGATTCATTTGGATTAAGGCATCGACAAAAGTGAAACGAGCTTACATCTGCTACTCCTTCTTATATCATATTTATACGCGATTATCCGTCTTCTTGGTAAATTCATATTTTATTCAAAGAGGAAGGATAGAGCTCTCCCCCCTCTCTCCTCCTCCTCCTCCTCCTCCTCCTCTGACGCACGCTCGCGCTATCTATCTGTCTCAAATTTCGTATTCGTACAGACATGGTTAATTATTTATCGTCTCTTAATAATCTAACGTTAAACAGTTTCCTTAATCGAGAACGTTGAATTATTCAGTTATTATTTTGCTTTGGTCCAGTCGTCGTCATCGTCGTCGTCGTCAACAATCAACAACAGCAACGTTGCGTCCTCGTCAATTTCATTCGTACGATCTTATCACGTTAAAAGGTGCCATGTTATTGGTCAACGACAAGCTTCACGCAACGATCGATGCGCAAAACTTGGACGTTTCGTTGAAAACAAAATGAATTATATATATATATATATATATATATAATAATAATAATAATAAGGAGAGGAAAGAAAAGAACAAAATAACGTCATTTTCGTCGTCTTCTTCGTCAGCATTTGTTTCGCTCGACGACTTCGGTCCGCGCTTGTTCCGCGCTGCTGTTTGCAAACAAAGACTTCTTTGCGCTTTTGTCATGCTCGAGCAACGTCGGTTGTTTCGATTCTTCCGTTTCTCTCAAGGGACCAACCGCGCACCGAAGTCGTCGATTCCAAATATATATATATATATATATATATATATATATATATATATATATATATATATATATATATATATAACACTACTCTCGTATTGCTCGCGATCTACGCGCGCGCGCGCGCGCGCGAGTTAGTATACGTGTGTGTATATACGCACGCGTAGCAGATCGAGAGAGACCTTTTGTTAAAAATTTCGAAGAGGGTTTATAAGAAGCACATGGAAGGAGAGAATAATAGAACGCGCGCAATGGTAATCCCATTCGAGAAATCTTTCGAGAAAGGAAAACAATTTACGTTTTATCTTTATTTGGCTTAGTCGCTTTTAGAGAGACTTTTTCCCAACTCCATCTCGAGAGCTTCTTTATATTTGAGTTATGTTAGGAATTTATGATGACGACCGACCGTCCGTTCGACCGTCCGACCGTCCGATCGACCGATTCATTATCGAGTACTCGAGTATATTTCATTTCGACGAAGAGCGATAAGATTCGTTTATAAGCGTTGGTGAGTCACGCACAGGCTTCGTCGCCTGAAATTTAACTTTTATAGGAAATTATTTTCTTACTTCTCGTAGTTTCCTCTCTCTCTCTCTCTCTCTCTCTCTCTCTCTCTCTCTCTCTCTCTTTCCCTATCTCTCTCGATTACAACGCGTTAATTCTTCCTCTTCTCCTTTCAGTTCCGTCGTTCCCTTCCCCTTTTGTAATTTCGTAGTCACCCTTTTTGCCTAGATCTCCCTTTTCCCTTCGGTAGTTTTCCAAGAGGATTTAACGACGGTTCGCGCGTCTCGACTGGGTGGGCGGGCGGGCGGGCGGGGGGAGAGGGCTACCTTCTCTCTACCGTCTAGAAAACTTTTCTGGACGAGATTCAAGCGTGGAAACTCGAACGAGCATGAACGGAAGATAGAAATAGAGATAGATAGATAGAGAGAGAGAGAGAGAGAGAGAGAGAGAGAGAGAGAGAGAGAGAGAGAGAGAGAGAACGTGTCGTTTAGAGTGACTCATCGTTTGTCCGGCCTTTGTTAACGATTTAAAGGAAAAAAGAAAAAAAAAAGAGAGGAATGAAAAAAAAAAGAAATAAACGAAAGAAGGAAAGAAAGTAAAGGAAAAACGAATCGTCGTTAATTGAGACGATTTTATCAAAATCGTTAACGGGATACTCTATTCCGCTAGAAAGTACTCTCCGTAAACGAATAATCTCCGAACAATTAGACGAAAGTTCATTCGTACCTTTCGCTCCGAAAATCACAGTCGAATCGAATCGAATCGAACCAAATCGAATCGAATGGAATTTGCTTGTGTCGTTCGACGACGTCGACGATTACACTACGACTTTGACTACGCGACGACGAAGACGAAGACGACGCTGTTGCAATTTGGCCGTGACAGCCGTAGGTGCAAGTTTGTGTTCTATCCGTGCGTTTTAACATACCCGTTTAACACGGCCAGTGAATCATCTCCCATTGGTTCGATTTTCTGCGAACATATTTTCTTTTTTTTTCTTTTTCTTTCTTTTTTTTTTTTTTTTTTTAATCATCCACGCTCGACGTGGATATTTCCTATCTGATTTTTTTTTCTTTTTCTTTCTTTCTTTTTTTTTTTTTTTTTTTTTTTATATTCGCGATTAATAAGTGTACGACCTCTTTCGTACGATATATTTCGATTATCGAGGAGATGGGCTTGTTTACTAAAATCGTTGTGTGTAAGTACGATTGAAGGAAAGTTACGGGAGAGAATGTAAGGTTTATTTCGAAGGTGTAGGAGAAGGACAATGAGGTAAAGGAGTGGGGAAAGGTGTGTTGTGTGTGTGTGTGTACGCGCGAGCGCGCGCGTGTATACAGTATTAGTAGTAGCACCAGCAGTAGCAACAGTAGTAGTAGTAGTAGTAGTAGTAGTAGTAGTTCGCTATATAATTATTCGCAAAGCGTAGCTATTTGCAAGCAAATTAATCGCGAGGCGTTCCAGTAACCTTATTACTAGTACGCTCTCGCTTTCTCTCTCTCTCTCTCTCTCTCTCTCTCTCTCTCTCTGTCTCTCTCTTTGCTGTGCTCCAAGAAGCGAGAATCCGTGCGTGGACGAGACCACAGGAAACTCTCTCAGTCTGCTGCCAACCGTTTATCGATTCATTACGTCGACTATATACGTAGAAACACACATATATACATAGTACAAGTTCGCATAAATCGTTACGTCTCCTTTCGAGAAAGAGAGAGAGAGAGAGAGAGAGAGAGAGAGAGAGAGAGAGAGAGAGAGAGAGAGAGAGAGAGATTAGTTTACGTATTCCGTTCGACGAGCACGTACGAAATCGTGAACAATTAGCGGTAACGATCGAACGATTTAATATTTGAATTTTCACGATAAATCTTAAGACACGTTTTGACAATATCGATTGAAAACGTTAACTCGAAGGAAAGGGGATCGAATGGTGGATGGATAGGATAGCAACATAGATCGATCGATAAATTCGCGAATGATAATATTTTTTGCACGATGAGGTTATGTGAGCGACACAACGAGGGATCGATCGTATAGTTCGGATAAGATCGACGCGTGATTATGGTCGGCGATGTCCGTACGACTCTGTGTCGTGATTTATGACCAAAGCCGTAGTGGTGGTGGTGGTGGTGGTGGTGGTGGATGGGTAGGTAGGTTCTTTTTTCCTTCTTAAAAGGTGGAGTGGGGTGGGGTGGGGACGAAGAAATCAGCTCCGCTAAAGCATATAAAGTCTATCCTCTGAAGGATATTAATCCATTTTGAAATCCTTCGCGTTCCATAATATCCATTCATTTTTTCCCACCACAACTCGTCAAACTTTCTTCTATTATTCTCTATTTTTTGTCTCTATCTATTCGTATATCTCGCGTGCGTATCTTAAAGAGATCGATGACGCTTAGAGTACATATTATGATAGGCGATAATAATATCGTACCGATAATACTAATTCTATTTATGATAATGTATATATATATATATATATATATATATACATATGACAGAAATGAGACGATTGAAATAAAATGCTTAATGGAGTTCGATATAATGGAATGAAGGAGAAGAAACTCGAGGAGGGAATTGAGAGAGCTAAGAGAGCAGACTGGGTGTTAGCCAAGGTACACACAAACGCGCACACCACACACACACACACACACGAGTACGGGAACGAAGCGTATATACGTATCGATGGATCGTGAAAGAATGTGCGTGTACCGAGGAGAAATCGCGTTGCGCTCATGGGTTCTACACGTGTGGTGTGTGTTTGTTCCCTATGCGCGACTACGAGAAGCCCACTTTCACGCGAAGCGGCCTGGAACTCGAAAGATTCCTAGTCTCTCTCTCTCTCTCTTTCTCTCACGCACTCACATACATTCTCTCATTCTCTCATATTTCGTCGTTTTAATTGCGTTAACGTGCAAAATGTTCGCTAGACAGATAATTCGTACGAAAACAATTTAACCGCTCGCACGAGATTTATATATATAGTTCATGTCGCGACCTCCGTACGTACGAAAGGAAAGAAAAAGAAATAAAAAAAAAAAAAAAATATCGTTTCGAGGACCAATAATACATTATGTATCCGTTATTCGCGAGCGATCCAAACGAAAAGAATACAGAGGAGGAGCTCGGTGAGCGCTGACTTTTCAAAACCTTCCATATTTATTATTATTCATTATTATTTCGTCGAGGTTCGAATAAATTCGCGATTGCTTCCTACACCACCCCCTCCTCCCCTTGCCCCCTTCACCGTTGTGTGTCGTGCCTCGACAGAAATAGTATGACGCGTGAAATGACGAGAGTTTATCGATCAATCTTCACCTGTAGATTTCTTTTTTCTTTTCTTTTCTTTTCTTTTCTTTTCTTTTCTTCTTTATATATATATATATATATATAATCGTCCGGAACAACCGAATATAATTCCCGTCTCGTTTATTCGCATCTCGTTCGAATTTTCTCTCTCTCTCTCTCTCTCTCTCTCTCTCTCTCTCTCTCTCTAATTCGCTTCGTAACTATCTTCGTTCAGTCACGGAATCGAATGGCCACGGAATATATATATATATATATATATATATATATATATATATATATATATGCACACACATACGCGCGCGCGCGCGCGCGCATATAGGCACCATAGCGAATCGACGATAGCGTTTACGAACGAGGACGATGGAATTCGCTCGACGCTTTTCGCGGATCGTGGACGATTGTTGTTGCGGCTGAAACGCGTTGCTACGCGAACTTGCTTTACTCGCTTGCTTGTTCGTCCGCTCGCTCGTACGCACGTATGTCCTCTGTCTGTCTGTCTGTCTGTCTGTCTGTCTGTCTGTGTGTGTGTGTGTGTGTGTCCTCTGTGTGTCGTTCGTGTGTAGTATGGTAAAAGCGCACGCTGCGATCGGTAGAAAGTTCAATAACCAAAACACGAGCCCCAGACCATATCCGTTAACGTTCGAAGAGCGGTTCGCGCGTGGCTTCGGGTTGCTACCTGTGTCCCACGGTATCGCGTACAACAAACGCGCCCGACGAATTTCATTTCTCCATCGGAATCGGAAAGAGGAGAGGGAAGGAGGGGTGGGGGGAAGAATCGTGCGTATCGCGCTACTCTTCCGATAACTCCTACAGATTTTCCCTTAAAGTGATCGCAATTCTGTTTTTTTTTTTATTTTTTTTCTTTTTGTTTTCCTTATCTAATTTCGATTGTAAAAGGGATGACTTCTCCATCGGTAGGGGGAAGGGGGGGGGGGGTGGAAGGAATCGCGTGTATATAGCGCTTCTCTTTCGATAACTCTTTCATATTTCTCCTACAAAATGATCGCTATTTTGTTTATTTTTTGTTTATTTTTACTTTATCTAATTTCGATTGTAAAAGGAATGACTTCTCCATCGGTGGGAGGGGGGGGGTATCGCGTGTATCGCGCTTCTCTTTCGATAACTCCTACAGATTTTTCCTCAAAATGATTGCTATTTTGTTTTCTTTTTTGTTTTTGTTGTTTTTTTCCTTATCTAATTGCGATTGTAAAAGGAATGACTTCTCCATCGGTAGGGAACAAAAATGAATCGTGTTTATAGCACTTCTTTTTCGATAATTCCTACAGATTTTTCCTCAAAATGATTGCTATTTTGTTTTCTTTTTTGTTTTTGTTGTTCTTTTCCTTATCTAATGTCGATTGCAAAAGGAATGACTTCTCCATCGGTGGGAGGAGGGGGGGGGGATCGTGTGTATTGCGCTTCTTTTTCGATAACTCCTACAGATTTTCCATCAAAATGATTGCTATTTTGTTTTTGTTTTTTTTTTTTTTTTCCTTATCTAATTGCGATTGTAAAAGGAATGACTTCTCCATCGGTAGGGGGAAGGGGTGGAAGGAATCGTGTGTATCGCGCTTCTATTTCGATAATTCTTTCATATTTTTCCTCGAAATGATTGCTATTTTGTTTTTTGTTTTTTTTCCTTATCTAATTGCGATTGTAAAAGGAAATGACTTCTCCATCGGTAAGGGGGAGGGGGCGGCGGAAGGAATCTTGTGTATAGCGCTTCTCTTTCGATAACTCTCATATTTTCCCTCAAAATGATTGCAATTTTGTTTTTTTTGTTTTTTTTTTTTTTGTTTCTTTTTCCTTATCTAATTGTGATTGTCAAAGAAATGACTTCTCCATCGGTAGAGGGAAAAAAGAATCGTGTGTATCGCGCTTCTTTTTTGATAATTCATACAGATTTTCCCTCGAAGTGATTGCTATTTTGTTTTGTTTGTTTGTTTGTTTGTTGGTTTGTTTTTGTTTGTTTTTGTTTTGTTTCTTTTTCTCTATCTAATTGCGATTTTAAAAGAAACATGACTCTATCGTAGGTCGTCGAAGAAAGTCGAGGAGATCCGTGACTCGATTCATTTGAACACTTTCTCTCTCTCTTCCACCCCTCCCCCCCTCTTTGTCTCTGTCTCTGTTTTACTTGTTTTGTCTTTTTTCTTCATCCTTTCGTCGTCGAACGAAAAGTTCGAAAGGATTAGTGTCCAGAGAGAGAGAGAGAGGGGGGGGAGACATAGAGAGAGAGAGAGAGAGAGAGAGAGAGAGAGAGAGAGAGAGAGAGAGAATTCGTAGAGAAAAGAGATGAAGAATAGTCAAACCACCGAGAGGGGGGAGCTTTTTGGACGTTGATAGAAGAGAGAGAGAGAGAGAGAGAGAGAGAGAGAGAGAGAGAGAGAGAGAGAGAGAGAGAGAGAGGCAAGCTCTTTGGTATCAGGAAGCGGAGTCGGATTTAGTCAGTCTCGATGCTTCTTGTGCTTCGCGTAGATCGACGAGGAGAGAAACCCGCGTGCCGTGAAGCGGCCCTTGGTAGAAGGAGTCAAGAGGATGAAAGGATGAGAGAGAGAGAAAGAGAGAGAGAGGGACGAACGAGGGGAGAGAGAGAGAGAGAGAGAGTGAGGGAGGGACGAACGAACGAGGAGAGAGGGGTGGGAGGTTGGTAGGTGGGTGGTGTGTGTACGGCCGATGATCCCTTCGGAAAGGAAGAGAACTCGAGCGAGAACGGATCCGATCGATAGCAGCAGCAGCAGCAGCAAGCAGAACAGAGCAGAGCACGGCCCAACCACCCTCCACCTCCCGCTCTTGGAATGCCGCTTCGGATAATTGGTAGGACGAACGAGAAGAAGAGAGGACTCGTGCCAATCATCGTGTTTCTCCTTAGCAATTCGAATGTGTGAACTACGAACGATGATATACGTTGATTGCCTTTACTCTACTTCTTCTTCTTCTTCTTTTCTTCTTTTTCTTTTTCTTCTTCTTTATATCCTTATCCTTCTTATATCCTCTCCTCTTCTTATCTTCTCGATCGAGATATATACGTATACATATATATATATATATATATATATATATATATATATATATATATATATTTTCTATGACTTCCATTACGTTTCCCTATTCGTTCTTTCGAAAACTTTCTATTTATTTATATATATATATATATATATATATTATATATCAATTTATTTATATATATATATTATGTATCAATTTATTTATATATATATATATTATATATCTATTTATATATATATATATATATATATATATATATATATATATACATATATATATTCGCGTCCAAATCGTACTCGGCGAGGGTTCATTTCTTTTCTCTCGTTTAATTTCTTCTCTCTCTCTTTCTTTTTTTTTTTTTTTATTTTTTCGTTTCGTTTCTCGTCGTCGTGTTTCCCTTTCGTTCTATTTTATTCCATTCTATTTTATTTTTTACTTCCAACCCCTCTCCCCCGTCCCTCCTCCCGTCTGCCTTATCGAAGAGAATAGGATAATAAGAGAGAGGAACGAGTAGTGACATTATCGATTAGCCAGTTACATATTTTACGGTCAAATTATAAAGGTTTAAAATAAAGTGACCGTAACTTCCAACGCCATTTGTAATATTCACTTTTTAGTAAGATCCCAGAGGAAATCGTTCCTTCTTCCTCCTCTTCTTCTTCTTCATCCTTCTCCTTCTATTTCTCTTGTGTTATCTTTCTCCTTTACTTTAGAATCGGACGGTGAAAGTTTTGCTTGGTAGAAATCGGTCTCGCTTCGTAGAAGACGTATATATATTCCGCTTGATAGAGAGAGAAAGACAGACAGAGAGAGAGAGAGAGAGAGAGAGAGAGAACCGAGTAAATAAATAAGTCGAGAGACCGTCGTGCAATTAGTATCGCACAATGAGTCGAGTTGTTCTACTCGGTGTACCGTAATGCTCGCACGGCCGTTGCTGGAAACAAAGACGTAAAGCGGCGGGTCCTTTAATCCTTTTTTCTCTCTCTCTCTCTCTCTCTCTATCTCTCTCGTTCTCTTTCATTTTCTCTTTCAATGTCCGTGAGAGGGTGAGAGAGATGGTGAGGAGAGGAGAGGAGAAGAGAGCAGAGCAGAGAAGAGCAGCAGAGTATAGCAGAGTATAGCAGAGCAGCAGAGTCTGATGGCGAGGAGGCACCTCTCTCCGAGGTTTGTCTCTCTTTGTGCGCTTCGCCACGCACCATACACGGGTTAGCCTTTTGCAAACTATATCCCTGACCGGCGCTCAATTTGGCGCTCGCTTACCGAGTCAACGATTCGCAACCGTCGAGTGGGATATATATTTCATTTATATCCACCACTTTACTTACGCTTTTAATTCTTTCAATTCCATTTTTTTCCCCTCCTCCTCATCCTTCTCTTCATCCACTTCCTCCTCATCCTCCTCCTCCTCCTCCTCCTCCTCCTCCTCCTCCTCCTCGTCCCAACGATTACGAGAAGCGAAAGGGTTGTCTACGAAGGACACCATTGTCCTTCGACGCGTGAAACGAAAACGAACGAGATACGATTCGTGTTCGTTAATAACAGATTTCTCGTCGATATTAACGATTATTACAATCGACGAATGTGGTAAAATAATCGATCCGATTCGAGATGATATCGCCGTTAAACGACAAACGTAAAGTTTTATCGAGTTTTCGTCTCGGGAATTTTAACCCAAACGAATCTCCGTCATCATTCATTCGTCGATGCCGATCTCACCTCCCCCCCCTCTTCCCTGCTGGCGCTTACGAAAGTTTTAACAAAAGGAAAATTCACTCGTAAACCAACGTCGACATTCATTCCTCGATCGAAATTTATAGATAGAGAATGAATACTTGGGTAAAGCTCATCGATTAATAATGGACATATTTGAACTCTGAAGGAGAATTATAATTCTAATGATATTGCCGGGGGAAGGGGGGAGGGGGGAAGGGAGGGAGGGAGGGCGAAGTAATCGAACAACTTTCTATCAATTAATGGGATAAACCAACCGATGAATAATCAATTTTATCGGGGAATCAAAGTACTCGAAAGATTAAAATATAATATAAAAGCGTGAGGGGGAGCCGTGCTCTTACGTTGGTCGAGTTACATCGAAAACGAGTCGGAACTCTTTTTCAGTTTTCGATTTAAAGGGAATGAGGGAAGGGGGTGGGGAGGGGATGGGGGTGGGGGTGGAGACGAAAAAAGGGAGAAATAAATAAAAGGATAACTCTAATTGGCTTTGGACGATCAAACGGCGCATACACCGGGAGTTCCGTACCCGTGCGAAATATTATATAATGATTAACGTTGACTGTGAGCGAACGAGAGAGAGAGAGAGAGAGAGAGAGAGAGAGAGAGAGAGAGAGAGAGAGAAATAGAAAAAGATATAAGAGGGCAAAGATAGTTGGACAGAGATGGAATGGGAATCGTTTTAAAGTCGACAACGATGCTTTATATCGACGCGCGTTTCCGATGCGGAAATCTGCTTTTATTTGCATAAATCTCGAAAAAAGAGGGGAAAGGTGCCTCTCTCTCTCTCTTTTTCTCTCTCCTCTCTCTCTCTCTCTCTCTCTCTCTCTCTATCTTTCTCGTTCTTCGGTCGCTCTTCCAGTCGACCTCGTTATTCCGCCGTCTCTTCCATTTCTCCCGGTAAACGTCCGCGAAGCGATTTTTCACAGTCATCTATTCTGGATAGACTATGAATACATCAGCTTCCAAGCAACGTCCGTGAAGTAGAAGGAGAAGAAGTAGAGAAGTAGGAGTAGGAGGAGGAGGAGGGGAAGTAGAAGTAGGAGAAGGAGTAGGAGAACATGAAGAAGAAGAAGAAGAAGAAGAAGAAGAAGAAGAAGCATTGTTCAACGTCAAACGTCGTTCGCTATTATGCCTTTGACGTAAGACAAAGCCGCTTCGAATATTCTTAACCGCGCGCGCACGCGCGCGCGACGAACGAGAAAATTTTCTTCAAACTACACTACTAATCGCGGTGTTGCACCAATGTCGAAGAAGAAAAACAAAAAAAAAAAAGAAGAAGAAGAAAGGAGATTTCACGAGGGATAATACTTTTCATCGTTTCGTTTAGATTTTCGTGAAAAAAAAAAAATGG
>OU426851.1:20241237-20253737 GCA_911387685.1 Dolichovespula media
AGGAGCGGACGGCGGCGGGGGGAGGAGAGCATAATCCAGCATGTCGGCAGTTTCTTCGCTTTGGGCGTAGCAGGAGTCCTGGTAAAAGTGGTAGTAATAGCGGTCGTCTTGGCTGTGTGAGATGGGGTGCCGTTCTAGACTTGGCTAAGGTTGAGTAGGGTTACCTCTATCTCTCTCTCTCTCTCTCTCTCTCTCTCTCTCTCTCTCTCTCTCTCTCTCTCTCGCTTTCTCTTTTTTTTTTCTCCCCGAAGAAGAAGAGATCCGAAGGATGGTCCTGCGGCAATAAAGGATCTGCCGAGCGTCTGGAAGGCCTCTTCTTACTGCCAAAAGTCTTTCGCAATGGGGACGTTGCAACTACGACTGAAACCCTGCAAACGTATAAAATAGTTTTCGAGGAAATTCGAAACGAATTTTATCGATCGAACGGTAGACCGTGTCCGCTTTCGCCGAGCCTAATCAAATCGATCTCGTTCGTCTAACCGGGCTAAAACAGTTCGCGTCGTCGTCGTGATAGTAGTAGTAGTAGTAGTAGTAGTAGTAGACGTGGTAGTAGCAACAGCAGCAGCAGTAGTAGTAGTAGTAGCAGCAGTAGTAGTAGTAGTAGTAGTAGTAGTAGTCGTGTCTACATATCTCGACTCCATCCGAATCTCCTCCGAGCGCTAATGAGCGAAGTCTCCTCGGATTACCAAGTTTCACGTTGGCGCGAGCGAACGAGCGAGCTAGCGAGAGTTGGAACGTTTAACGGCTGAACGACCGGCGGAAACTTGACGAATGCTAATTAGTATCGACGCTCGGAGTCACTCGAAAGCCTTTGGAAATTTTCCTTACGGTAATTTCCTCGACGCGATTATCGTTCCGCCTTTGTAACCGAACGTTCAATGGCGATACTTCGTTCTTCGGGACGATCATATTTTTTCAAGACAGAACGTTCGTTCGTTCGTTCGTTCGTTCGTTCGTTCGTTCGTTCGTTCGTTCGTTCGTTCGTTCGTTCGTTCGTTCGTTCGTTCGTTCGTTCGTTCGTTCGTTCGTTCGTTCGTTCGTTCGTTCGTTCGTTCGTTCGTTCGTTCGTTCGTTCGTTCGTTCGTTCGTTCGTTCGTTCGTTCGTTCGTTCGTTCGTTCGTTCGTTCGTTCGTTCGTTCGTTCGTTCGTTCGTTCGTTCGTTCGTTCGTTCGTTCGTTCGTTCGTTCGTTCGTTCGTTCGTTCGTTCGTTCGTTCGTTCGTTCGTTCGTTCGTTCGTTCGTTCGTTCGTTCGTTCGTTCGTTCGTTCGTTCGTTCGTTCGTTCGTTCGTTCGTTCGTTCGTTCGTTCGTTCGTTCGTTCGTTCGTTCGTTCGTTCGTTCGTTCGTTCGTTCGTTCGTTCGTTCGTTCGTTCGTTCGTTCGTTCGTTCGTTCGTTCGTTCGTTCGTTCGTTCGTTCGTTCGTTCGTTCGTTCGTTCGTTCGTTCGTTCGTTCGTTCGTTCGTTCGTTCGTTCGTTCGTTCGTTCGTCCCTACAAGAAAGTAATTACGAAAACGATTTTAGGATTGAACGATCGATCGATCGGTCGGTCGGTCAGTCGATTTGCTATTTTCCTTAACGTCAAATTCGCTATCCTCGATGGATCTACCATCTCTATTTTACGATAATGCTTTTAATCGTCGATTACATCGATATAAGTTATTATATAAGATTATTATGGTTATTATATAAGATTAATCATTAACATTTTAACGGGAACAAAACTAGCTGCCACAATTTAACATTAATTATTCGGTTATAAAGTAGAATAGACGTAGAAATAGAACGTTTGATGGCGCCGGAGGAAGACAGAGAGAGGAAGATAGATAGATAGAGAGGGAGGGAGAGAGAGACAGAGAGAGAGAGAGAGAGAGAGAGAGAGAGAGAAGAGCGTGGAAATAGGGGAGATTAGGCAAAAGAGCGAGAGCTCAAAGGATACTGTCGTGTGGCAAGGGCTGCTCGTTAAAGCGGAAAACAAAGTACGGAGAAGCATGCATGCGGAGAGAGAAAGAGAGAGAGAGAGAGAGAGAGAGTGAGAGGGGTGGGGAGGCCCTTCTTTTTTTCTCTTATCTTCTCATTTTCGAGCTATGCGATGCGTAAATATTCAGACGAGTATTTCTTTCTTTTCCCTTTTTCTTTTCTCTCTGTTTTTTCTGTCTTTTTTCTTTCTTTTCTTTTCTTTTCTTTTCTTTTTTTTTTTTATTATTATTATTATTATAAATAACTACCTGCATGATGAAGGGTTAAATTATAGAGAGTTTTACAGAATCGATGAACGACCTTTAAACATACGATAAGTTTAGAAAGTATGGATATTACGGTTTCATAAAAACGGGAAAGGGAGGACGAAAGTAAGAAAGAAAGAAGTAGAAGATGAAAGAAAGAAAGAATAATTGAACGCACGCTTCTGAATCTTTCTACTTCGTTTGTAAGTATAAAAATCTCGTCGAGTCATTAATATCGAGCGATCAAGGTCGCGAACGAGGGAAAGAAGGAAGGAACCTGAAGGTAGAAGGAGGCCGAGAATGTCCGAGTCGGTCGACCTAGTTGTACGTAAAAGAATCTACGAAGAATTTACGGTTTTGTAAGACTTCGCGTGAGCGTGCGCCCGCGCGCCCGCTCAACAAAGCGTAATCTACTTGACGAAGATATTTTCTCACAGAGCGTTGGCGTTTATAACATCGACGCGCGTTTACGTCGGACGTCAGAGTAACGAGGATAACGCATGTAGGGATATTTTTGAATGTATAAAAAAAGAAAAAAAAAAAATAAGGAAAAAGGAAAAAAAAATAAAGAGATGGGACAGGAAGTATATTAATATATATTAATATATATATATATATATATATATATATATATATATATATATATATTTATATTTATATACATAGAAAGTATATTATTATAATAATAAATTTTAGAATAAAAATAAAAAACGAGAGAAGAAAAGAGAAGAGAAGAGAAGAAGAGACATATCGGATATATTTTCAAACTCTTAATCGATCATTGATACTTTGTACACAGCACGAGAAGAATATATCCTGTATATCCGTGTGTCTATATTAGATTTATTTGAGCGCGCGTGTAATGTGTGTGTGTGTGTGTGTGTGTGTGTGTGTGTGTGTATGTATGTATTCACTATACACGAGCAGCAATATAGCCGGGGGAAAATAAGTTGGCGGAACTTCGGGGGCGAGCGTGCACAAGGCCTTTGCTGGAGACACGAAGACGAGGAGCTAGACGTTCCTTCTCTCTCTTTCTCTCTATAGTTGCTTCGTGGGAGAGAGAGATAGAGAGAGGAGGGAGAAGACTGGGAGAGATCGAAACGAGATTAGAGAGTTCCACCAACGGCGGTACGCCGCTTCTCTGGGTCAAGGAAACTCCTTCGAGCTAACGTTTTCGATATGTCTCGAGAATTCTCTCCTTGCATTTTGGAAAATCACTTTTAGTTGGCTTTCGATCAATTTTCGTCTCTTGAAATTTATTTCCTTTTCTCTCTCTCTCTCTCTCTCTCTCTCTCTCTCTCTCTCTCTCTCCTTTTTTTCTTTCTTTCTTTCTTTCGGTGGAGAAAAACGTAATGGATAACATAGTTTACACGAATTCTCTCATTCATTCGTTTGGTATGTATGTATGTATGTATGTATGTATGTATGTATGTATGTATGTATGTATGTATTTATTTATGTATGTATGTATGTATGTATGTATGTATGTATGTATGTAATGTATGTATGTATATATGTATGCGTGTGTACGTACGTATATAAGTATATAAGAATCGTGGTTAGTTTTGTGGTTTAAAACGAAAGAGAGAAGGTAAGGTAAGGTAAATGAGAGCGAAGGTCCTTGCCAGAGGATACTCTCTACTCTCCTGTTATGTTTCTTTTACACGGGCCGCGTATACATAGTTGCGAGAGGGAGAAAGAGAGACGACGCAGTATGAAAAAAGAAAAGGGACGAGAAGAGTAGTCGGGAATTCTCGTAGCGTAGAGGAAGAAGAGAAGGAAAACGCGTTAAAGGAAAGAGATAGATAGAGATAGTGAGAAAGAGAGAGAGAGAGAGAGAGAGAGAGGAGAGGAGACGGAAGGAAAGAGAGAGAGAGAGAGGAGAGCCGTGACTGTGACTATGCTGGGATGGCATGATGGCGGGTGGTATGGGTCGTCACGGCAACCAGAGAGGAGGCCAGCAGAAGCAGCCTGTCTCGACGTCTCTCTCTCTCTCTCTCTCTCTCTCTCTCTCTCTCTTTCTCTGTCTCTGTCTCTGTCTCTGTCTCACTCATTCTCGTACTCGCACTCGTTCGCTCAAGCTATCCTCATCCTACCTCCTCCGCCTCCTCCTAGCCATTCTCCTTTTCCATATTCTCCTTCCATCAGCCGTTAACCGTTACGCGCCTACCACTTCTTCTCTTCCTCCTACTCCTCCTTATCCTCCTTCGTGCTCGGTCGGTACCTCTCGCGGACGTAACGCGTCGCCTTTTCTAAACTAGGAAGTAAGTAGGCAGTGTGTTAGACTTTGATGCTTATATATATTCGTTCTCTCTCGAGTTGGGCCATCTTAACAAACTATACATACATGTATGTATACATGTATGTATATATGTATGTATATATGATGTATATATGAATGCATATATGTATGTATGTATGTACGTATGTATGTATATATATGCATATATGTATGTATGTATATATGTATGTATATATGTATATATATTTATATTTGTCACATTTTTATTTCGCCATTCTTTCCAATGAATTTTATAAATAAATTCTTTAGAGAGAGAAACAGACTGACAGATCTTGTCTGTCCCTGTGTACGTGTGCGTGTGCGTGTATGTGTGTTGTGTGAGAGGGGGGGAGAGAGAGAGAGAGAGAGAGAGAGAGAGAATTCAGCTTGGCAACGGAAGATATTACGCCGGATTTCGAGGTAACATTATAAACTCGGCGAGCTTAAAAGCTTTATTATGTCGTCACGATTTAGCACGTTTCTATTCGCTGACCGTGATTCTTTCTAGACCTTCGACCTTCGATAATACGAAACGTCAGAAATTGGCGGCATATCGCGGCCGATTAAAGAGCCTCGTTTCTTCTCTTTTTTCTTTTTCTTCTTCTTCTTCTTCTTCTTCTTCTTCTTCTTCTATTTTTATTTTCTTTTTCCTCTTTTTTTCTTCCTTTTGCGACTCTTTTTATCGCGAATTCCTCGCAGAACGACTCGAATACTCGAATGTGTATGTAAATGTGAGTTCTCTTCCTCTCTCCCCCCCCTCTCTGTCTCTCTCTGTCTCTCTTGAAATTTCTCGACGCGCAAGGGCGACCACCCTTTTCTTCCAGCTCCCTGAATCTCTTTGGGAATTATCACCGGCCAAGCGTCGAGGAAAGGAATCGACGACGGTGAAGCCACGAGGACGACGACTTTGAAACTCGCTTTGACTCTCTCTCTCTCTCTCTCTCTCTCTCTCTCTCTCTCTTTCTCTCTTTTATTTCTTTGTCTACGTTTTAAAGGGTTTCGGACGTTCCAAAGTTTCTGTTTGATTAATCTCCCCTCCCCTTCCCCTCCCATTTAAAGGCGCGGTACTGGGGATCAACGACCCAATTTCGCGTGCCTTTCGACGGGCCCGGTAATTAGTTCCGGAAATTTTCTAGTCAAGTCGAAGCTTCCTAATTACGTTGAGGAGAGAACGTTATAGAAACGGTGTAGTGAATATTCGGTACAACAACCGTTCTGCGATACCAACCCTCTCCTCCTCCTCCTCCTCCTTTTTCTCCTTCTCCTCCTCCTCTTCCTCCTTCTCCTTGTACCTAACCTCGAACTCGAAGAGTTTGCGATAAATCGATAACGAAACCTTTGTGCGATACCTTCGGCTTTGTGTTGTGTGACACGTGTATAATAACTTTCGTCGATCGTGGGCCGATTACGAAAGATCGATTTTACGCGAGAAATACCAGGGGAAGGAAAGAGGCGTGGAGGTGGAGGTGGAGGTGGAGGTGGAGGTGGAGGTGGTGGAGGATGAGGATGAGGAGAAAAGAAACACGAGGGCGTAATAGCCGTCGCTAAAAGGCGGACATTTAAATAGATACGTCAAAATGACGTAACTCTGTTTTCGATTAAAAACGAACACAGAGGGAGCTGGGGGGGGGGCTACTTCTCGTTCTTCTCTTCCGTATTTTTCTCCCCCTCCCCCCATCTTTTGTCCTCCTTCCTTCTCCGTTTTTTCTTCCTCTCCTTTTTCTCTTCCTCCTCCTCTTCTTCTTCGTCTTTTTTTTTCTTTTATTTCCCCCCCCCCCCCTTATCTACCACTGGGCGACGATTATAGCTAGTCGGCCCAGCTACTGGCGACTAAATTATTTCCCCCCCCCCCTCCCCCCACGATTATTATATAAATTTCACGCTTTTTGCTCGTAATGTTGGCAAATTAATAGACGAACGATATATTACGACGCGTAGCGCTGTTACGACTATGCCGCTGGTACGGCCAATAATCGTCGTTCCCTCCGTTTCATCTCCCACCTAACGCCAAATTAACTTTTGCGATTTTATGAGATTCGATGGGTAAGGAGGGTAGGGTTTATCGGTCGATATGAAAAAAAGTGAAAAGTAAAAAAAAAAAAAGAAGAAAAAAGAAAAAAGAGAAAAGAGAAAAGAGAAAAGAGAAAACGAAACAGAAAGAAGAGAAGGATGTTTGTTTGTTTGTTTGTTTGTTTTTTTTTTTTTTTTTTTTTTTAAATAACGTTCCCTCACTTTGTCACGTTGAATAACGATTAGCAGAGTTTAGGTATCTATTATATTGCTGGGAGAGACTAGTAGCAATTAGAGATTATGGGAGTTATCTTGAATCTGAAAGATTTTCATTCGCGTGACACACGTCAGTACGTACGAGAGAGATCGGAGTGCTTGTCGGAGTTACTGTTCGTTCAAGAAGGAAAATGAGGAGCATGAGGACAGAGAGAGAGAGAGAGAGGGGGGGGGAAGAGGGAGTACTCGTGCATCCTTAATAATTCCATTTCATTCGTCATTCCGATCGCTCCGTTGGGTGGGCAGAACGCCGACACCGAAGCGTGCGACACTCAACAGGTATTAAAAAGTCATGACTCACTCGTCGTTCTCGACGTGATATCTCTCTCTCTCTCTCTCTCTCTCTCTCTCTCTCTCTCTCTCTCTATCTCTATATCTATATCTATATCTATCTATATCTCGTTCTCTCCTTTCTCTCTTAGTGAGAGAATCTCTTAAGATATGGCGCTTCTCGGATCTACCGAGACGAGAACATTACTTTGCACTCGCGTAACACGCGTTCCTTAATATCGTCGAGCGTTAGAAGTCAGAGTAGACTATTATCTAAAGCGTTAGAACGCTTCAATTCTATTCGCGTTAAAAAAAAAAAAAAAAAAAAAAAAAAAAAAGGAAAAATCGAATTTTATCGCATCTCTTATGTTAACAATAATGATCGTCAAACGAAAATTCTTATCAGAGCGTGCAGCGATCGCTTTAACATAGTTTTTGTATTCACGAGTGAGGGAATGAAACAGAGAGAGAGAGAGAGAGAGACAGAGAGAGAGAGAGAGAGAGGGAGAGAGAGGGAAGGAGAGTAGATGAGATAAATCGTGGTGAGCACCTCGCAACCCTTGTAATAGTTCCAGCAGGAACGTGTTCTTCTCTTGAAAAAGTTGCAGGCAACTCGCGAGGAGGAGGAGGAAGAGGTAGAGTAGGAGGAGGAGGAGGAGGAGGAGGAGGAGGAGGAGGAGGAGGCTCGTATATCCGTTCCGAATAAAGAGTGGCTTTACACTGCGCGACTTCCAACGAGCGCGTAAAAACGGCACGTACGTTACTCGCGTAGGCGTGTGAAAGAGAATGGGAGATAGAAAGAGAGAGAGAGAGAGATAGAGGAGGGAAAGGAGTTGCGGGGGTGTGGGAGATGTAAAGAAAAAAAAAAAAACTGTAATCCCATTCACGTTGGACAGTCTGATTTCAAAGGGGTCGTTTGCCAGGAACGCACAAAAGAAGAGTCGACATAGGAATTCACGGAAGTTTAAGGGATAACGGACGTGTTCCGTCTGCTCTCTATTTTTCTCCATCTCCATCGCCTCCTCCTCATTCTTCTCCTCCTCATCCTTCTCCTCTTCTTCCTCCTCCTCTCTCCTTCTCCTCTTTCTACTTCTACTCTTTCCGTCCACTTTATCGTCTTCTGCCTGAAAGTAACTTTTTATCGGACGACCGAGTCTAATAACGTTCGATCTGCCGGCAAACGTTAAAAGACCTTTCTTCTTCCGTCTACCACCCTTTCTCTTTCTCTTTCTCTTACTCTTTCTCTTTCTCTATCGTTTTCTTTCTCACGCAGACACACCCTTTTATTTTTCTCTATCGTTTTCCTGCTTTCCGTGGAAGGAACGCTTAGGTCAACGACACCTACTCTCCGACAAAACTCTATCGCGTTGAACGCGACCGAAAACGAAGCATTAAAGAAACATGAGTCCTCTCTTTCTCTCTCATTCTCTCTCTCTCTCTCTCTCTCTCTCTCTCTCTCTCTCTCTTTCTATCTATCTATCTCTCGTACTCTCTCGCACCTCGGCAAGACAGATGCTCGACACGCACGTCGCCTCACGAATTCCCGATTCATTCCTTCCTCTCTTATACGATCGTTTGTATCCTTCGAGGATACAACAGGCTCTCTATCTCACTCTCTCTCTCTCTCTCTCTTTCTCTCTCTCTCTCTCTCTCTCTCTCTGTATTTCTCTTTCTCTTTATCTTTATCTATCCCTCGAAACTCGGAAACAGAAACAAAACGTAGAATCCAAGAGGATGATTCCAAACGTTCGGTTGTGTCTACTTTAGAAAAAGTCCATTTCTTTAACGATTTTGTCTTTTCGCGTACCGAGAGAACCTTAGAGAAACATTGCTCCGATCTATTTTTCTCGCGACGCGCGTCACGGAATCAAAGTTAATTACGGGCCTATAGTATCCAACGAAAATTCTCACGTTGTGTGCGTTTCGTGGCTAATTAGTATTAAATATTCAACCGTTTTCGGGATCGGTGAAACGAGCAAGCGTGTCTGTGGCCGCAGCCACTCGAATAATTAATTCCACTGATAATAACGCGCTCCGCGTAATCCCATTGTTGTATGTTTATATATATATATATATATATATACCGTGTTCTCTTCGTTAAGATAGCCGCCATTATTCGAATTCACGGAGAATTTCGACATTGTCTCGATGTTAGAAGTACGATTTCACGTTTCTACGTTCCTCCTCGTTCGATCTCCGTTCTCCAAGTAGGTGAGAGAAGAGAAGAGAAGAGAAGAGAAGAGAAAAAAAAACAAGAAATAGAAGAAGGATAGATAGAAAGAAAGAAAGAAAGAAAGAAAGAAAGAACACGTTATGATAAATATTTAAATAAAGCTTTACCGAGTCTGAGTCAAATTCGAGAAAGATTTCGAAGGAGCCATATTCGAGTATCGATGGTTGCTTGAACCGATCATCGGCGGGCCACCCACAGAGATCGAAATATCCCTACACACAACGCACGCACGCACGCACACACGCACACAGACACGAATACGTATGTTTTTACGAAGCGAACGAACACATAGAAAGTCGTACCACACATCTACTTACGTAGGTATATATGACGTTTACATCGTCACTCCTGGCACGCGGCTCTCTCTCTCTCTCTCTCTCTCTCTCTCTCTGGTATCCTGTGGAACGGGTTTTACCCCCTCGTTTCGACCTGCATACTCCCACCACCTCCTCTTCCTCCTCCTCCTCCTCCTCCTCCTCCTCCTCTTTCTTCTTCTCCTCCCACTGTATATCCTGCCCTCTTCGTAGCAACACCAACACCAACACCAACACCAACACCAATACCAGGAGACCGACGCAACACCGGCTCTGGTGGTGTGCCTCCTCCTCCTTCTCTCCTCAAGCAAGACCGCTCTGGAACACAGCTCGGCCTCGTCGTTTCATTGTCCTTTGGATAAGGAGGTGGGGTTGGGAGGTTTCCTCGTGTCAGAGTTACGAGTTCTGGTCCCGTTTCACGGGATAATTACGCGGCACAAAGCTTCTCGCTAATCGAACAACTTCGTCGTACGCCCTCTCCGTCTATCTATCCGTCTCTCTCTCTCTCTCTCTCACTCACTCTCTATCTATCTATCTTTATCTCCCTCTTACACACGCCACACACACACACACACGCACACACGCACACATACACGTGTTCTTGTGTACGATACCCCGAACTACTATAGCCGGCCGGCTTCATTTCACTCTTATCGGCCGATAAAGAGGCGAATAAAACGAGCGAAGAGTAAAGAAGGTGAGATAAACTGGGAGATATAAAATAGGTGTTTCTTTATTATTCGTATGCGATATAAAGAAAAGAAACGGGACATCTGGAAGGAGAGTTAGAGACAAGGACAATCTTTTCAAACGATCTTCTTTATTCGCGTACACGAGAAAATAAACGCGATTAGGAAAGACGATTGATTGTCCATTGGTTTTAACAACGTGTATCTCTCTCTCTCTCTCTCTCTCTCTCTCTCTCTCTCTCTCTCTCTCTCTCTTTCCTTCCCCTTCTCCCTCCTTCCGCCAGGCGGTGGTCTCTACGAAAGGAAGGAACAATATTTCCGCTCTATTTGCCGTAGACTACATCGTCCCGCGGCCAGTTTACGTGGCGCGAGAACGCGTTCGTGTTACTTCAAACGCTTCTACGATTTAATGAGAACGGTACCCGATCCTTCGCTTCGAAGGAAACGATTCTATTGTTACGAACAATTTATATATATATTTTTTTTCGTTTCTCCTTCTTTCTTACTTATTACCCTATCCAGCTTCGCCCCTCGTCTCTCGTTAATCTTGACCTTTCCTACGCTATATTCCGACGATAAATCGAAAATCGTCAAGTGCAAAACACTTCGTCGCGTATCCCTTTTTCTTTTCTTTCTTTTGTACTTGTTTTTGTACTTTATTTTTTTTTTCTTTTTCTTTTTAACAAATCCTTTCGAGATCTGTTATCTTTCTCCTTCTTCTTCTTCTTCTTTTCTTAATTTTTTTTTTGTCTTTTTTCCTTTTCTTTCTCTTTTGAAGATAAAACAACGTCGTAGATACGTTAAGAGTGTTTCCACGTAAATTACGTTAGGGTTTCACGGTCGCGTGCTGCTCGCCGTTATGTTTTTCCGTGGTTTCAACCACGTCGTCGTGTACGGTGTGTCTCTCTCTGTGTGTGTGTGTGTGTGTGTGTGTGTGTGTGTTGTGTGTGTACACGGTTATACACGGCAACGTTGGTTGGTTGGTGCAGCATCTGGCAGGTGCAATTGCGGAAATAGAAGGTAATAGAAGCTCGTCCTTCTCGTTACGACAGACTATAATTGTATCGTGTTATATACGTTTCCATTCCGCGGTACCGGCTTTATAAAGGCGCTCTTGAGCTACGATTCGTCTTTAAAGTCCCTCGTTTATCCCCGTTTCGAGAGAACCCCGAAAGATTTCTCCTTTGCGGAATTAATGGCAACTCGATTGCTACGTTCTGTATTTTATTAGACAGAAATGATCGCGTTTCTACGTCCACGCTGAGAGGAGGAGGAGGAGGACTCCGTCTGTCGTCACGGAGTGTGTTAGACCGAGGACTACTTTTTTTTTCTTTATTTTTTTTTTTTCTTTTTTGGTTCTTTTCTTCTCTCTCTCTCTCTCTCTCTTTCTTTCTCTCTCTAGAATAGATTACAACATCCTGCTGCTTTAATGCCAGGATTACGACAACGTCGTAAGGTGTCGCTTGTCTCGTGAGAAAGCGGGTCGAAGCATATAGCACTTTGATGCCCGGAACCGGTCTAAGAATCGTACTTTCGTAAATCACGATATTTCTCTCTCTTCATTCTTTTATTTCTTTTTTTATTATATTTTATTTTATTTTATTTTATTTTATTTTATCTTCCTCTCTCTACCTTTTCCTTTTTCTTTCTTTTCTCTCTCTCTCTCTCTCTCTCTCTCTCTCTTTTTTTTTCGTTTTGAAAAACCTAGTAATAGTTGAAAAGGTTAGATTTAACAAGTAGAATATAAATCCGTAGTACATATAAAACTGGCAATCTCGATGATGGTTTCGGCCGATAATCTTGAAGCTTTCTCAGCTGCTTGAAAGTGGCTTATGGTCAACTTGCTGATCTCGATCGGTGCAAAGCAGCACGCCACGCATACATACACGCTCATGCACACGCAAACATTTACACATACACACACTCTCTCTCTCTCTCTCTCTCTCTCTCTCTCTCTCTCTCTCTCTTCTTGATCTCTCTGTGTTCGGTTCGTTCCGACGAGCACGTAGAATGGAGGGAATCCGTTAACCGCGGTTACTGCAGGCCGAGTAAACACACGTATAATCCTACCTGCCAGCGAAACGAATCGAGTATGTATGTGTTCATACGAAAGAGGGGGGGAGGAGTGAGAGAGAGAGAGAGAGAGAGAGAGAGAGAGAAGGGAGAACGTAGAAACGTGCTCGCGTAGATCCTGTTGGAAAGAGAGC
>OU426851.1:20256237-20258737 GCA_911387685.1 Dolichovespula media
TCTCTCTCCACGTCCTTTCGAACCTTCGCGTAGAGGAAAGAAAGAGGCACTCAGGCGCTCGTAAAAAAATCGTTCCGTCCTCCCCCTTTGTTTCTTCGCGCACGAATAATTACTCCTTGCGACCTGCGACAAACCAAAGGATGAAAAAGAAAGGAAAGCAGAGAAGGACCGAATGGGTTTAAAGCGTAGGTCCTTGCGCTTTAATTGATACTTTCCTTTGGCGTTGGTCTTTTCTTTTCTTTTTTTTTTTATTTTTATCTTTATCTTTATTTTTATTTCCTTTTTTCTATCCTTCTCTTTTTCCTCGTTTATTCAAGTAGAGAAGCATCGTGATAATTATTAATCGTCGATAACGAAATGTTATCAACGCGATGATTTATGGTATTTTTCATGGTCTCCTCCTCCTCCTCCTCCTCCTCCTCCCATCCCCAGCCCCTCCTCCCCCGTTCTCGCCTCCGCGTTCTTCTTCCTTGGCTTCCCTCCCCTCCCCCTCGCACCTTTCTTCGTGGAAAAATAAATACGTACGAAATGGCGGGATATCATACGACAATGGGAAGAACACAATTTCGAATTCGCCGAGGTCGGCTTTATATACGCGAGTATAGAAGGAAAGAATGAAGAAGAAGGTAAATGCGTCCTTTTCCTGTCTGCAGTGGCAGCACTTTATTCGGCTCCTTTTCGTATTAGATTCTTAGGTAAAACGATATATCGTTCTTCGGGGACGCATCTGTTGCGGGTCCATAAATTTCCTTCCTCTCCTCCGTCCTCTTGGACCACGACCACCACCACCACCACCACCACCACCACCACCACCACCCTTCTTCTTACCCTTCTTAAGGGATAGATTTTGTATATCTCTGTATGCGTATTGCTTTACCACGCTTCCTCGACGACTCGTAAATCAAACCGATCACAATTTTTCTAATTCCGTTTTCCTTGCCTTTATCACGATATATATCCCCCACTCCAAGTTTTCTTACGAATTATCGAGTCCATCTCCTTCCTTCCTTCCTTCCTTTCTCTCTCTCTCTCTCTCTTTCTCTCTCTCTCTCTCTCTTTCTCTCTCCTAACCCTTGTTTCGTCGTGGCTTTGTCTCTACGATACGATACGATACGATACGATACGATACGATAGATCGCGGAACAAAGATTATTTCGAGGATTCTCTCGTAGAAACACGGGATGGATCTTTTGTCTCCGTTACAATCAAACGAAAATTATACGACAACTTTTCGAGATCGTTCCTATACGTGAAATCTTATCGTCTTACAAATTAAAACAAATAAGAAAACTTTTCTTATGATCGTACTTCGACAGAAGTTATGGGGGTTGGTGGTGGGGGTGGGAGGTGGGGCAGGGGGGCAGGGGGGCAGAAGGGAGTCGCGTAAAATCCACGATCTATTATCGCGATCTTTAAGTACGATCCGAGTCGACAAAGTCGAGGGTAATAAGGTTTGAACTCGGTTCCATCGAGCGGACTCGTCTAATTTAATTCCAGCCACGAGCCCGTAATTTATCGACTTTTCTCTCTCTCTCTCTCTCTCTCTCTCTCTCTCTCTCTCTCTCTCTCTCTCTCTCTCTCTCTCTCTATCGCACGCTCTCCGTTTTCGCTCGTTCCGCCGTTGCGGAGATAATCGTCGTAAGTTACATAGGAAACTATCTTATAGTCGTCGCCATGCGACAACCAACTCGGAGATTCGCTCTCCCACTTTATTACACGCATCGAATTTACCATCTCTCTCTCTCTCTCTCTCTCTCTTTCTCTTTATATCTCTTTGTTTCGAACTCTATAATACTTAAGATGGCATGAGAGTTTATCGGGCTTGCCTCTCTCTTAATCTTCGAACATGATCGACTTTACTTCTTATTTCTCGATTTTTCCCCTCCCCCCTGCCCCGTATCTTCCGCTCGTCACCTGCTGGCTCGTCCTTCGAAACCTACCTGCTTGCTGCCATCCGCATCGCTCGCACACTCTCTCTTAACACGCGAACGAAAACTCACACGCAGCAGGTGTACGCACATTCTCTACATAGATCGTGCTCGTCTTTTCATAGGCCGTCAAACGATTCCCGCTCTTTTTCCCGAGAGAAACCGCTTTTCTCTCTCCTCTCCTCTCCTCTCCTCTCCTCTCCTCTCCTCTCCTCTCCGCTTTGCTCCTCTCCTCTTCGTTCGAAAAGAATTCGTGCTCGTCAGCACGCTCATTCATTCGGTCGTTTCATTCAATCGTCTCGCGTGGAACGGCTCGCTCCGATTCGAGGGATCATAATCGTTTTCGATTCAAGCTCGCACGAATGATAAAGAGGAACATGCACGCGTATATATATGTGTGTTTGTGAATGTGCGTGTATATAAATATATATATATATTTATATTTATATTTATATTTATATCTATATAGGGTATAAAATAAATCAATCGATCGTTTGGCTATCGTTCGGCACGTCGATGGAAAGTCAAAAGGATAACGCAAAAATGAGAGGAACGCATGTGATTTAATCGAA
>OU426851.1:20263737-20273737 GCA_911387685.1 Dolichovespula media
GGAGCATGTACATGTTTTACATACATACATAGGTGCGTTATTTTATCGTCTGGCTAAGCGCTTTCTCTCTCTCTCTCTCTCTCTCTCTCTCTCTCTCTCTCTCTCTCTCTCTCTCGGGATACTACGTGTATGGCAAAGGCGCGCTCGTGCATTTCAAACTCTGCGTGGGCCACACGAAGGACGCGCATCGAGAGCAACGACTTCGTTTATTATCGGCTTCGGTGGAAAGTCGTTTTTCTATGTGTTCGGGCACGCACGCACACGTACACGCACACGCGCACGCACGCAACGCACGCACACGTACACGAGTTGATCTCGAGCTTATCGGATAATTTCGAGTTCTCGAGCGAATCCTTAATGAACGTCGATCGTTATCTCGACAAACAGAGAACGACGTCAAGATTTCATTAAGACAAACATTCCGTTCGAATTTTATTCCGTTGGCCAATCCGAACGTGTCCCATTCCGAGTAAATTCGATTAGAAATCTCGCCTCGATATTGCGCGCGAGGATCGAAATATCCAATCGTTCGAACGATAATTTACGATTTCAGAAACTATTTCCATTTTGAGATATATCGGAAAAATGATTCGATATCGCTTATATAAGCGATAGGTGAAACTTTTAAAACAGTTCAACGGATTCGGAAGACAGAGCTTTAACGGTCTTTCCGTAACCTCGTTTTTACGGTTATCGAGCATTACCCGAGACTTTTCCCTTATAGAACATTATATACGTATAACGCGCGGCATTTTGTGTAAACACGCAGTTTACAGTTCATTTAAATCCTCCTCCTCCTACGCTTCGCGTTATTCCGCAACGAAATAACGTGCACGCGGCACGCGAGAAAATGACTTCCAATTACGTTAGTGGAGCGTTAGCTTTTTTAGGCGGTACTCGTTGTGTATATACATACATATATATATATATACATACATACACACACACATACGCGAGGTCTATCGCGAATTTCGCGAGTTTTTACCGTCGTTTTTAACGAGCTGCGTGAAAAATTATTCCCTTTCTTTTCTTCCCCTCTCGCACCTTGTCCGTTCCGTCTTATTTGTTTTTTCTTCTAACCCCCATTCTCCGGCCCTTCGATGTCACGGGAAACGTTTTGAAAATTTTCCGAAGAAAATAAATAAAATTAACCTTTTGCGAAAGTCGAACGATATGGGAAATATATATACATATACACACACATATACATAATACACATATTTTTTGTTGTAATTGTGAAAAGTCAAAGAACGTTTTTAACCGCGCGTCTCGATATACAAGGCGATACTTTAATAACGCGTTCGCTTTCCTCTTGCTATCTCGGTCCATGTAATCTTATCCTTGATCTGTAAACACCGAAGAGATAAGTGGCAGGAGATATAAGTGGTTACAGGTGGTTCTCTGCTTGGCATACACACTCGCACACACTCTCTCTCTCTCTCTCTTAGCTTCGACGCCTACTACGGTCTCTTCTCCTTCAATTTCTAACTGTTAGTTTCTTTTCCACTTCCTCCTATCTTTCTTCGAACGCTACATACGCTACGTCTCACGACGATATCGAAGAACGCGGCGGATCTAATCGGCCTCGGCCAAACGCTTTTGTGCTCCTCTCCTCGCTTGATTACGTTAGATCGTTTACGAGATATACAAGCGAGATGACACAACCGTTTCTTCTTTCCCATACGGAAAAAAAAAATTTCACGTTTTACTCGACTCGTTATCGCGAGTAGTTACCACCAACCTTTGCCGTTTCGCATAATGCAAGTTAACGAGATCGTTTATTTGCTCACTCATTTAGTTCGCCGAACGAAAGATAAGAAGAAGAAGAAGAAGAAGAAGAAAAAAGTATCGGTTCGAAAAAAAAAAAATGAAAAGAAAAAAGTAAAATAAAAGGGAGAAAAACATTTCGGAATTATTACGGTAGAGAATCGAAATTAAAAGGGAGAGAAAAAGAGAGATAACCATAAAGAAAAGAAGAGAAAGTTTGTTTTCCTTTTATTATTTTATTTCTACTTTATATAGGAGTCGTAAGAGTTTACAAAATATTAGTTTTCGCGTGGTCAAGCGGAGGTTCCTGAAGAATCTCTCTCTCTCTCTCTCTCTCTCTCTCTGTCTCTCTCTCTGTGTGTGTGTGTCGCAATGTGGTTGACACAGGAGTTCGAGCTGGGCCGAGCAAAACGGTTGGGGTTGGTAGGAGACGGGGTGGTTGGTTGTGATGGAGGGGTAGAGAGGGAGGGAGGGTGGGAGAGTGCGGGAGGGTGCGGGAGGACGATCGATGCGCCGTCGTCGTCCGCTTTACCAGGAGCTTACGATAAAAATTGTTCGCTAAATTTCTCTCCGTCGTATCAACATTTAATACCGATACCACGCCCGACCTGTAAAAGAATTTTACTCGTCAGTAGTATATTTTCTATCTCATTGAAAAATAACGAGTATAAATATTTTAAACCGGGAACGACTACGACGATGCGACTTCGTTCGAGAACTCGTACCATAGTTGTAATGGTCCTTGTTGGTACAACGCATAAACATGGGAGAATGAGCGTAACAACAACGGAAATAAGTATGCTCCGTTCATTCTAATACCATAATTCGAAGGCAGCCGGGGCTCGATTATTCGCAACATAGTCGTGCATAAATTTGCGAGAGACCGGTCGTGAAAATATATACATATACGTGCATATTTATGTATGCGCGCGCGCGCGCGCACGCGCGCACACACACACACACACACACACACATGACATAAATGCATAACACACATGGAATCATCGAATCGTGTAAGTTACGAAGAACGGTGGTCCTTGGTGTTATCCCCACCACCGATCTAAGCACGCGGAAGATAATTGGTAGTAGGGATTGCGGGGTTGGCGGCTCGAGCCTAAACCGAGGAGTGGCGGGACGATGGTGGAGGAAGGGAGAGAGGGTAGAGTCTCTCACTCACTCACTCACTCACTCACTCACTCACTCACTCACTCACTCAAACATTCACTCACTCACTCCTCTCTCTCTCTCTCTCTCTCTCTCTCTCTCTCTCTCTCTCTCTCTCTCTCTCTCTCTCTCTCTCTCAGCGCGAGTCGAACAAGGTGCACGGACGCGTGCACGCCACGCACGCTCGTCGCGATGGGAGCCAGGAGCCAGGAGCGAGGAACGATGAGAGAGGGAGAGGGGAGCAGCCTTTGGGTGGGGGCAGCGCGCTACTTTAGGGTCAACGCATTGCCAAGGTGGCGGCCATGTGGCACGTTCTGGCGCATGGCAGAGCGCCTGCGTGCACTCGTTGTTCTTCCTTTCCATCGTTCAATGTGTGCGCCTTCGTCGTCCCTTTCTTTCCTTCCTTCCTTCCTTTCTTTCTTTCTTTCTTTCTTTCTTTCTTATTTTATTTTATTGCATTTTATTTTATTTCATTTCATTTCATTTCATTTCATTTTACTTTATTTTTCCCCTCTCTCCCTCTGAGAAAAATACTTGCGTTCGTCTTTATATACACCCGCCAACCTCCGGCTTACTCTACTTTAGTCCGAACGTTCGAAAGTCTGCTGATTCGCTCGCAAGGAACGACAGATTCCAAGAATCGCTTAACTTTCTTTTTACGCTTTAGATTTTCACGTAAACATGGACTTTATTTTTCTTTTCGCGCACTCCCCCCCCTCTCTCTATCCCCCCCTCTCTCTATCCCCTCCTCTCTCTATCTCTATCTCTATCTCTATCTCTATCTATCTATCTATCTATCTATCTATCTACTTTTTTTTTTACATTTATGTTTTGCTTCAACGCTTTCACAAGACAATTACGCAAAGAATGGTTCATCGATAAAGCGTAATGTTCGTTACGCGTACGCACGTATTCTCGATTCGAAGTTATCTTACAAAGCGACGAATGCGATTCGATTTTTGGTCAGAGAAAGTATATGGTACCTACGTCGACTTGTAATTTAGGGAAATACGATACAGTACGATCGATAACAAGCGTTGGAATACCTGTCGAGAATACGAATTGATGGAAGATGTAATCGGACATTAACGCTCGGTAATTAGAGTTTTACTAATTGACGATACATGCTAATCAACGTTATTGCGCTCGTAAAACAGAGCAAATGGTTTGTTCGACGCGACGTAATCATTTCCTCGGCAAGGTTGTTCAAGGTGAAATTACTTTCGCGTACTTCCTATTAATATATCTTTATGTTTACATCGTTCAGTTTATAGTTTGTATATAACCGTTAATAGCTAATAACTTGGCTAACTTAATTAGTTTTTCTTTGTTATTGGTAGATGATAAGGAGATAGATGTAAAAGTAAGTAAAAAAAAAAAAATACGACGAAGGAAAAGGGCAAGAGGGGAGGAGTTCTCTTTTTTGGATTTTTGATTACGTTTCAAATAGAACGATGAATGTCTCTTCTCGGCGGCGTATTCGTCGACTTCGTTTGCATTATTTTTTTAGTAAATCTCAGAGAAGGCAAATTCCAAAAAATGAGAGAGAGAGAGAGAGATAGGAAATTACATTTATTAATTATTAACATTTCAAAATGTTAGAGTACCATCGTAAATATTCATGTTGTTCTCATTAGAAACTATGTTTCGTCGTACGAAACAAAAGGACTACTACTCGATTCCGTAACACGCATAGTAGCCACTCGGAGTGCCGAGCGATAGAATTATTCATGGAAACCGACAACCCTTTCGATTAGGTCGCGACCCCTCGAAATCACGAAACACGTTGCGTTTCAAGCGATCTCGACGTGGAAGGAGATATATAGGATAGTAGACGTGGACGGATAGAAGAGAGAGGGGAGGGGAGGGGAGGGAGGGTGAGAGAGAGAGGAAACAGAGCGAGACGAAGTCGCCGGTTATTCAGGAAATTCGAACGACGCGATTCTCCTAGTCGAACGGAATCGACGCGTTTAATTCGTGTCCTTTCGACCGCGTTGACATTCAACGAATTCTCTCTCTCTCTCTCTCTCTCTCTCTCTCTCTCTCTCTCTCTCTCTCTCTCTCCGTGTGTGTGCGTGTGCGTGTGTGTTCGACAAAAAAATTCGAACATCGCGTAGAACGACGAAAGAGAGATGATCGTGTATTACAATCGTTTATTTATTTATTTTTTTCTTTTTTCTTTTTATTTGTTTCAGGTAAGTGTCCATCGACAGAATCTGAATCGATCGTATTCGAGATAGTGGTTATTTTTAAAAGAGGATCGTCGTGAAGAAGAGATGAATTATAGAACGATCGGTCTATCGATCGTATCGAAATAATAATACCTATAATATATAAAGAGGATCGATCTAAACGACATTCGATAATAGATTAATGGCGTTATACGAGACGACTCGTAAACTCGGACGAATGGGAGGAGGGATATAGGAAAAGCAAAACTTGAAAAGCTTTGGCGTGTTTGCGCTCTACTATATATATTTGTGTGTGTGTGTGTGTGTACGTACGTACATACATATATACATGCATGCATGCATGCATACATACATACATACATACATACATACATACATACATACATACATACATACATATATATGTACACATGCGCTATATACTTGCATGTATGTGTACTTACACTATATATCTGGCACACCGATTCCGGAGGTTAACTTGATTCTCGTCCCGAGCCTTTCAATGAGCGTTTCTTCATTGTCGTAAAGGGTGAAAGGATCCCTTATCCTTGGGTGCTCTCCCGTGAATGCCGGGCTATTTACCCCTTCGTTCTTTCATCGACTTCTGCACCGCGTCGAATTGAGTCTCCCTTTTCCCCCCCTCTATTTCCCTCTTTCCTTTCTCCCTTTCTCTTTGGATCAAATAAATATTCATTTATCATACATCGTCGTCGAAAGAGAGAGAGAGAGAGAGAGAGAGAGAGAGACATACGGAAGTACTTACGTACTCGACTTATCGACCACGACGTATCTTTTTTTTTTCCTTTTTTCCTTTTCCTTCCTTTTCTTTTTTTCCTCCTTTTTATTCCGCCCTTCTCGAAAGAAAGATAAGAGAGAAGGAAATTCGAAACATTTTCCAATGTTTGATAACCTTATAAATAATTAAAGTAAACACATATATCAAACTTTATCGTTGATACGTAAACGATTAATATGCTAAGGTCACGTCGAGTTTCGAACGAGCATACATTTTCCGAGTAAAAAAGCACGCTCGCGTTTCGTCTTCGTGTAAGCGAGTAAGTAAGTAAGTAAGTAAGTAAAGAGCGAGTAGGTGGTACACTTTAATTTTTAGGTCAACCATCGTCGGAGCGCTTATCGTTGTCGGGGGGGGGGGGGGAGAAGAGGAGGTATAGGAGAAGGAGGAGGAGGAGGAGGAGAAGGAGAAAGGGGGAGGTAACGTCGCGAGTTCGAAGCTGCACGCCAATTAAGGGCGGCACGAAGCAAACTTGGCAAAGTCAAAGCGCTCGAGAGAAGAGAATCCGGTACCCTCGAAGATTTTTTAATGTCGTACAGTACCTGCGATTTATTTTACGGTCGCTTATCCATAGTCCTCTCGAGTCGTTCGAGTAGTGCTCTCGTCCTTTTTAATTCAATTATAATAGTAATCCATGGTAATTAAAGTAGGAAACGATAGTACGAGATAGTCGAGTGGATGGGGAGGGGGCGTAAGGAGTGACACGTTTCCGTTTGTTTAAAAAAAAAGTCGTTCGAGCTGTTGTTTTATTGGAAATTAAGAGGGGGGATTCGTAGACAGGGCAGAACGAAAAGAAATAAAGGATGATCGATCAGTCAGCAGTACGTTCGTTCGTTCGTTCGTTCGTTCGTTCGTTCGTTCGTTCGTTCGTTCGTTCGTTCGTTCGTTCGTTCGTTCGTTCGTTCGTTCGTTCGTTCGTTCGTTCGTTCGTTCGTTCGTTCGTTCGTTCGTTCGTTCGTTCGTTCGTTCGTTCGTTCGTTCGTTCGTTCGTTCGTTCGTTCGTTCGTTCGTTCGTTCGTTCGTTCGTTCGTTCGTTCGTTCGTTCGTTCGTTCGTTCGTTCGTTCGTTCGTTCGTTCGTTCGTTCGTTCGTTCGTTCGTTCGTTCGTTCGTTCGTTCGTTCGTTCGTTCGTTCGTTCGTTCGTTCGTTCGTTCGTTCGTTCGTTCGTTCGTTCGTTCGTTCGTTCGTTCGTTCGTTCGTTCGTTCGTTCGTTCGTTCGTTCGTTCGTTCGTTCGTTCGTTCGTTCGTTCGTTCGTTCGTTCGTTCGTTCGTTCGTTCGTTCGTTCGTTCGTTCGTTCGTTCGTTCGTTCGTTCGTTCGTTCGTTCGTTCGTTCGTTCGTTCGTTCGTTCGTTCGTTCGTTCGTTCGTTCGTTCGTTCGTTCGTTCGTTCGTTCGTTCGTTCGTTCGTTCGTTCGTTCGTTCGTTCGTTCGTTCGTTCGTTCGTTCGTTCGTTCGTTCGTTCGTTCGTTCGTTCGTTCGTTCGTTCGTTCGTTCGTTCGTTCGTTCGTTCGTTCGTTCGTTCGTTCGTTCGTTCGTTCGTTCGTTCGTTCGTTCGTTCGTTCGTTCGTTCGTTCGTTCGTTCGTTCGTTCGTTCGTTCGTTCGTTCGTTCGTTCGTTCGTTCGTTCGTTCGTTCGTTCGTTCGTTCGTTCGTTCGTTCGTTCGTTCGTTCGTTCGTTCGTTCGTTCGTTCGTTCGTTCGTTCGTTCGTTCGTTCGTTCGTTCGTTCGTTCGTTCGTTCGTTCGTTCGTTCGTTCGTTCGTTCGTTCGTTCGTTCGTTCGTTCGTTCGTTCGTTCGTTCGTTCGTTCGTTCGTTCGTTCGTTCGTTCGTTCGTTCGTTCGTTCGTTCGTTCGTTCGTTCGTTCGTTCGTTCGTTCGTTCGTTCGTTCGTTCGTTCGTTCGTTCGTTCGTTCGTTCGTTCGTTCGTATATAGCATTTCGCGCGCTATATCATGGCACGGATTAGCGAAGGATGTCGAGAAAGTTTCCGCCTAACGGTAAAGTTAAAGTCAAACTCTCTCTCTCTCTCTCTCTCTCTCTCTCTCTCTCTCTCTCTCTCTCTCTCTCTCTCTCTCTCGGCGTGTTGTTGTTCCGACTTTGCTCCGTTGAGATTTCTTTATCCCGAAGTTTCGCGAGGCAGCAACGCTTTTGCTTCGCCAAAGGATACTTTAGTTTAAACTCGAAAAGGAAACGACGTGGCTATTTGTATTTACCGACCAATCCACGTCCCCGTGTCGTGTATCCTTTTTCACGAACGATCGCCCCATTACGTCGTGTATTCCTCATGTTTTATTTCGATCGAGCGACTATAGAAAATACGAAAAACAAAGAAAGAAAGAGTAAACATTACGAGACAATAAAAAAAGAAATAAGAGGGGAACGAACGAGAGTAGGAATATTCTAAAAAAGAGAAAAGACGGCGCGCGTTCGCCTTTTGTAATGATCTATTTCTTCCATCCCCCCCTCCCCTTCCCGTTTAACGATCTATGCAAATAAATCGAAAGTATGCACGCGATCTACGTCGTTATTAATCTTCGCATTCTATATCTCTTGGGACGATAGCGACGCGCGCGATCGCGCTTGTTACACGGTAAATATCATTCGAGAGGAAAACCGCTTATTACCATCGTAAAACTCCCGCGAATTCCCGGACGAACGTTTATCGTCTTTCACGCTACCACGTTACTCTATTCTCTTCTCGATTTCTCTCTCTCTCTCTCTCTCTCTCTCTCTCTCTCTCTTCCTCTCCGTAGCAGGATTGCTGGACGAAGGATAAACCGTTCGTTCGTTCGTTCGTTCGCTCGCTCGCGTATTCCTTTGACCCAGCTCCCTTCTCGTTACTCAAATATAGGAGAAATTAATTAGAATCCGTAATATTATCGAGTCGTTCTCGTTGGGATTTCAATTTGGAAAAGCACGCCGTTATATCTCGTTATCTACGTTCGAACGTGACGTTCATTATACTCGATTCGTTTTGACTAACTCGGTGAAATTGTACTCAATCGTATTATTCTTTCCTTGGACTTTACATCTCGAGGGATAATATCGATCCTGTCGAAGGAAGCAACGTTTCTCTCGACACGACTCGACTCGACTCGACTCGACTCGACTCGACTCGGAATTCAAAGAGCCGCTTTTAGCGGCGATAAACGCGAGGTATGAATACGAGCCATGAATACGGATTGCAGTCGATAAATCTAGGAAAAGTAAAACGTAAGGTCTCGTCGTAACTTCCTCCCTTTCCACCCCTTCTTCAATACCCCCTCCCCCACTCTCTCTCTCCCTCTCTCTTTCTTTCTTGCACGCGCGGGCGTTCTCTTCAGCTCGTACTTTGTAACAAATCGTAAATCCGGTATATGCGCGTACCGTTATGCGCTCGCGAGAAGCTCGTTTCGCTTCGTGCGACGACGTTGTGAGAAAGTCCACGAACGGAATCGTTATCGTCTTCCTTCGTTCGCGCGCTCCTTCGTTCAACGTACTACCAAGTACGTAGTCAACTTAACGGAGCATACTTTCTCTCTCTCTCTCTCTCTCTCTCTCTCTCTCTCTCTCTCTCTCTCTCTCTCTCTCTCTCTCTCTCTCTCTCTACGGGCCACGCCAAGCCGATCGTTATCCTTCGCTTGTATATTTTCGAACTCGCGAGGACTCTTACTCGAGCTTCGTGAGAACGGAAAAATACGTCTGCTTCCTTCGTTTTTATTCTTTTTTTTTTATTTCCTCTCTTTTCTCTTTTTCCTCTTTTTGCTATTCCCCCCCCCCCTCCCCCCGTTTCCTTCCTCATCCTCGTCGGTGAAATTCGTGTATTGCAGATTTTACGAATCGAAAAGAAAAAAACTTTGCGACAAAAAGTGACCAAACGGGGAAACGTCGATGCGAATCGTATTGATATACCTGATAATTAAATTCCAAATACGCATGTAATAGAAAAAAGGAAAAACGGAAACGAGAGAGAAGAAGAAGAAGAAGAAGAAGAAGAAGAAGAAGAAGAAGAAGAAGAAGAAGAAGAAGAAGAAGAAAATCGACAAACTCAATTACGTATCATTTAGTGTAAATGCTACTAACGCCGCGTCATTTTGCGGCGCGCGAGGA
>OU426851.1:20276237-20281237 GCA_911387685.1 Dolichovespula media
AGAAACGTTACGTCGATAAGGGTCAGAAGTAGTAACGCGAGTGAAACACGAGTATAAACGTATACTTTGCGTTGTCCCGACGGAGAAAGAGAGATTATTTTAGACGAAACGACTTTTACATTGCATTTAACAGTTTTTCTCTTTTCGTCGATAACATCTTGAAAACTTGAGTTCTTCCTTCCTGTCTGAAAGAAAGAAAAAGAAACGAAGAAGAGAGAAGAAAGATGGAAAACAAGATTTTCACACGGGTTAATTGATTCCGGCCTAGTTTAAATTGTTACAACGAGACAGAGACAGAGACAGAGAGAGAGAGAGAGATTAAGAGAGAGAGTGAGAGAGAGAGAGGGGGGTTGGGGTGGGGGTAAAGAAAAAAGATAAGAGTCGTTGATCGACGAAGCCGTGGCCTTTATGTAACGAGTCGCGCTTAAAAATAGCACGGCCGCGGCGCGGTCATATTGCAAGCGAGGAGGATAATTGAAAATCGTTCGTCGGCATTTGCTCGACACGTCATGAATATCGAATTCCGTTGCGCGAGCACACTACCAAGTGGGACATATATATATATATATATATACTGAGGGCGTAGAGAGGAGAAGCACGCTATACACGATTAACGATGCCCCTGTGTTTCGATATGGCGAAATAACGAGAGAACCACGGCACCGAGCCAGAGTATCTCACCTTAAAAGAGGAAAAAACAAAACAAAACAAAAAAAAAAAGGAAAAAACCACCCTCTTTTCTTCCCTTGGCTTCCTTTTTCTTCTCATCAAATCGCGACTTCTTCGGATAAACTTTACCCATTACTTGTTGCAGGACAAGTTTTCGATTGGATTTATAACGTGGATTATATTATACACCTTGTGTACTTACACATGTCCATACGATATAGATTTCAAATGCGATAGTAATAATGGCGTTAAGGTTCTCGAGGATTAAACGAGAAAATGATTAAGAGAGAAAGAGAGGACCCGGCGGAGTGTCTGTGTGCGTGTGTGTGTGTGTGAGAGAAAGAGAGAGAGAGAGAGAGAGAGAGAGAGAGAGAGAGAGAGAGAGAGAGCATAGGTTAATATTTTACGCTCGGATTTATTTTATCGCCGGTATTCAGCCAACGTGGAATTTATTCACAAGGATGTGTATATGTGTGTCTATATATAATATATATATATATATATATATATATATATATATATATATGTATGTATATGTATTATATTATATTATATATATATAAATGTTCGGATATATGTATGTAAAGTAGTACATGAGGATATATAAGGTAATTCTGGCATTTGCATTAATGAAATACATATGTATTACAAGCGAGAAACTGGCGCTATCATAAGGTAGAATCGTTCGGTTACGACGAGTGGTTACGCCTCTATTTTCGCGTATAAAATGATTTATTTTGTACGTTGTCATTAAACGATGTCGTTAAATCGACGATGATAGTTGTTTTGTTCGAGAGAAGAAAGATAATATATTTATTTTTATGTTGAAACCGGCCGTATAACTATTCGTAAAACTGTTATTAATTCTACGATGAATTTTTTCCACTATTTATAAAAATAACTTGGAAGCGGAGAGGAGTAGTTAGCGTTCGATCGATGGCGAAGTAAGCGGTCGAATTACCGTCATCTTTAAAGGTAAATATTTTGTCAGGGAAGAGAAATCGTAGAGTTTCGTAGCGAGGCTTCGCTTTGAAGCGACGCGGCTCTTTTGACGGTAACGAAGTTAAATATGTAATGTGTACGTAATATGTACTCTACCGGCGCGAGAGAGAGAGAGAGAGAGAGAGAGAGAGAGTTTCTAACCCTTCGCAAGCTCGCTTTTATTTTACTCTATCAAAGCAGGAATTTATTCTCGTTAGGTGAGGTTGCTCTGGATGATGATGACTAGGAATATCGTACAAGTAAGAACGATTAATATCGCTTTTTAATCAAGATATTCATTAAGCTCAATTTATATGATATACACTGTAATACTCATCGACCTGATATTTTCGCATACATTTACGCATACTCGTAGGTATCTTGCGTAACGCGATATAATCCTTCGATATTACGTAGTACCTCGTTCTTCTTCCTCATCCTTGACGTTTTCCACGTCGTCGGCTCGCATAACTCGTCGAATAAAATTACGAGAAGGATAGAGAGACCGGTTTGAACAATGCAAGACTCGAAAGAGCATAAAGTAAGTAGTACCCCTAGTCGTTTATTCTTGAGAAGGACGAGTGGATAGATACTAACCGTGTCTCTACGCGTGTCTGTAATTATCCGACGATTAGAAAGCAAGGACACGAATGAGATATGGACGTATAGACAGAGACAGAGAGAGAGAGATAGAGATAGAAAAGGAAGAGGACTTGTGTCAAATTGTCTTTCGCTTTAACGAATCATTAACTATTTTCTCGCTCCTCGACTTATGAACCAAAGATTATTACAATTAGTTTTTCTTCTCTTATCGGGGTCACTGTGACGCTTAAAACGTCACGATTAAATTTGAAATATGACACTAATCGTATAACGAGCCGAATGATTCATTCGAGAAGCGAACGAAGAAATTTTGGGACGAAGCCTCTCTCTCTCTCTCTCTCTCTCTCTCTCCTTATGGATTTTTACAGACTTTCCCCAGGCAGGTATCGTGCTGGATGACACGGACTCGATGTCGTTTTTCTTTTCGAAAACGTCGTCGAGAAGATATAGCGGGATCCATCCGTGGTAGCCTAATTAAATTGAATCACGGAATACCTCGGGCAGGAAATACCCAATGAAGACGTACATTAACAAATTAAAGTGCCTTCGTTCGAGGGATTCTTGGATATTCGCCAGTTCCCCCGTTCTTTCTTCTCCTCCTCTTTTAAAAGTCTTCGGATTCGCGTAAGACCTTTCGAAAAATCGTTATCATTATTATACTCTCTCTCTCTCTCTCTCTCTATATATATATATATATATCTCTATCTATCGATTTTTGATCGGTCGTAACAAAATTTCCGATGAAAAAAATCTTCGTTCCCGTCTTCGTCCTTTCGATCTTTTTTCTGTTTCCCCCACTCTCCTTTTTTTCCTTTCTCTTTCCTCTCTTCTCCCCCCCCCCACCATCCTGTCCAAATTATCGAATCTTTCTACTTTCAGCGTTATATTCATGCGCAATATTCTTCTATTATAGATTACCGATCTCATATATGTACGTACACGTACGCGCGTGTATATATTATATCTTAAAATATTACCTTCCTGAGACGATAAAGTCCCGAGACGATAAAAATCCGTTTTCTTCGCCGTATATACGGGCTCGTGAGAGCGTTATATGCTCTCTCTCTCTCTCTCTCTCTCTCTCTCTCTCTCTCTCTCTCCCCCACTCTCCTCTCTCCTTCTTACTCACCCTCTTATCATCCTTCCCTTACGGTCACAGAGCGCTTGATAACGCGGTGCTTACGTTGCGCGATATACAGCTCGACCGTAGTGGAAAGATCGATTTGACAAGTGCGACCGATGACGTAGGTATTCTACGTCACGAAAAAGAAGAGGCATGTCTCTCTTCCTCGAGAGAAATTCTTTTTCTTTTTTTTTTTTTTTTTTTTTTTTTTCCCCCAATTCTTTTTTCTTCTCCCTTTCTTTCTTCTCTTTTGCTTTATTTACGAATTCGAACAAGGTATTATATCTTATTAACCGGTCGAAGTTAAACATTTACCATCCTTTCCTAAGGATTATAATATACATATTATTTTCTTCTTCTTTTCTTTCTTCTTCTCTCTCTCTCTCTCTCTCTCTCTCTCTCTCTCTGTCCCCTTCCCTTTCTCTTTTTATACGGCGATATGAAAAAATAAATTATTTTGAAAAAAGATTGAAAGGAAGGATATCTCTTAGCGACGATCGACGACACTGAAAAGGTTGGATGGAATCTTTCTTTCCTCCCCCCTCCCCCTCCCCTCCCCCTCCCCTTCCTTTCCCCTCTCGTTTGCCGTCTATATCTCTATATCTCGATCTCGCTTAAAGTGGATCCTCGTAGTATCGGGGAAATCGTTGGACAAATGGGTGCCCGGAGGAAAAAGCGAATCGATCCACTACCACCACCGTCCTTTCCTCCTTCTCGTGGGCAACGAAGAAGGACGGAGGAAAGAGGAAAGGAGAGAGAAAGAAGATATATATATATATATAGAGAGAGAGAGAGAGAGAGAGAGAGAGAGAGAGAGAGAGAGAGAAAAGGGGAGGGGGTCGAGCAATGGGTTTCGTTTAGAAACGGGTCAGGGCTTGGATCGTGCGACGACACGACGACAACGACGACGACGTAGAGATCGAGGTCACGACTAAAGCACGTCCTCCTCCTGTCCCACAGCGAGCATATAACGCGAGAACGAACGCTTGTTCGGCGTTAATCTTCCTGTCTTTTCCTTAAACCGTATATATCCGCGACATTTGCATATTTTTCATCGTTCCACGTTGGTGGTGCTTCTTATATGAAAGCGAAAAGTATATACGATACTTTATCTCTCTCGTTCTATCGTCGTCTCTATCGTCAAAGAACGTGCGTATATATATATATATATATATATATTCGTTTAATGAGTTTCGATGTACATTTTATTTTGTCTCTTTTTCCTCTCTTTTCTTCTCTTTTCCTTTCTTCTCTTTTCTTTTCTTTTCTTTTCTTTTCTTTTCTTTTCTTTTCTTTTCTTTTTTTTTCTTTGTCTCGTTACGACACTCGTCCGAGTTTTATACTTAGAAACGTTTTGATTAATAATTTCTTCGTAAGACAACAACGTTGTGATTATTTATTACGAAAGAAAATGTAATGCTAATTCGGCACAATGCAAGATTTATAAATGTTGCTTCCTGTTATCGCACGTGCAGCTATATATATGTGTGTGTGTGTGTGTGCGTGTGCGTGTGCGTGTGCGCATAATTCATTGATCTCAATTTCCACATAGATTAGATTGTTAACAATGAGTTGGTTATTTTAATGACGTAAGTAGAAAAAGCGATCGCAAATAAATTTCGAG
>OU426851.1:20288737-20311237 GCA_911387685.1 Dolichovespula media
TCTCTTTTTTTTTTCTTTTTTCTTTTTCCTCTCTTTTGAATGAAGCGTTGTCTCGTAGCACACGTGTCATGCCGCCTACTAATTGGATGAAAAGCGGACCGACACGTTAGAGGGCCGACAAATTGGGCTGCACGCATTCCTCGTTACGGTACGTGAACACGCGTGGGTAAAGTACACCCCTCTTGTAACGATTTGCTTTTCGCACATCCTTTACCCCTTCGCTTATTTTTGTTTTCTCTCTCTCTCTCTCTCTTTTTCTCTCTCTCTCTCCCTCTTTTCGATAAATGCGAGGAATGCGAAAGCGATTATCGTCGAATACATTAATAAAAGATAGGAGAGCAAATTGTTATGGCACATGCTCTTCTCTCTCTCTCTCTCTCTCTCTCTCTCTCTTTTTCTCTTTCTCTTTCTCTTTTTATCTCTTCTTTTTTACTTATTTTTCTATCGCACATCGATCGTTAATAGATACGCTACTAAACGAACGACCTTGAGAGGAAGAGTAGAGGAAGCTGACGCGTGCAGAAAAGATAGAAACGCAAAAAAACTTGAACGATTTCTAGTAGATTGGAAGAAGCTATGATAGGAGGAGTACCGTTAGTACTACGATAGACAGGGATATCGCCAAGGGCGGGTTCAAGCTGTTTCTTCCCCAATTCTCGACGAGATACGAAAAGGCGAAGAAGAGGGATTGAGGGAGAAGAGAAAGAGAAAGAGAAAGAGAAAGAGAACGAGAGAGAGAGAGAGAGAGGGAGAGGGTGTGAATGTGTATAAGGGAAGAGTTCTTTCCTTCTGGAGATTTCAAAGAACCGGCCGGCGAACGTGCAGACCTCTCGCCTTTCTCGTAACCTCGATCGTAAATAACTGCTCGTAAAGCCACGTCCCAGTTTCACGGTGGAGAAAGAGAGAGAGAGAGAGAGAGAGAGAGAGAGAGAGAGAGAGAGAGAGAGAGAGAGAGAGAGAGAGAGAGACGGTGGTAAGAAACGATGCCGAGGAACCAACGACTTTCCTCATTCGAGAGGAGCTGGACGAAGGAGGAAGATGCCACGATCCGACTGTGCGATCCTACGACCGATCTCAAGCGAGATCTTACCTCGGATATAAACGGGATAGAAAACGAAGAAAAAGGAAATCTTCTACCTTTCGAATCCTCGATCGATTCTCTCCAGACGTCGAGATCGAAAGTGGACGACGATTCGAGAGGAGCCCAGCCGTTCAAGGTCATCGGGAGAACGTTCTTCTCTCTCTCTTTCTCCCTCTCTCTCTCTCTCTCTCTCTCTCTCTCTCTCTCTCTCTTTCTCTCTCACTCTCACTCCGTATTCATCGAGTAAATCGTCTTTTCGTACAACGAAATCGTGATCCGGTAATTAAAGTTGACTCAACGATCGGGTCTTTTGTTCCTAATTGGTATCTCCCTCTTAATTGATATTGAAATTTAATTTATACCCGCGATGCATTTATTCTAACAAGTCCCTTTTTGTTTTTTTTTTTTTTTTATCGAAATATATATATATATATATATATATATATATATATATATATATAGAAATAATAAATAAATATATATACATATATATATATATATATTTCGTTTAATCGTAAATGTTATTTAATGTTAAACTGTAAACGATATAATTAAAAAAAAAAAAAAAAAAAAAAAAAGAAAAGAAAAAAAAAGGAAAAAGGAAAGGAAAAAGATTTTCTTTTCGTAATTCGTTATTTCGGTATTGTATAGGGGACGAGCTAAAGGGCAAGAATAACGCTCCAGTGATATTTCAACGAACGATTCGAACGAAATTCGTTGGCCACAACGACGATGTGTTCGGCGGGGCCCCTCGTCGTCATTTTGTATCGGATAAATAGCTTTTCTCCGGGCGTCGCGGTGCCTTGATCGCGACGATCGATCATCCTTTCGACGATGACGATGAAGAAAAAAAAAAAAAGGAGGGAGAGGAGAAACGAGAACGATTCATCTCACTTTTCGAAGAAGGCTGCTCTCGAGGAACGAGCTTTTCTACAACGAACCTTTCTATTCTCCTCGTTTTCTCTCTCTCTCTCTCTCTCTCTCTCTCTCTCTCTCTCTCTCGATTTATCTATCTACCTATCTCTACCTATCTATCTCTTTGAAATTCAATCGAAATATTCTCACTTTTACCACCATTTCATATTACATTATCGCGTTACGAATTTATAATAAATACGTACCAACGTTCTAGCAAAGGATTCTACCAATGGAGCGAACGTGGAACGGGCTCAACAAAACAGGGAATTGAATTCAATTGGAATTATAAAATCGTTCGAACGAGCATAATCGCGTACCGCCCGCGAACAAAAGGTTTTTCTCTATCTCGTGATACGTATGAATGGCGGAGAAATTGTAAAAAGAGTGAAAAACCAAACTGGCTTGCAGGAAGAAAAAGAAAAACGACTGGCTGGGTGAGGTTGGGAGGGTGGAGGGGGCATTGTGGCGGCAGGACAGGGAAGAACGAAACGACGGAGGAAGGGAAAGGAAAAAAAAAAAAAGAAGAAGAAACCCCCCGTGCGAAACGATATTTGAGCGTGTTACGTACACCGTTTATCGAATATTCGTCATATTATTTTCAACGCGCACTCGTTTCGTAACTCGCGAACTCGTTGGAGCATCGCGCTCGGTTAACGCTATTAGTTTTACAATGCATTAACGCCAGGCGTCGTTAATAATCGAGGAGACGAATTAATTATGCGCGCGGACGCGAAATGAATAATTGGATAACTTTGCAAGAGGGTGGGGGGTGGGGGAGGGGGGAGGGGGAGGGGGTGGTCGCTAATTAATTTTGTTATCCCGTAAACCCTGTGTATATCATGGATTATTATTGTCCTCCTCTTTTAGTCTCTCTCTCTCTCTCTCTCTCTCTCTCTCTCTTTTTAATTCTTTCTCTCGCTTTTCCTCTCTCATCTTCCCCTCACGCCCCACCCGTCGTAGAGAACGTTAACCGAGTAAAATTTACTCGACGACAGGAAAGGATTCGGTTTCGACGAGCGATTAATCGATCTTCTTTCGAAAATTTTCGAATGTAGTCAATCAACAAAGGACCAAGGTCCGATATCGTAAGGGGAAAAAAAAGGTGGAGGAGAGAGAGAGGAAGAGAGAGAGAGAGAGAGAGAGAGAGAGAGAGAGAGAGAGAGAGAGAGAGAGAGAGGGAGAGACAGGTGGGTCACTGTAACGACAAAAGGTGCGTCAAAAATCGTCCCCTCTCCTCCCTCTCAAGTAAAGGGAGGTGAAGAAGGAAGAGGAGAAGTAGAAAAATAAAGAGAGAGAGAGAGAGAGAAAGAAAAAGGAACGTCGGATCGTAGGAATTTTGTAGGCCAACGATGGGATACAATATAACTCGGTAATAAAATGGCCCCGAATTTTTCTGACCCTTCGACCCTCCTTCTTTTCTTTCTCTTCGACCAGGTACTCTAACTCTGTTTTCCTTGAGTATAGTTTCTCATTTTTTCTTTCTCTCTCACACACACACACACACACACTCTCTCTCTCTCTCTCTCTCTCTCTCTCTCTCTGTTTCTCACTCTGTCTCTCTTTTATATTAACCATCATGGCGAAGAACATTCGTACCGTAATAAAAACTAGATAAATGGATCCTACGAATCCAAGAGGAAGAAAGTGGTAAGATACATCGGATTCGTAAGGGTGTAATTTAACAAAGGAAAAAATGGATAGACAGAGACAGAGAGTGGGGGGGGGGTGGACGAGTGGAAGAAAAAGAAAAAGAGAAATAAGAGGAAGAAATAAAAGGAAAGGAAAGGAAAGGAAAGGGAAAACGAGTTAAGTAGAAAAGATTATGTCGGATAAACGATGTAAAAATATAAGAAAAGTCATTCTCTTACTCGTGAGAATGCTACGTACGTGTGGGTTTACATGTACTCTCTAAAGCTAAAGGAAACGGATTATGGAACGAGTGAAAAATGTGAGAAAAATGTATCAAATTGGTGAGAATGGAACGAAGAAAGAATTCATGGATGCATATATGTATGTATGTATGTATGTATGTATGTATGTATCTATGTAAATATAAACGTAAACGTATGTAGAATCGAGCCAAGTGGAAAGAAGACAAACATTGTTCGTAAAGAGAGAAAGAGATGGGGTTGGTTGGAAGCGGGACGATGTGGAGAGGAGTGTGATGGGGGGTTGGAGGGACGGGGAGGGGGAGGTGAGGTGAGGAGAAGCGAATCGAGGCGGAAATTCCGCCGGCGGTCTTTTATCGAAGTCTTTTACACCGTAGAGTAAGGGTTTTCCTCGACGACGTCTTCCTCCCCCCCCCTCTCTATCTCTCTATCTCTCTCTCCCTCCCTCCCCCTTTCTCCTACCACCCACCCATCATCCGCGAATCTCCTTTTACCGCACGCGTTTCGCTCTTGTCGCGTTCTTCGGCCGAACGAATCCCAAGCCGCATTCTCCGCCTTCCACGAGTTTCTCCAACCTCCTCTCTCTCTCTCTCTCTCTCTCTCTCTCTCTCTCTCTCTCTCTCTCTCTCTCTCATCTGCTCCTCCTCCTCCTTCTCCTCCTCGAGAGTTTCATAACACCAACGACACGTATACCACCATCCTCCAGATTATTCCAAGCAAATCTCTTACTTCGTCGGTTCTCAATTTTAATCCGATTTCGTTAGGGCTCCAAGCGCGACCACAGGAGAAATTACATCGACGATTAAGTCGTGTTAAATAAATAAGAAGGTAATCGTTCTTTTTTTTTTTTTTTCGTTTGTGTTCTTGTCTCGTTTTATTTCTCTTTCTCTTTCTCTCTCTCTCTCTCTCTCTCTCTTTTCTTTTTCTTCTTTTCTTTTTTTTTTTTTTTTTTTTTTTTTTTTTTTTTTTTTTTTTTCTTTGACGACACACAGGCAATTAAAAATATACCACGAGAGAGTGTATGAGAATAAGAGGAAAATCGTTGGGTCATTCGATGAGAAAAGATCCGACCAGGGGATGGATGGGTGGGTGGGTTGGGTGGGGTAGGGTGGGGTGGGGGACAATAGATATCTGTCTTTCGTAGTGGTATATTAGTAGTAGTGTGGTAGTAGTAGTCGTTGCGTCTACGATCGATGGCTCGATCAGGGTCATTGGTCCGTTCTTATTGTTAGCTCCGCGTGAGCTCACGAATTCTTGGCCAGCTCCGTGCTCGATATAACCGGCTATCTGTCGTCATCCTACGTCGAGTTTATATTCGTGCTACGAAAGGGCCGTTAATAGCCTCGTTCTCCCGCTTTTGTGCGCCGTCCCCACGATATTTTCGTGCTTTCCACGATCGCCAGGGAGATTAATTCGTTCGGAAGAGTAAAGCCGACTTTCTTCCCGCTCCCACCCACCCCCTGCCCCACCCCACCCCTCCTCTGCTCTTCTCTACCACTAACCCACGGCACGTACCTACGGAAAATCTTTCGATGAAAGATCTTTGGGCATTCCCGTGGGCGTTGATATTAATCTCCGAATTTGTGTGGGCAGAAGGAAGATTAAAAGGAATCGCGGATGTTCCGAAGTATAAAGAGAGAGAGAGAGAGAGAGAGAGAGAGAGAGAGAGGAGTTTGTTATCTTCCCGGAATCGTGGATTTAGGAAACTACGTAAAGAAAAAAAGAGGTAGAGGAGAGGAAAAAAAAAAAGAGAAATGAATCGAGAAACTTGGAAGAGTAACGATCTATACCGAACTGTTTCTATTTAATTTTGTTAGATTGATTACTGAATATTGTTTACAGTACGGATATCATCGAGGGATATCGATCGATAATAAAAGAGATTGCATTTTATGTGTACTTTAGAATACGAATATATATATTTATATATATATATATATATATATATATATATATATGTATGTATGTATGTATGTTTGTATGTATGTATGTATGTATGTATGTATATATATCGTTTCTAAATATATACATCTAATATATAGTAATATATATAATAATTCTAACTATATATATATATATATATATATATTATCAAACATTTGAAATAAAATGGTGGCATTTAATGGCGTTAAAATAATTCCATTGGATGAAAACATAGCGTGTAACATAAAGAAGAATTTTAGGGAAGGAAGATGGGACGTCCTCGATAAGGAGTCTCGTTTTCGTGTAACGAGTCTCGTATAACACGATCGAGAGTGGACGATCGAGAAAGGTGAAAGAGGCAGAGGGAGAGGAAAAGAAGGAGAAAGAGAGAGAGAGAGAGAGAGAGAGACAATCGACAGTTCTCCATCGTCGTAGTCGAGTTTAGACACGTATTAAAGGCACTTGGCGTATCTCGAGCATTGATTCATCGTCCGAACGGCAAAGCGGGAAATCGTTGGAACGTGGCCAATCGGTGGACGCGCACACACTCTTACACACATGCACACTTACGATAGCCTCTTTGGAATCGAATGTGTCGCGCGCGCGCGCGTGTGTGTGTGTGTGTGTGTGTTAGGCTAGACACGGCAGCTCGTTTCTTCTTCCGAAAGTTTCACCCAGCTGACCCAGACCCTCTCAGTGTGATTTTCTCTCTCTCTCTCTCTCTCTCTCTCTCTTTATATATATCTGTCTCTCTCTCTCTCTCTCTTTATATATATCTGTCTCTCTCTCTCTCTCTCTCTCTCTCTCTCTCTCTCTCTCTCTTTCTCTCTCATTCTATTTTTAAAGTATGTATCTCTTAATCATACCATTTAGCTACGATCAGGTATCGTTATCGATACGCTCGCATTTTATTTCAAGAAATTAACTCAGTACATTTTTATACACACACATATATATATATATATATATATATATACATATACGTGTATATACATACAAACATACATACATATATATATGCATATAATATATGTACACATATATTATTTATATTATATATATTGTATGATGTTGTAAATATTTTATGTACGGTAATGGATGTTATATTTGTATGTAATATAAATATATATATATATATATATATATATATGTATGTATACACACACACACGCACACATATATTTACGTATCTATCAATATAACAATCATTATGTATTATTTAAATGCAATAGTTAAAATCGAATATCGATATATGACGTATTCTCGTTATCGAAACATTTCGATATAGGGAACGTTAATTTTTGTATAAATGAATAAGCCGGTCGGTTGTGTTCCATTTGTTATATCATCGATTTCTTCGGCTTATTCGTTTATTTAAAATGAATATTAGAAGATAGTAGGATCATCGATGCGCTTTCGAAGAGCCAACGATGGAATACAACGCGCGAGCCACGGGATCAGCCGTGCTCCAATTCTGGTCATGAATAAGCTATTAATACTTCGGCCCCGCGTCGCGAATCAAGCTGGACGTAAAGTACGCTTCGAATGCTTACCCGTTACCTCTCACCTCCTCGTTTCTATCAGCTCGCTTTTTATTTTTTTTTTTTATTTTTTATTTTTTTCGTTATTTTCTTTCTATCTTTCTTTTATTTTTCTTCTTTCTTTTCCTTTTTTTTTTTTTTTATCGCGCGCCAGGTACGACGCAAAGCTTTCCCTGCCTACGATTTCACTTTGAATTCTTTACGCGACTCTCTCTCTCTCTCTCTCTCTCTCTCGCTATTTTACGTAAAAATTAATAACTTCGTTTCAACGAATACGATCATTAGAGTACATATAATATTTATAAAAATCAATTAAATCTCGTCGAACCTTTAAGAATCAATTTTAAATAAAGCCAACGCGGATGACCATTTTTTTTTGTTGTTCTTAATTAAAAGTTTCGAGAGCAAGACGAGAAGGGGGAGGGGGGGGGGGTCGATTAGGATCGAATGCACGTTGCAATTTATTGCACGCGCCGACACGAGGAAAAGGTCAATGTCGCGCAAAGTATACGTTTTTTAATGAGCCTTTCCTTCTCCCTCTCTCTCTCTCTCTCTCTCTCTTTCTCTTTCTCTCTCTCTCTCTCTCTCTCTCTCTCTCTCTCTCTCTCTCTCTCTCTCTCTCTCTTTCTCTATCGAACGCAAGGAGCCTTTTTCGTTGGTAACACTGACGACTAGACGATGGTGCACGGTGAAAGTAGGCTATCGACTATCGCCTCTAACTACCTACCTACCTACCTACCTACCTACCTACCTACCTACCTACCTACCTACCTACCTACCTTCCAATCTATCAACACTATCGATACTAAATAGTGTGCGAGCGAGCGAACAAGCAAAATAGATCGACAAACAAACCGACAGACGGACGGATTGACGAACAGACATACAGACATACATACAGACAGACAGACAGAGAGACAGACAGACAGACAGAGGATGAGAATAATGCGGGACGAGCCCGCATTCGATCCGTTTAACGCGAAACCGTGCAAATTTAGCAAATTTCGACTGATTTCCATCCATCGAATCGACGATTCGTCCTATTAGACCTCCTCCTCCTCCTCTTCCCCCTCTTTCTCCTCTTGCTCTCCTCTTTATCCTCCTCTTCTCTCTTCCGTTATTCAGCTTTCGAAAATCACGCTCGGTCAACGAACGTGCTTCTATTCGTTATCGAATATCGGGCGATATCGAATCGTTTAAAGTTTATAGTTTGTGCCTCGTTTATTTGCAGAATTTGCAATTCGTATTTCCCTTTAAAAAGCTCAAATAGCTCGCATAATTACGACGTTAATAATTCATTTATTAATTTAGAGCAATAATAGAACGAATACAATTTCGATTTAAAGGATATATATATATATATATATATATATATATATATATATATATAACGATATAACGTTATTAACAGAATTGGGGGAAAAAGTGTGAATTAACATTATTCAATGATTAACGTGATAATAGAACGGTAATAAAGAAAATTGGAAAATGAATATTCGCGAACAAGTTTTTTCTTTTTCTTTCTCCCCCCCCCCCCAGTTTCTCCTTTTTCTTCTTTCTATCGTTCGAGTTCGTGCGCGAGAGACGTAAAGGACTGTGTGGTGTCATACGAGCCCGCACGCGTGCGTAATTTGTAACGTATAAATGTGTGTGCGCGCGCGCGGGCGCGCGAATGTGTGTGTGTGTACACGTACGTTCTGTCTCTCTTTCTCTCTTTCCCTCTTTCTTTCTTTCTTTCTTTCTTTCTTTTTCAAGATGTATTCCTACAGAGCGTCCGTCAAGTTGACCATTCGGATAAGCTCCAACTCGACTCAGCTTTCTGATTTGTCGTTACGACCGAGTTTCAAGGAGTTCCACGGAGTATACCGTTTGCCGTCTTCTCAAAGTTCTCTTTTTCCTCTTTTTCTTCTTTTTCTTCTTTTTAACACACTCGGAGTTCTCGTTTTGATATCAACCAACACGTCGTAAGATGTGGTGTATAAAAATGTCCAGTATCATTTTCCACATTCTTTATTCTCTTATTTCTTTTATACCACGAATGAACGACGCTAGTTACATCGATCAATTTCACGTTAATCTATTTTTAAAGATAAACTTTGAAAGGTTTGCATTATGTTAAAATGACATGCGACGGGAACCGCAAGTATGTATGTATGTATGTATGTATGTATGTATGTATGTATGTATGTATGTATGTATGTATATATGTACATGCCGTTTAGTCACGTTTGACGTATAGAGATGTGTCCGCGTGTGTATTTGGGGGATACAACATTGAAAAATTGTTAATTCTCTTCGTCCTGTAGTGTATGGATTCCATTAAAATAAATTTAATCATATATATATATATATATATATATATATATATATATCTGATAGATCATCGATTTCTCAACGCAAATGAGAATCGTATCGGGTACGTGTAGCATCGTGAAATCACGCTAAGCGAGTTTCGCGCTCTGTTTATGCTCCCTTGGGTGTATATTTAGCGACATTTGTGGAACGGATGCTTCGTTGGCTTTGGTCCAGCCGGCCGTTCTCTGGATTACACGGCCTTTCTTCGTCTCTATTCCATCTACCCTTATTTTCCACGACATTCTTCCGTACTTTCGAAATTTCAATTCCATCTAGATTCCCTTACCGACTACTAATAGCCGAATAAAATATTGAACCATCAAATTTCGTTACGAAGGTGCGGGATAATTCTTACATCATTTTCGCAATATCGATTCTTCAATCATTAGACGTCGAAAAAAAAAGACAAATATACATGTCATTTTATATATATATAAAAATTCCATCGACTTATCTAAACAATAAAAGGATTACGATCGAACTGTCAACTCGATTTAACGTCGTACAGTATTGATCTATTTCCGGATTTTAATCGCACCATTTCTAGATAAAAGGACGATGAAGATAGATAGAGAGAGAGAGAGAGAGAGAGAGAGAGAGAGAGAGAGAGAGAGAGAGAGAGAGAGTGGGGTGGAGAGGGGAGAGAGGGAGGCGGTGCGGTAAAAGAAAATCGAGATCAGAAGTAGAAAAGGGAAGTTATTGTTCGGCGACGCGTAATTTCCATTCGGGGTTCGTGCGCTTGTACGACCACGAAAATGCACGAACGAAGAGGAAGAAGAAGAAGAAGAAGAAGAAGAAGAAGACGAAGAAGAAAAAGAAGATGAAGAAGAAGGAGAAAGGGACGGGTGGAGGAGGGTGACGACGGCAGGTGGTGGTGGTGCTGCTCGAAGGGTCGGAGAGGCCGTATAAGAAGGGTGGAAGTTCGAGAGAGAAAGAGAGAGAGAGAGAGAGAGAGAAATAGGGGGAGGGAGGGAGGGAGGAACAATGAGCGACCCACATACGACCGGCAAATAACAAGCGTGGCAAAGTAATGAGAGATAATGGGCCTCCATTATCGTTCGCCGATAACTCGAGCTCGCACTCGTAGCTTCGCGTACCTTTTCTCTCTTATTTTCTTTCTTTCTTCTTTTTCTTCTTCTTCTTCTTCTTCTTCTTCTTCTTCCCGCCACTTTTTTCCCCCCTTTTCTTTTTCCTTTCTTTCCCCTCGAGATTGATCAGGACATTTATTCCTCTTATACTCTGGAAATAAAGTTGTCACAGTTTTTCAAGCGGGTAGGAAAAAGGACGAAATAGAAAAAGGAACTTGTTTTATTTTATTCGCAAATTATATCACAATAGAGTCGAATACGTTTGACCTTGGTGAAGCGTGTGAAAGGGACTTTTGAAGAATTTTTACGTAACGGACGAATATATTATATATTTAAATGATAATTCTCTCTCTGTGTGTGTGTGTGTGTGTGTGTGTGTGTTTTCGATCAAGATTTGCGATCGTGCGAATCCTAACGATTTTTGCCGATCATCCTTGAAGTCATCAGGTACAACGAACTCTCGTGAAAAGCACCGTTGGTGGTAGCGTCTGAAATCGGCCATACCAACTCTACTTTGTCTTTCAGCGATCGGGAGATATAAATCATGGCTCTCAGAAAAAAGGCAGACCGTCTCATTTAAGAGAGACAAAGAGATAGAAAGAGAGAGAGAGAGAGAGAGAGAGAGAAAGAACGAATGGTTGTTTCACGGTCGTTGCTATTTCTTTCGTACATCGTCCTCTCTTTCTTCGTCTCTCCTTTTCTATTTTTCGAGCCAACAGAAAAGAGCGAGAGTCCGGTCGTCCGTCGTGTGTATCTTTGGCCATAATCTTCAGGTAGATCGTGATATCTCTCTCTCTCTCTCTCTCTCTCTCTCTCTCTCTCTCTCTCTTTTACACACACGCACACAGAGACATACACTCAACACTCACTCTCGCTCCCCGAGTCGATCTTGTTTATTTGGATCGAAAGAAAAGAAAAACGGGCGGGAGAGGAAAAAAGAACGCTTTCAGTCGCGACATACTCACCGCGCGTCTCAATCTCACCGAGTGACAAGAGAAAAAGAGAAGCAGAGACTCGCGAGAATAAAGGATATCCCCACTTTTGAATATTTTAACACCGAAATCTCTTTCCCTTTTCGCATTCTCTCGGCTTAACCGACTTGTGGAGGAGAAAGAAGAAAAAAAAAAAAGAAAGGAAGGAAGAACGTTATTTGCGTAGGATCAAAACAGAAACACTTTTAGCGTCGCTCGTCGGTCTTTCCTTTTCATCTTCTTCTTTTTCTTCTTCTTCTTCTTCTTCTTCTTTATCTTCGTCTTCTTCTTTCTTTTAATTTATTTTTTTTTTAGTCTTCCTTTCTTTTTTCCTTTCTTTCTTCATTTTGTCTTTTATCGACGAAAGAAAATACGAATGTTTCTTATCTCGTCGCATATATCCTTTCTCTTGTGCAACAGATATATATATATATATATATATATATATATATATATATATATATATATATATATATTTCATTGCGATTTAACGCAATGATTATTTAGGTTAATTCATTGTCATGGCCATTATGAAGAAGAGCATAGAATATAATTTGTTTCACTTTCAAGGATCCTTTCTCCGACGTAGACGTGAATTTTCATGGGAAATGATTTTTCTTCCTCTTCCTTGTCCCTCTCTCTTTTTTTTTTACGCAAAATTAGAAAAAAAAAGAACGAAGAAAATCTTTTAAGCCGACCTCGTCATTGTCGTCGTCGTCGTCGTCGTCGTCGTCGTCGTCGTCGTCGTCGTCGTCGTCGTCGTCGTCGTCGTCGTCGTCGTCGTCGTCGTCGTCGTCGTCGTCGTCGTCGTCATCATCATCATCATCATCATCATCATCATCATCATCATCATCATCATCATCGTCGTCGTTGTCGTCATTGTCGTCGTCGTCATCATCATTGTCGTCGTCGTTCTTGTTATCGTCGTCGTCGTCATGTCTCTCTGTGGCGTCGCACGTTCGACTCGCGACGTGTCCCGTATTTTCCATGTAAATGTATACGGCCTTGACATCCTAGCCAAGCGACGAGCGACCAAGCGAGAGAGACCAGCCGAGCTGCTAAGCAACCAAGCTCGCTATAACGCATACGTCGTCGTTTTGTCGTTTCGTCGTTTCATCGTTCCGTCGTTCCGTCGTTTCGTCGTTCCGTCGTTTCGTCGTTTCGTCGTTCCGTCGTTCCGTCGTTCCGTCGTTTCGTCGTTTCTCCTCGTCGCGTTGCCTGCCGCCCGGCTACCAACCAGTCAGAGTTTCGCAATCGAACCTTCGACGATAACGCAATAAATACACCTAACTTCGCTAACGTTGTTTGCTCGCCTCTCTCGAGACCCATATATACATAGAACTCTTAATGTTTGATGTCTCTTAAAAAAAAAAAAAAACATTTCAATTTTTCTTTTTATTGTTATTCTTCTTTTTTTTTTTTGTTGGCATTGTTCTACTCCTTTCAATATTTTAAATATCGTATTGAAAATAAATATAATATTAAAAATACAATACTTATAGTCAATTCCTTTCCATTCGGGTTTTGGAATCTTTTTTTTCTCTCTCTCTTTTTTCTTTTTGCCTTTTACACTTTTGAAAGAAATATCAAATTGTAAATTCGTCGATATAATCGACGTGTTGCTGCAACGCTCTACGGCTAGACCAACAAATTTTTCGAAACGATCTTTTGAGACATTTGCTGGCTATCTTCGAGCACTTATCGTAATATGATAAATTAACTTGGAACATTCAACGTCGCGAGTTACGCGTCGAAACGTTATCTCTATTCGTAAATAAGACTATAGATTAGATAAAAAAGACAAAAAAAGAAGAAGAAGAAAGAAAGAAAGAAAGACAAAAAGAAAAAAAGAAGTAATAGCGAAGATTCATTTAACGAATGACATTGGAAATTGTGAAGATTTGAGAGTGTGTGTGTGTGTGTGTGTGTGTGAGAGAGAGAGAGAGAGAGAGAGAGAGAGAGAAGCGTTGTCTTCTTTTCGAAAGAAGATTTTTCCTTTATTTATACGCTCGTAACGTTTGCCGAATCGAACTCTGCGATGAGATTAATCGAAAGCGCTTTTCTCTTCGAAGAGATTCACCCGGATGATGCTCGAAAACGATCCAATCTCGAAGCGGGGGGATCACGAAAGAGAAGTAATAACAACGATGAAGAATCTTTCTCTATAATATATATATATATATATATATATATATATACATACACACACTTCATATATATATATATGAAATTTCTTTCTATATCGTTTCATCTCTTTTTCATCTTTACCGTCCATGTTGCAGTACCGTTCGGATTATCCTTAATATCGTTAATGAACTCCTTGTTACGATCATCCCTAACCCTTACCCTTGAGTATCGAAACTCAGCTCTCCGCGATAACAACTCTCTGGTATCGCGTTAAAAAGATTACATTTTCATCCTTACCTCTTTCCTTTTCTCTCTCTCTCTCTCTCTCGATATTTAATTTTCGATTATATCGCGAACGATTAAAACGACGTGATATAAGTGACAATCGTAAGTTTCGTTAACTCGCTTTATCGTAGGAAATTTAATCTTCGTTTCATACGTTTTCACGCTACTTACGTCCTCGAGTTTTACGATCAGAAAATATTCGTACACGAGCCACTATCGAGCCACTATATCTCGTATAATAAAGCTCTTTCTTTTTAGATTCGCGCGTGTCCATTTAGAGATTCGCCGTGCCCTAAGATTATTAAATAAATCTAATTCTTCGTCGAAATTCTCGTGCCAATCGAAATTGGATACTCGGTTATAGTCGCGAATTAACTTTCGACTCGCTTCGGTAACCAGGATATATCGGAGTCGTGCTGTTGAGTGAGAGAAGGTAGTGCGAGGACTCGTGAGGGTGGGTGGCGAAGAAGAGGAGGAGGAGGAGGAGGAGGAGGAGGTGGAGGAAACGACGGAGTAACTTAAATCCGGCAGATTGGTTTCGCCTGCTTCGACGATTCTGGCGTCGATCCAACAAGCGGATTTCTCTCCGCTGCATAACACGGAGAAGGAAGAGGAGAGGAGATATCTTCGTGCCCGAATTTTCCTTCTCGCGATACCGAATCACATGTTGAATACACGCCGAATACAAGCTGAATACCGCGCTTCCAGGTATCTGTCGTCCATTTAGGCGATTGAATTTTCCTTTTCGACGTCGCATCTGCTCTTCCCCCCACCCCACCCCCCTCTCCCCCTCTCCTCCCGCCCGCCCCCCCCCCCGTCATTTTAAAATAGACATTTATATATTATAGCGTGATCTCTGGTATTATCCGAGTAATTTTGTTGATAACCACGTAGAAGAACAAATAACGGCCGAAGATCTTTCTGCGCCGTCGTCGAGTTTCTATCTTACAAAAAAAAAAAAGAAAGAAAGAAAGAAAGAAAGAAAGGAAAAAAATTAGGAACGAAAGGGATCGTTTAAAACTACGGCGTTCGAATGATAATTTCGTCCTTCGAATAACGAATTTGTCGATAAAACGATTTGCCTGTTAATTAATTGTTTCGATCCAGCGATGACAATCGCTTTTCCCTTAACGAGGATCATTGTGCGGAAAGTTCGCTTGTTTGCTCGCTACTAGCTAGGTAGATAGATAGATAGATGGATGGATGGATGGATGGATAGATAGATGGCTAGATAGCTTAGCTATCCAGCCTGCTAACTCGATCTCCTCGTTCTCTCGGTCGACCCGAATAATCCGTCTCTCTTTCTCCCGACTCCGATGTCTGTCAGCGTGTCAAGGTCGTCCGCGCGAAGGATACACGGAGATCGCATCAGTGATGCGAGCTCACGATTCGCATGTAATTTTCTCCGATGATTCGTGAAACCCAACGATGACGGATCGTTCGAGTGGCCCCCCCCCCTCCATTTTTCGAATATATATTTCTATTTAACCGATTTTTATATAAGGACATTAATCGAACGACATTGATGTTCATTCGTTCGATATAATTCCGATGGTAAGTCGGGATACGTATTTCGACCGAAATTAATATTTAAATAATTCAATGGTAATATAATTCAATGAATTATATCAGCGATAATACGATCAACGCGATATTGATACGATTTGAGAAGAAGCCTCCTCCTCCTTTGTATCCTACGATGTTGTCATTTAACGCCTAATAGTATCGCGCTCGGTCAAGGTATCGATACGTTTAAAGGGATTAGACGTGGTTAACCCTTTTCGACGGTAGGCCGATATATCGCTTTGTATTATTGATCCGTAAAACCGGTCTGACTGGAACCGGCTATCAAAACGTCAAGGTGACGCTAGTTATCGATTGCGTCCCGGGGTGAACTTCATGGTGGCATAATTCGACGTGGATCGATCTCGATAAGTCGAAGAGAAACTAGTTCTCTTCCGGCGACATCCTTTCCCCCCTCGTGTCACCTGCTCGGACGAGGTAGTCAGAGAGAGACAGATACAGAGACAGACAGACAGACAGAGAGAGAGAGAGAGAGAGAGAGAGAGAGAGAGCAAAGAGGAGGAAGCTTTTTTCCAAGCAATTTCCGATAATCGATTCCTATTCGACGTTCGATATGGAAAAAAGAGAGAAAGAAAAAAAGAAAGGAAAGGGAAAAAAATAAAGAAGGAATATCTTCCCAAGAAGTATCATCTCGTTTAACGATAGACATAGATATCGCGTATTTAAATATATCCGTACGGATCTAACCTAAAAGGTACCGTCCGATCAAAATTTTCACGAGCGTACAAAGATCGAATATCGAGTCTTACCCCCCTCCCCCCTCCCACTCCACCCCCTTCTCTATCTCTATCTCTACCTCCTCCTCCTCCTCCTCCTCCTCCTCCTCCGCTTTTAGCTCCTTACTCCCTCTTCGGCTTTTTCCCTGAGTTTATTAAGTTTTTATCTGGTCCTTATTTCGCGCCCCTACCCACGCCACCTTTATACCGCGAGATTTATAGGGACAATGCTTCTTTACGCTCGTGAAAGGAAAAGAAGAGCAAACGAGAGGGACGACGAGAGAAAGGGAGAGAGATGGGTAGGGGCACGGGGGAGGGGAGTGCGGGGCGGGGGGATAGGAAGAAGGAATAGAGGGTAGAAAGAAACGGCGAATGGCGCTCGACGCCGAGTCGTGGATGAAAAGATCGGTCGAGTGTCGAGGGTGGCGAAGGTTGGCGGGGGAGGGAGGAGGGAGACGGAGGGAGAGGAGAAAGAAACGCGCGCGCCTGTGTTCTCTGTGTGTAGGAATGAGAGAGAAGGCTGCTGCTACTTCAGGGTGGAACACGTCGAAGAAAGGAATCGATGATTGTTGCGAGCGAGCGAGAGAGAGAGAGAGAGAAGGAGAGAGAGAGAGAGAGAGAGAGAGAGAGAGAGAGAGAGAAGACGATAGGACGTTGCTCTCGAGTCCGAGACACAATGTTAATGGAATCGTAAGAGGTATTTGTATTGTGTCAAATCGATAGTCTCTCTCTCTCTCTCTCTTTCTTACTCTCTCTCTCTCTCTATCTCTATCTCTTTGTGAGAACGATCTTTGAGAATCTTGTCGACGTTTTTCTTCTCCTACACGTTCTTCTTGCTATACTCTCCTTTCACACTTTGATCTCTAATAACGTACACGTCATCGTACGAGTCTAACGCGTCGGGTTATTGAATTTTCTTGTATTTTTCGATCAATCGAGCGAGAGAGAGAGAGAGAGAGAGAGAGAGAGAGAGAGAGAGAGAGAGAGAGAGAGAGAGAGAGAGAGAGAGAGAGAAACGACGACGAAACGTCGATCGTGTATCATCGAAAGTCGATCCGATAAAAATTTCATGATCGAGATAGAGATCTCGAAAAGAGAATAAAAGTCGTCGTTTATTTGACTGAGTTTCCCGACTCGTTGTGTTTCTCCCGTTTAAGTTGGGGTTCCCTTACGGAATGCGTTTCGCTTACGCGTCGACAGTTCAGAACGTATCCAAGTTCCCGCATCTCCGCATTACTCTCGAGAACGTTTCTCTGCTCTCTGCTTCTGTGTTACACCGTCGTGTGTATTTATGTATGTATATATGTATGTATGTATGTATGTATGTATGTATGTATGTATGTATGTATGTATGTATGTATGCATGTATGTCTCCCCCACCCCACCCTCGCGCGTGTGCATGATGATGCGTGCGCTCATTCTATGTGTTTTTGGATGTGTATGCGTGTACGTAAGTGCGCGGGCGCGCGTGCATTTGGGATTGTATGCGTGTCTCTCTCACCGCAGGATGGGTAAGCGTGCGGCCGTACGACCGCGCGCTCTCTGCCACTGTAATTACATGCTGCTACTAACAGGTATTTCGTCCGTGGTATTTATGCAAACTAAATCATTCGGGACGGCCCTGGTGGAACGCTCCCGATCGTTTTCTACGCTCGTGAAACCGAGATCAAACGTGAATTCCTTCCCTCGCTTGATTTTTTAATCTATCCCCCCCCCCTCTCTCTCTCTCTCTCTCTCTCTCTCTCTCTCTCTCTCTACGTCTATCGTTTCCCTCTCCTTCCATCGGTCTTTTGTTTTTCTTTTTTTCTCAAATCGGTAAATATTCGTTCGTATATCTATACCGTGAATTTTGATTTGTATACTTTGGTGATATTTCAAGCGAAAGCAGCGCGTTTACTTTCTTCGTATTTAATCTTATCGAATATTTTCGGATCGCGCAAGGCTCGACTCGAGAAGGTTCAAAGATCGTTGTCTTAGTGGGAACGTGCGTGCCTATCGTCTTCATCGTCGTCGTCGTCGTCGTCGTCGTCGTCGTCGACGTCGTCGTTGTGTAGTCGTCGACAAGCTTACTCGCTCGGTTTAAAGCCACGAAGCGGTTTGCTCGGTTCAAGGCTTATAATTACTCGATCTGCAAGTAGGTCGCTTTCTCCACGGCACTTTGCGCCACCGGCTTCGAGTCTCGCGTACCGGGAATCCTCGGTTACGCTATTAAATCTACCGCTTCAGCCTTGATTCCTTATTTCCTCGCTAGCTCGATCGTGCAAACTATATTATGCATATACACCTAGTATATATACACACACCACATACACACACACACACACACACACACATACCTTATGCCCTACATAGATCGTGATCGATCGCTATATCTCGATTTATTTGTCACGTCTTCTTAATCCGTCGATAATACGATAAACGATTTACGTCACGGCTAGTAGATCTATTTCGATGTTCTCGTAGTTCTTTTTGCTTCTCTCTTCTTTTATTTTTTATGTTTTTTTTCGTCTCTTTTGTTGAATAATTTCGCGGAAGTTTCTAATAAGATCCTTATATGAATAATTTTTAATCAAGGTTACGGGTATCAAGATTACATCTTTCGTAATTATCCGTTTGTTGCCGTTACCGGATCTTCCTCTTTTTCTTTTTCCCTCTCCTTCCTCCATTTATTTATCTATCTTTCTCCGTGATGTAGGCCACGTTGGGTCGGAGAATCGGAGCTTGGAAAAATGAGCGGCCAATTAGCGGGGCTCGGTTTCTCTTTTATTCCCTCTCGAATTACGTGCCAAAACACACGGTCTTTGCGTGTCCCTACTTGTGACTTCCGATCTTCAAGTTTTATGATACTAAAGGGTGAAGGAGAGAGAAAGATATGGAGAGAGAGAGAGAGAGAGAGAGAGAGATCGTAAACCGCAAATAATAACAAAGAATAAAATCATCGAACGAATGTCTCGTAGCATAAAAAATTCTCTCGTTTTTCTCACCAACTATCTCTCTCTCTCTCTCTCTCTCTCTCTCTCTCTCTCTCTCTCTCTCTCTCTCTCTCTCTCTCTCTCTGTCCTTTTTTCGTTGATCGTGCTCAACGATGCATCGAAACGAAATATGATTGAAACTCCCGCGCTATTGAAATTGTTTTCGCGCGGAACAGCTTGTACCGTTACGATTCACTAAACAGAGATAGATAGAGTTAGAGAGAGAGAGAGAGAGAGAGAGAGAGAGAGGTGGGGAAGAGAAAAGAGAAAGTCTCTCTCTCTCTCTCTCTCTCTCTCTCTCTCGCTATCTCGTTTATTTCCGATTTTTACAGAAACTTATCGAGAGCCTCGGAGAGCGTCGCGTTTCTCTATTCGATTAGGCCAACGTAAAGATAATATTTCCAATCGACAACTAAGAACGTACCATATATAACCCGTGACTTGGTCGTTTAATATTAAGTAAAAGTAATCGGATGGGCATGTTAACGTTCGACAGATTTTCAATTACGATCGAATGAAATTTCATTCTGGAATTTTCTTTGGATCGGTCCGACCTCCGAATTCATGAATTAAAGATGATATATATTCATTGATTATAATCGATAATAGATATCGTATAAATGGAATGGCCGAGGGAATGAAAAAATTTTGTAAAAATCATAGTAGCAAATTATCCGAGTAAATTCTTTTCTTTTCTTTTTTTTCGTTTTGTTTTTGAATCTTTCTCTAATCCGATTAATAATCTCTTCGCTCGTACATGATATATATATATATATATTGTAAATATCTTATCAGAGCATATACTGTTTTCAACAAGATTATAAAATTGATGGATTCGTAAGGAGGTAAGAGAGGAGTAGGAGGGGGGGGGGTCAATGATCCGACTAATCCTATAAACCCCAAGGACGTTTATACGCATTGAACATGGTCTTCATCGTGATCGTTGGTCCACGCGCATTGACCCGACGTTTCTCATACCGGAAGCGTACGCTCGTTCGCACGCACAAATACACGCGGATATCGTCGAGATGTACGTGTATATACGTATGGATAGACAGAAGTAGAGCGCGCGCTCGAGAGAGAGAGAGAGAGAGAGAGAGAGAGAATGAGTGAGTGAGTGAGTACGTGCGTGCACGTACGCATGCACGCACGCACGCACGCAAAATGGTGGTCGGACCCGTCGGGATCGTCGAGGCTGCTGCATTGATCGGGAGGGTTCATCCTCCTCCTCCTCCTCCTCCTCCTCCTCCACCTCTTCCTCTTCCCCTCCAAAGCTCACCACTCTTCGCTCTTTCCTCCCCTTTGGCGAACAACGGACAAAGAGAGCGAGAGCTAGAGTGAGAGAGAGAGAGAGAGAGAGAGAGGGAGAGAGAGAGAGGGAGAGAGAGAGAGAGCTCCGTGGGAGGAGAAGCTTTCGCTCTCTCGCGTAGACGAGTCCTCACGGTCACTTTATGTCGAACTGGATGATCGTGTTTCTAAACGATAAATATTATATCGAACGATTTCGGATAACCCGCTTCTCCGTCTATTTTTCATCATTATTATATCTCTTTCAAATTCGTGCAAATTAACGTCGCTCTAACATTTCTTCTTCTGCTTTTACTTTTTCCTTTTTTTTTTTCCTTTTCTTTTTCTTTTTTGTTTTTTCTTTTTCTTTTTTTTTTTTTTTTACTCTCTTTTCTTTTCCTTTCTTTCGTTTCTTTTTCCCGTTTCCATGTTCGATACCAGTTCTTTGTAGTCGTTAGATTAGAAACATCAAACGTTCAACGATTTCGTATAGCTCAACGTAAAATGTTCAAGGCAACGCCGAAAAAGGGTTTTTTTTTTTTTTTTTTTTTTCATTATATGTATATGCGTACACCGAAGAGGCATTCGAGTTCGTAGTTGGATTTTTCTTTCTTTCTTTCTATTTTTTTTTTTCTTCTTTTTTTCGTGATCGTCAAGTGGAGTCGCCGTACAACAATGTTCGTTAATTGGAAAGGCGGAAGTTTCGGTATGCGTTTTTCCCGAAGAATACTTTGCTTCCCTTTTGTTTTCACTTTTGGAAGGCGAAAAAAAATGAGATCGACGGATTCTGTTACTTTTGCAATAAAAGGCAAAACGTGAAAAAGGTGGCGAGAGAGGGAGAGTGAGAGGGAGAGAGAGAGAGAGAGAGAGAGAGAGAGAGAGAGAGAGAGAGAGAACGGAATGGGAGAGAAAAGTTCGATAAAAGATCGTTATCCGTGCCATTATTTTGTGATATTTTTCTTTTCGAGAGGGTGGCCGATAAGCGAACTGAAACTCTAATACACGGCGGACACGTAAACGAGCAACGTAAAAGTGCAAAAAGCTCCTCGTTAAATTTTTAACGATGTCAATCCGTCCGGTTCCACTTTCAGCTTTTGCGAACGTTCGCGACTCCCTTCCCCGTCCATCCCCTACCCCCTCTCCCACTGCCATCTCACACCGCCCGGACCCGTTTTCGTAGCTTCTAACGCGTTAAACGTGCGGAATAGAAAATTATTATTCCGATGGTAACGTTCGATCGCGGATGTCGAATTAATCTTCGAGAATATTTTCGTCCTCGTATCATTCCCGTTGAAAGTTTCTAATCTTTCCTTAGTTTTACCGAGCTTTCGTTCCCGAGTAATGCTTATTTTTGCTGAAGAGAAAATGGAAGGAAGAAAGCGAGAAGGAAACCAGAGGAGAATAGGAGGGTAGAAAGATAAATATGCTAGCTCGCTTAGGAGAAAGACTCCTTCGTCTCTCTCTCGTCGTGTTCGAGAGAGAGAGAGAGAGAACACGCAGAAACACAGAGAAGAAACGTTTAAAAGATACGCTCCACGTCCGCGTCCATGCGCATTTCCGTCTGTCCTTGCAACGAGCACTTCTCGTAAATATCGTTAAGTAAACGCTCGGCTCTCGTGGCTTTGACGTAGTTTCGCTTCGTTTGAAAATTCCATGACTCTCTCTCTCTCTCTCTCTCTCTCGTTTTTCAAAGAAGAAACCTGACTACGACTACGACGACTACGACGACGACGACGACGACGATAACGATAATTAAGGGTTTT
>OU426851.1:20323737-20326237 GCA_911387685.1 Dolichovespula media
CTAATGGTTAGAGTACGTATAGACATTACACCGAAATACCTCGAATTACTATCGATTCTCTTCCTAATCGGTACGATATCGAGTCTCTCGGTTTCAATAGGATTACGTGAAATCCATAGTTATTTTAGATAACGTAGAGGCACGGCCAGATAATTGCGGATAGCTCGTTAGTCATAGACAAGGCTTGTGTTCGTAAAAGCAACACAGAGGAGTCTCGATACCTTCGAAGGTCCTCAATTTTCTTTTGCAAAGTATTTCACACCAACGACGAATTTTACATTACGCATTGGATCGTTTACAATCGTAGATCGCACCGAGTTTGCGATAACCACTTACTACTACTACTACTACTACTACTACTACTACTACTACTACTACTACTACTACTCGATCTTTTCATTTATCTTACTTAAACACGCGTACCATTAAAATCGAGTGTGTTTGTTTAAGCGCGCTTATAGCACTATTATTTTATCGCATATCAGAGAAGAATAGACGATGGTATTCTCATTGCCGACTTTTATCTCTCTTAAACACTTGACGTTCGATTCGTTCTAATTCGTATATTAATTGTTCAATAGGTTTTCATCGCTCCCTAATTCCAATAAGTATGACCTATTTTCTTTCGGTGCGTAACGTTCAAAATTTTCTTATCAATGTTATTTCGAAGAAAAATTCGAAAGGCCGAAACGAGAAGTAATAAGATGAGAAGGAGAAAAGTATCACGTATTTGACCCTGACTTGGCAAAAGTTCAAGGTACGCGTTAGCTCGGTGCCCCGTTTCATCGATTCGTCGAACGATAACGTGTCATTGTTGTGTATTACACACACAAATCACTCGGCCGATCGCACATTTATCTATCGTTTTATCTTCGATAACGATCCCCGACTAAACGAAACTCGTTGTGATTAGGCGCGACTCGATTATTTCTTTCTTTTATATTTTTTTTTTCCCTCCCTTTGTACGAGAAATTCTCCATCTTCGTCTTCTTTCCCACCCCCCCCTCTCTCTCTCTCTTTTTCTTTTTGCCTCACAACAGATTTGTAGATTTTACTTCGTTCGTCTCTAAGAATTTTCCAGGATGCTACGATGATTTTCCCTTGTTTTTCCGCACTCGAGATTCTACTTGAAAAGTTCATCCCTTTGTTTCGCAACTTTCTTCTCTCTCTCTCTCTCTCCCTCTCTCTCTCCCCCTCTCTCTCAATCTTTTCCTTTCGATTACAACAAGCCTGCAGTTATTAGCCTCTCGCCCTCGTAATTTATTCACGAGCGTAAAGACACCGTAAAGTGCTCTCGAACGTAGAACATTAAGCGGAAATAAAATGAGGAAACGGCCGTTCGTTCGTATTCGACGGACCACGAAAGTGGAGCATCGTGTACGAGAGTGAAAGAGAGAGAGAGAGAGAGAGAGAGAGAGAGAGGAGAGATAAAAGGAATCGATCGATCGGAAATCTATTCCACTATTCGTATTCGTCGCCGAGATCGATCCATCGTGGATCCAATGCGATAAAAGAAAAATATACTTTTTCGTGGCTTCGATTTGACTAATTTTTCTCCAACGGTCGAGCGTATCGGATACGAAACTTCCGACTTTTTAAAGCCGCCCCCTCCGATGGATTTACTTTCGCTCTTCGAGAATAAGATTAAATCGAATGAAATAACGGGGATTGAGAGGGGAGATGAGAGGAGGAGGAAGAAAAGAGTGGTAGAGTGGAGAAAATAGAGGAGAAAAGAAATGAAAAAAGTAAGCGAGAAAGCTGCCCCCGTTAACTCTCGTACCTTCTCTTTCCAAACGTCGATGCTAACATAATCAATCGATTTCTGCAACTTCTCTAGTAGGCTAAGTTAGGCGCATTATATCCTATAGCCAGAGTTTTCTCCTGACATATTTATATACATTGTCTGCAAAACTTTGCGTTCATCGATCGATCGTATCCACTTGAACGTTTTTTTTTTTTTTTTTTTTTTTTTTTTTTTATATATATATATATATATTTCCTACCTTCACCCTATCCTTCCCTTCTTTCTTGTTTTGTTTCGTTGGCTCACGCTCCCTCTCTTTCTCTCATTTCCTTCACCTTCCCCCCCCCTCCTCCTCCCCTCTCATTTCTTTCCTTTATAATTTCTTTACGTTTTATTATCATTATCATTATCATTGTTATTATTTTTTCCTTCCTTTTCTTTCAACCGTTTTTTCGTCTCTTTTTTTTTTTTGTTTTGGTTTTCTCTTACCTTTTTTTTTTCTTTTTTTTTTTTTCTTTCTTTCTTTCTTTTTTTTTTTTCTTTTTATCTTCCATTTCCACCTCGAACCTTGACTACCAGGAGTGACGAAGAGAAAGGAAAAGAGAGACGGCTTACGTTCCAATTAAAACTTCCGCGATACCTGCTGCAACCTGCCGAGTATCTCCTTGAACTTTTCAGATGCCATCCGTGAATTAACGAGGTACTTTTTTCCTGTTCTTTTTTCCCCTCCTTTTTCTTTTTTTCTTTTTTTTAAGC
>OU426851.1:20331237-20366237 GCA_911387685.1 Dolichovespula media
CAACACCACCAGGAACGAGCTTATGCGCCGCTTGCACGTGCGCAGAGAAAGATAGAGAGAGAGAGAGAGAGAGAGAGAGAGAGAGAGAGAGAGAGAAGCGTCCGCGCGGGGATCACGTTTCGTCACCTCCCCCAAAACGCGCAGCCCTCGCCGTTCAACGACCGTTTGCGTGCAACTTCTTTTCTTTGCTTTTTCTCTCGGCCGGTTTTTCCTTTTTTCCCTTTATTTTATTTATTTTTTTTTTCTTTTCTGTTTTCACGAGGACGGGGTTGAGAGAGTTGGACGTCTATTGTTCCATCGCACACATGTTCGTTTTCGTTTGTCCAAAAACGCGCAAAATTTCTCCTTCATTTTTTTTGTTTTTTTTTCTCATTCGTTTCCTTCGACATCCCTCGAGGTCCTATCGGAGTATATCTCATCGTCAAACCCCATGCGCCAATCTAAGGATAATCAATTTTATTTATTATCCTCTAATTTTTGTTCTCGAAATTGTACGCGGTAAAGTTGTGTTTTATTTTTGAATTCGAGTTATATTAGCATTTAAGAGTCAACGATAAGAAGAACGAATACGATTTAATACATACATACATACATACATAAATACATACATACATACATAGATAAATACATACATAATGTTCACAGTGTAAGACACGAGAGAGATCGTTCGAGTCGATGTAAACAAACGGTCGATATCACGGGATTGAAAGTTTTTGTTCGAGGCTCGTTCGAAATTTAGGCGTTTCACTTTTTGAAAGGTAAGATAACAAATCTGTTCTTCGTGTGGATCATCGAGCAGGTCACACGTCCTCTTGCGTTTAGTTTACGGTTGCTTTTTTTTTTTAACCTTTTCCTTTGTATCCGGGGTATGTAATACGTGAATTTTATTAGACCTCTCTTTTCTCTCGTTTGTCTATCGGCTCGTTTAATCTTAACAATGTTACCAAAGTTAATCGACCTTTCCTATTTATCTAAATATATCGTGTACGCTCGTTAATATTTATTTACATATAATAATAATAACAATAATAATAATAATGTATATATATATATATATATATATAAATAAAATTATATGACTTTAAAATATATCATGGATGTATGTTTAAAAGTTCCGTTGGAATTCGTAAGAGGAAATAAGTAGAATTTCGATGATCAAATTGTCGACGAAAATTTTAGTTTTCATTTCCCAGAAGTAGGGAAAAGTACTTTTCTAGCTGAAACTTTCTATTGGAAACTCAACGTAGCGACGTGACGAGAAAGAGGCACGCGTGCCGACAAGATATAGAAAAGAGAGAGAGAGAGAGAGAGAATAAGAGAAGGAGGAAGGGAGGGAGGGGAAAAGAAGAAGAGAGAAAGAAAAGCAATCTCGCGGCTATCTCTTTTCGAAAGCTCTCTCTCTCTCTCTCTCTCTCACACACACACACACTCTCTCTCTCTCTCCTTTTTCGTTCGTCGTTTCGATCGGCTCGGATTTCGGGCGCAAGGTAATTAAATCCGCGAGTTTGCCTCGCCTATGTATATATCTCCCCGTGGCTTTGAACGAAGAGAGAGAGTTAAGTCCGTGAAATATCGAACGAGAAGCAATTACCGTAACTAATTAGCCATTCGGGTACGGTCGTTCTCGCCGTCCTAACGCTCGTCGAAAACGATCGAAGCGACGGACTTGCTGGGTAAGGTAGTAGCATCGACTCTCGTAGAGTTCGAAGAGAGAAAATCGATAGGAAATACGCGAATTACATTTTCTTTCTTCCTTCCTTTCTCTCTCTCTCTCTCTCTCTCTCTCTCTATTTATCTCACTCTTTCCTACATTATCATTTATTTTTCGACTTTGGAACTTCAAAGAGCGAACGGTCCAATTAAAATGATCATATTAGATGTTCGTAGAATTTTTTTTACCGATGCAAATGAATTTTCTTTCCTCTTTTCTCCCCTCCCCCTCCCCCTCCGCCTCCCCCTCCGCCTCATTAACTATATACACGTTGGATCAAAGAGATGAAAAAGAAAAAAAAATAAAATAAATAAAATCGTATCTCGAAAAAGGAAATAATTTCAAATTCCTTGAAGATAGTGACATTGTCACTAACAAATTTCCCGATCCCATCGATCATCGCTCTCTCCGAGTCTTTTATAAATATCCAGTCTCTCTCTCTCTCTCTCTCTCTTTCTTTCTCTCTTTCTCAAGAAGAAGAAATCCATTTATCTTCTCGATAAATATTCTCCCCAGAAATTCGCATAAACTCTGCGAAGAACCTCAGTATTCCTCACCGATTACCACCATCGCCAGCACCAGGAGTAGCATCAGCGGTAGTGTTCGTTTCTCTCTTTTCGAAGAGGGGTGTGTGTGTGTGTGTGTGTGTGTAAGCAAACGAGCAAACGCGTTTCTCTCTCGACGCGTACACGAATAGATGTATGTACTTTTGTGTGTGTGTGTGTCGGACTCGCACGTGCATCGTTTTTGCATGCGGAAGCTTTGAAGAGGAGGGATACAAGGGAGAGAGAAAAGCCATGAAGCATCCACACAGTGAGAACATATTTTTCGTTGAGGTACCGTAGAAAGATGAAAAAAAGAAGAGTATTAGGATCCTAACTCGTTTTACATCAACATTGTATAGGACCAGACTTTAATGATTCGATTAACGGCTTTATTTAGACGTTAAATGTATACTTTTATTCTCGCGTCATTGGTTTATGTCAAAATCTTCGAGGATTCGGTATAATTTCGATTTAAAAGCCGTTATCCGACGGACAATGAACGTCGGTATAATCTTGTTTAACGTTTAAAATCAAGGATAACGATCAGACAGAAATCTAAACTATTTATAAAATCGTGGATTTGAAGGGTGAATAATTAACGAGAAGAGAATCTCGACCGGGAAAAGTTTCTCTCGCTCGGAGGATAATTATTTTTTGTTAAGGCGCACAATCGCAAGGATTGTTTCAGGGAACACATCTCCTCGGGAGTTAAGGGCATGTGCTCGGGAACACGCCAAGTTCGGATTAGCAGAATTCGCGAGAGAGATTTCGTTCTCGCGACGATAAAGTCGCTCGTAATGTCGCTAAACTTTCTCGTTGCGTTGCTTACTTGAGTTTCTTGATAGGAACGAAAAATTGTATTATAGTTTCCTCTCTTCGAATAGAAAGTTTATTCTTTATATATATATATATATATATATATATATATATATATATATATATATATAAATATATGAAGAGAACGAAATGAAAGACAGAGAAAAAAACGCGAAAAGAAGAAATGGTTACAAATAATTTCGTTCAAAAAATTATTAATAATTGATCTTTCATTAGTTTTGAAGAAGAGCGAATGAATTCTGAAAAAATTGATTCGGTTCGAAACGTTTGGGGAAGCTTTGGCGATATACTTTTAGTTTAAGCGTAAATATCTAAAAAAAAAAAAAAAAAAAAAAAAAAAAAAAAAAAAAAAAATAAATAAATAAATAAATAAAAAAAAAAGTATGAAAGAAGAGGAAGGAAAAAGAAAGAAGGAAGAGTTACGAAGTCGTCGATTCATCGAAGAAACTCATCTTCCGGGCGAGCTCGTCTTCGTTAACGACGAACGAGGAGTGAGTCTTCTCTTACTCGAAGAGAAGTTGGACGAGCAGAACGCTTTAATACGGAGCAACGCGGTCGCTCGTAAATCATTTCCGCGTTTTACGAGCGCGTTAACGTTCCTCTGATGTAAGCGACTTTTCATACTTTTCTTTCTCCGTCTCTATTTCTCTCGATATTTTTTTTCTCTTTTCCTTTTTTTTTTTTTTTTTTTTTTTTTTTTTTTTCTTCCCTTATTTCATGCATGCACACGCGTGCAGTTAAAATCTTATCAATCGAGTGATACGTACATACGGGAAAACTGTATAATATAGAACAGATTTGTGTACGAATATTATATTTCTTTTTTCTTTTTTTTTTTTTTTTTTCCTTTTTCGTTAATTACGATGAAAAGAAACTTCTTTGGCGTTTGTAAAATCGAAAAGGATAATTATGAGTTTAACGGGTGGGTGTACCACGCGTTAAAATGTCCGCACGCGAGAGAAATTTAAAGCACACACGTGTATATATATACATACATACATATATATATATATATAAATATATGAACGCACGCATATACACACGCGCGCGCGCGCGCGCACTCGCACGAAACAAACTAACGAATGGACGGACGAAAAGAAGAAATGTGTTCGACGTTGGTGTACAACGATTTTAAAATGCGATTTTCAGTGGGCGCGAGCGCGAGCATGTAATTGCAACTTTATAGCCGGCCGATTCTCTCGTTGGTTTCGCATTTTTATCGCTTTACGAGTCTCCCGTGATTCGTGTAATTGAAATGTAGAGTTATTTTATTTTCGACAAAATAACGAAGGTGCCTTCATTATGGGCGATCATGGGTTAGCATTGTTTGTAAATCAAAATGATCATTATTATTATCATCACCATCATCATCATCGTCATTATTATTATTAATATTAATATTAATATTATTATTATCTGACGTGGATCGGGTATGCACTAAGAAAATATTTTTTTATTAATATATTCAATTATAGTATAAATATTATATGCATAGCAGCTCTTAATTCAGTGCGTCTCCGGCGGATCGTTACGTCTACTCGTTTTAAAATGTTTCACATTTATGTTTATCGTTACGTTATACGTATAACGGAGAAGAAAAAAATTCGTAAACGGTGGGAGGAAAGGGGAGGAGGGGGGGGGGGAAAGCGCGCGGGCTTTCTTCGAAAAATTTCAAAGGTAATGTTCCTCGGAACAATAACAACAACTCGTTCTTACGTCTTATTACGTTAGCCCCGGTCCTCTTCGGTGCACTTAAAAGGAAATAGATGCATTCAGGCGACGTTATAACGCCGCGGCATGTTGTAACCGTCTTACACAATCTAGCATAGCAGCCGGTGGCTATACGGTGGCGCTTAGGCATCGATTTCCCGTCAGAAACTTACTTACTGTACGTCCTCCTACTTCTTCCCTTCTCTCCTTCTTCTCCTTCTCTTCCTCCGTTCTCCTCCTCGTCGTCGTACTCTCCTCTACGAACAGCTAGAGACTGCTGCAACAACAACAAAAGACGGCGATGACGACGACTACGACGAGGTAGAGAAAATGCCTGCAAGAAAATCGCCGTGAACAAAGACGAATGCAAGTTTGGAATAAAAAGGGAGAAATATGGTTAGCGAGAGAGAATTAGAGATAAAGAGAGAGAGAGAGAGAGAGAGTGGGGGGAGGGGGGGGGGAATCGAACGAAACGAAACGAAACGAAACGAAAACAAAAGGATAATGGTAATGATAAGCCTTAAAAGGAGGAAGGCTTAATAATACATTTTATTTAAAAATCAATATTAAATGTAATTAAATCAAATGTGAAAAATATAAATTAAATATTAACGTGCATTAAAATTGATATTTAATTAATGGCTAAGATTTAATCAACGCGTTATACACATTTAAAATTAATTACATTTACACATCGGTATTTTAATTCCTGATTTATTTTAATGTTATAATGTAGGTGTAGAGGCAGGCTATGCTCTTCCATTGTGTATCGAACAACGAAATAACCGGGGCAAATAATTTTATCCGCTTGAACGAACGAAATGAATAGCTCGCGTTGTTTCGCTCAATTCTTTCGTTCTTTTTCTTTTTTCTGTCTGTTTTGTTTATATATAATGTTTATTAATACATATATATATATATATATATTATTTTTTGTTTTTTTTTCCTTCACAGAGATATGTAAATGTACATGTATTCGAATATATCGAAGTATTCGAAATGTCCAAAGAAAGAGAGAGGGGGGGGCAGCAGAAAGAGAGAGAGAGAGAGAGAGAGAGAGAGAGTCAGACGATATGCTGCATTCGACGAATACGATATAGCTTCGAATTCTTGGCACGTAAAAGGAGAAATACATGATACTAGTCACGATTGATACGTTGAAACGCATCATTGCAAAAAGTACTTACCGTGGAAATACTATTCGAAACGTTTTTATTATTTGTTTTCCTACGCGACACTATTTCGTAGGATAATGATTACGTAGTAGGATAATGATAACAAATATATATATATATATAATATCGACGATCGAAAGAATCAAATAGAAACGTTTACGTAATGTTAAACGTTCCTTTATAACAATATTTTTTATGGGTTGATGTCACGAGAATTATCTTTGAAGTTTCGAACGGCGATGAAGCAGAGAAATATCCATCGAGGGGAGTCGATTCCTCGTTGGCGTCACGTATCGACGTGACGCGATTTATACGCACGCATATCGCGTTACACGTCGCTGCCTTCCTCTTATCGCTCGAGAGGAGGAATTAAAGCCTGAGAGAGAGAGAGAGAGAGAGAGAGAGAGAGAGAGAATGAGAAGGAAACTGTGTCAAAGAGCGAAATCGACGTTGATCGATACTCGAGAATCGTTGCCGATGAAAAGGGAGACATCGTAAATATGGTCAAATGGGTATATCAATTTCAAATCGCTTTAAAACGTTATCGAACGTACCTAATTTAAATGGATTCAACATTTTGATCGTCCCTTCATTCCATCCCGAAGAAATAAATAATCGAATTAACCGATCGGCCCTTTCCTTTCTCTTTCTTTCCTTCTTCCTTTCTTTCTTTCCTTTTTTTTTTTTTTCCCCCCCTTTGTTTTTCTCTTTTTCCTTTCCATTAGTTTTCTTATCGATAAGTTCTCGTCTTTAGTTCGGATAAATCAGTTCGATCGAGTTCGAGTCGAGATAAATCGTTCGACTTCCGGTCAGACGTGCTCGTAGGAGATATATGGAGAGGGAAAATCAGGTCGAGGCGGAGGGCAATTGAGACGAGCGACTGCTAATAGGGAGATTAATTCGTACTCTTTCCTCTCTCTCTCTCTCTCTCTCTCTCTCTCTCTCTTTGTGTGTGTGTGTGTGTTTCTATCTCTCTCTCTTTCTCTCTCTCTCTTCCTCCCTTCCTTGCCCCTCGTCTCTTTTTCTTTCTCGTCCTCTTCGATTCGTTTACAGCTCGTACCAATGCTGTAGGAGTAAGCAGCAGCTTGGATATATATATATATATATACATATATATATATATATATATATATATATATATATATATATATATCCAAGCTTCGAAAAGCGCCATCGTGCGATCGTGAAAATCGATTTATCGGTCATTAAGGGTTTGAATGGTTCTTTTTGTTTAACTTGAAAAGATTTAATTGGACTCTTTCAACGATTCCCGTGACTCGAACTGTTTATAAAGGTGAAGTGATTCGACTCGGATTAAAAGAAGAAGAAGAAAAGAAAGAGGAGGAGGAGGAGGAGGAGGAGGAGGAGGAGGAGGAGGAGGAGAAAGAGGAAGAGGGAGGACTTCTTCTTCGCTGCGAGACATTTTATCTCGCGATAAAATCGCAGCGAAATAAATCCTTCGGATTCTTCTTGCGACGAATGCAACATCGAAAGAGGAAAAGGGGACGAAATCGAATGGGGAAAGAGAAAATAAATGTAGGAAAGGGGTAGTACACTCGAATGTAATTGTGAAAAATCTTTGGAATTTGACATTTAATTCGACGTGAGAATATCGGCGCGTCGTCGTTTCCGCGCGTTCTTCGGGGGAAAGGATAGATAATTAAGGGAAGTTCATGGTCGATAATGTATCGTATTTCTCTATTCGAGGAATACACGATCGAACGATTTCTCTCTCTCTCTCTCTCTCTCTCTCTCTTCTTTTTATACATACGAGGAACTTCATTCCTTGTTATCGTCGCTTTCGACCTTTTCGAAATGCGTTCTTTTCCTACGTCTTTGATTCGTTCGAGAAACTCGGAAATAACCGAAAAGCGTTTTACTCTTCAATTTTCCTTCTCTCTCTCTCTCTCTCTCTCTCTCTCTATACATTCTCTTTCTTTCTTCCATTCTTTTATCAACCACCCCGATTTTTCTTCTTTCTCGTTCGTACACACACACACACACACACACTCTCTCTCTCTCTCTCTCTCTCTCTCTCTCTCTCTCTCTCTCAACCCGCAAACTTTTGATCGGTTCGTTTTTATTGGTTTGGGCGTAAAGTACGTCGTTACGCTGATCTTTACCTCCTTCCTTGAAAACCAACTTCCACTCATCGTCCCTCATAAACGATCCGTATAACTGTAGACAATTACTTTCGAGATCACTTTTCTGCCGACCGATCGGTAAACGAATTATCGATAGCGCTACTAGGTACCTCGATATTTCCATAAACGAAACTCTGATTTCCTGGTAAGAATTAATCGATTATTGGAATTCATTATCGTTAGCTTCGACGTTTTGTGTCGTCGTAGCATTAAAGATTTCACGACTATTCGATACCGTTAATATTATCGATGTATACTCACTTCCGCTTTCCGTCTTCTCTCTCTCTCTCTCTCTCTCTCTCTCTCTCTCTTATTCTCTGTTTGGCTCGCATGCGCAAGAGTTCATTACTCACGGATCAGATCAACGAGGTTCGCCTTTAAATCTACAGTTAGGTATTTACCTGTCGGGAACTCTAATTAGTACATCGTAAAGCCTCGTACTCGAATAAACGAGCCCTTATTCTCTTATTTCAATTTATTTACGCGCTCGTTCTTCTACGTTCCCTTTAAAAGCTCCCTATAATCATGCCGAGCTTTTTATACCATTGTTTGAATACACGCGTAGCGTCATCGATCTTTTCTCTTTTTTCATTTTCCTTTATTTTCGTTTTAGCAATGTCATTCGTAACTTTTGATGTCGAACGGAATGAAAGAGAGAGAGAGAGAGAGAGAGAGAGAGAGAGAGAGAAAAGGAATAGAAAAAAGAAAAGAATTAAAAAATGTAAAAAATATGTCGGATGATACGTGTATGGGTAATGGGTCCTTTCGTATATGTGTTTTTTACGCGTGCATGCGGCGTATAAATACCAAACGCGTGTGTACGTGTGTGTTTGTATGCACTCGCGTGCATATAGATAAACGGATGGGAATGGAATATATTTTGTCGTTGAATTATACGCGAGTAAGGCGGTATATATTTCGAAGTATTCGAAGGATCCTCTAGGTGCATCGTGAAAGACAAATATTTGCATCCGCATTAAGCGGCGTAACTCAGGCTTCTCGGTCTTCAACGATAATGCCTACGCCGCACGACGATCCGTTTCGTCTACGACGAACTTCGACGTCCTCCCTCCGAGCCGCCCCTCCCCCCTCCCCTCCCCTCCCTTCCCTTCCCTTATCCTCACCTGCTCACTTATCCACCATCGGCTAACTCGACGAAAGACGACGTACGGTATCTAATTGTGTTCGGGAACGATTTGCCTTTCCTCAAATTATTCAAGAATTAGAAATTAAAAGATGCGCGGCTGTTGTTTGCCTGCCGCGCGAATCTTCGTCGAATCTTAATCGCTTGAAATTCATGAAGGATCTCAATTTCATATTTCTCCGAACTATCAGTGTCGTTTAACGAGTAATTACGTTTTTCAATATATATATATATATATATATATATATATATATATATATATATATATATATATATATATATATATATATATATATATATATATATATATATATATTAACGAATCGAAATACGATTTTCGTGTCGTTACGAAGGATCAAAATTTGTAAAGGGGAGGGAGAAGCGTTCGATGCGTTATCCTTGCATGATGCAATTAAGTATGCGAGAAACGCATGCTTGCTCGGGCGTTACTATGTCACGTGTATAATAACGTGAGAGCTATGCGAAAGAGACGAAGAGATACAGAGAGAAGAGTGAAAAATAGTGAAAGAGAGAGAGAGAGAGAGAGAGAGACTCTTTTCCACTCTCTACAAAGTCCACGACGTCTCTTCCATTCCCCCCCCTCCTCCCCCTCCTCTTCCTCTCCTCTTCGACGTCACGAATAGCCGTCGTTCCAAAATAAATCCGACAGCGCGAGGAATATGTCGACCGAGCGACGACTCCTTCGCGGAAACCTATTTTGGATTTAACGTCGTCTCTATTCTGAGAACCATGCGGAGTACGAATTGTTTCCGACTTTCGAAGCGGGAGTAGAACGTGATCGTGCTCTAATTCCATTCTTATCAAACTCTTTCGTTTCAATTCGTTCCACGATTACGTATTTTATCATCGTTCCCTTAATCGATTCGAATTTAACCGTCGAGTTCGATTGATTCGACTTCATTTCTCATATTTTTCGTCGTTACGATATTTATCAGTACAGATCTACGTTGTATTTTTTTCCCGGTAAACGCACGCCCTCCCCCTCCCCCCTCCCACACACACACACAGAGAGAGAGAGAGAGAGAGAGAGAGAGAGACAGTGATTTCGTTTAATTAAATAAGCAAAATTTTCGAATGATAATACATTCTCGTGAAAGAATTCGTTTTCTTCAACGTAGAATCGTGTTGTTGGCTTAGTTATCCGTCGTAGATATTATTATTATTATTATTATTATTATTATTTTTTGTTCTTATCGGCCTTGATCGTTAGAGCCTACGTCCGGCGCATTAACGAACGCATTAATTATTAGAGTAACAGAGTAATCTATTTAAACGTCCGCCGCTACACCTAGCAATGGATTTATAATCAAAATTCGATTCCCCTCTCGCAATTTACGCGCTTAACCGACTAATTGCGGAATTAAATCTAATTACAGCTTTTGAGATGCAAAGTTGAGGCTGGGTAACATGTTTGACTATAACACGGTCACTACTACTGCCGACTGGAAAATCATCGAGAGCGATAAATTAGGAAAGCACGGGCTGTTGAAAGGTTCTTTGGTAGTTCAGCATTCGCGGGTACGAATGTTAAAGGGTATCGATCAAATCGAATTCAATCGAAACTCTCTCTCGACTTTGCCGGTTGGTTTTCTTTGCGAAATAAATTGGATCATCAAAATGTTTCGATAAAGGAATGAAAAGAGAAAAGAAGAAAAAAATCCCGCGAGTTCCCGTGACAAGTGGTATTTCTTTTTTATCTTTGTTTACGATCCTGAGAGATCTCGGATCGAGGATTGCATCGGGCGTTTGTTTCCGATGAGAACGTGAATTAAGCTTCGGGCAATTTGATCCTGGAATAACGGTTTATCGAAGTATATATGCCGTCGTCGTCGTCGTCGTCGTCGTCGTCGTCGTCGTCGTCGTCGGTCGTCATCGTCGTCGGGGCCACTCACTAAGGTCCATTAAGGTCTCACAGACTTTCCGCATGAAAGGTCCGTCTCGGGTGCTTCAAAAGTCGTTCCTCGAACTCCTCTCCTGTTGGAAGAGAAGGAAAGAGGTATAAAGCTAGTCCCGTGTAGGTATATCTCAGACCGAGGGAAGGAACTTTAATAAATCCACCAGCACGGAGTTTCGCGTGCTTTCCGCTGAATTTGCATCGGAGAAAACGAGGTCGAATAGAGTGTAATTATTAAATGAGAGAAGAGAGAGAGAGAGAGAGAGAGAGAGAGAGAGAGAGAGTTGACGAAGAGTTAAGGAACATCCTTCGGAACGTGAAATTCGTCCTTTCGAGTTTTCATTCAATGAACGACTATATCCGACTAAGCTAATCAATGAAAGAGCTTCGAGTTACGTAGCAAATATGTAAATCAAATTGTTATTATTGGGATTGTCCGGAAAAGTTTTTCGGAATAATTACGATATGACAAAGAGCGCGATATTTTTTCATTCATTGACTTAACGAAAAACGGATAGAAGAAAATTAGAAACTTTGGACGTAAAAATAAAACGACGTTAGGAACGACGACGTACTATCGAAAGCAAGAAGAAGAAGAAGAGTTTCTTAAGGATCACTTTTAACGTTAGTCAGATACACGGAGAAGAAGCAGAAAAGTTGTTCGGATTAACGCGTTCATCTCGCAGGGTGCATCGACCATGACGACGCGATACAACGAACTCCAAAGTGCAACGCACGGCGTAAGATAAAAGGAGATTACAACGAGCGAGGGAGAAGGAGAGAATGATAGAGATAGAAAGAGAGAAATATATATATATATATATATATATATATATATATATATAGAGAGAGAGAGAGAGAGAGAGAGAGAGAGAGAGAGAGAGAAAGGAAGGTGTACCGGTTCTCTCGAGTTTCCGTGACCGCAATAATCCGCCAGACTCGAACAAAATGCTGCGGTTGACGGTGGGACGAGGGGAAGAGAGAAATCTGTTCCTACCGCTCTCTGCCGTCGTTGATGCCGTTCGTTGCGAGACGAAAAGAGATGAAAGGAGAAGAGGAGGAGAGAGAGAGAGAGATAGAGTGAATAAGAGAGAGAGAGAGAGAGAGAGAGAGAGAGAGAGAGAGAGAGAAGGAAGAGGAAGGCGATAAGCGGCTGGTACAATATCGCAGGATTTCAGCGTGGAAGCTCGGAAAGCGAGCTTGAGCTTGGAAGGTCGAATCTCTTGGAAGGTGGAACGAGTGAACTGGTAAAGTAAAGCGAATGTTGGTGGTAGAGTAGCAGCAACGGCTACTACTCTCCGACCACTACTAGTAATCCTAGCAAAATCAAAGTTTACCCCTTCGACCCTTCTCTTCTCTTCTCTTCTCTTCTCTTCTCTTTTCTTTTCTTTTCTTTTCTTTTCGTTTCTTTTTCCTTTTTCTTTTTCTTTTTCTTCTTTTTTTCGACAGATCATCACCTCCTCCTTTATCTTGTACTTTTTCGTTCCGTTTGTTTATTCCTTCTTTCTTTCGTTTTCTTCCCCACCCCCACCCCTCCCTCCCGCTCCTTCCCTCCCTCCCTCCCTTCCTCCCTCCCTCCCTTACTCCCCGATTTCTTTATTCTACGGGTCGAAAGGAATTTCATATTTACGAGCAGACACGCGAGAGGCGTTACATCGACGCACGAGTCATTATCGTATCGTCTCAGCCCACACGTGTACCGACCAGTAAGAAGTCCCCCCACCCCCACTCTCCTCTCTCTCTCTCTCTCTCTCTCTCTCTCTCTCTCTCGTTCTCTATCTATCTTTCTCATTCCCGACGAATGTGTAGCCTTCTACGACCTCGCGCAACTGTTACGTGTGCCTTCCTTCCTTCTCGAGGTCTCCGCGTGTTCGCTTTCGCTTTCTCCTCGCGTGCCATCTCGCGCTAACATCTGAAGCCTTGAGGAACTGGCGATTTATGCGAAAACATTGCCAACGGGTTGGTTGCCCGCATTCAATTTCTTCTATCTCTTCTCTTTCTTTCTGTCCTTGTCTCTCTCTGTCTCCGTCTCTGTCTTTATCTCTGTCTGTCTGTCTGTCTGTCTGTCTGTCTGTATGTATGTATGTATGTATGTATGTATGTATGTCTCTGTCTCTCTCTATTTCTCTCTCTCTCGATGTACATTCCGACGTTATCGTCTTCGTATCTCGCAGATTCGAAAATAAATAGATTAATAAAAAAAAGGGAAGGAGGATCCGTCCAGTTTGTCACGATTTGCCAGATTCATTTCCGAGAAATAAGAAATTTTAATAGAATATTTGAAACGAAGTCGATCGATCACGTACGATAGAATACAAACGTAACGTTTGTAGTTTCCTTTTATTCCTTTCTCTCTCGAAGAAAAAAAAAAAAAAAAAAAAGACAAAAATTGTATTCGACCATTTATTATAACATGCTACATCGCTTTATATACCGCAGCTCGATATATATGAAAATGTTCTAAAGCAAAATTTGTTAATCGGTAAAGTATAGGATTACGTTTAATATATACGTTCGTTAAATTGACGAATAATTTTGGAAGATCGATCGGTTCGACGCCAGTACGGGACCCGTGCGAATTGGAGTGTGATCAAGATCGATATATTTGAGAGTTACAACATCGAAATCTCGTTCGGCGCTATAAGACATTCGAAACTCGCGTTGATAATTCTCCTCTTGTGTTCCCGATGTTAATGTACTATCTCTCGGCCGTGCGAGAGCAACGGAAACGTGCGTGCGAAGCCCACATTGTGTCCTATGTGTAAACTGCCGTTGGAATGTTTCTCCATGCACAGCGATTCTGCCGAGTACTACTACGACGCGTTTGTGTGTGCGCGCGCGTGCGTGCGAGCGTGCATGCGAGCGAGCTTATGCGCCCGTTCCTCGTCGCTTCGTGCTCTCTCTCGCTCACTCTCACGTGACCGTGCTTCGACGTGCTTTTCGGTTATACACACCCATACAGACACCATATGGACACACGTATGGTAGGGTACATATGTGGCCGCCACGTTACGTGTAGCCTTTAAGCCATTCGAATCTCTCACACACGACACAACAGCTACGTGTCGTGGCTCGTTTCTTCGGCTTCGCATGACACACACCGCTCGATGCTGACAGGTCGTTGTCACGAACGCGATCGTCGTCGTGGCTTCCTTGGTAATTGTTACGTCGATTCTCTCTTTCTCTCTCTCTCTCTCTCTCTCTCTCTACCTTCTATCATTCTACTTTCTTTCTTTCTTTCCTTCTTTCTTCGTGTGTATAGACGACAGAGTTCAAATGTATACCGGGCCAATGTATTATCGATCCTTTTCTTATCACTTCTTTTTTTTTTTAATGTCGCCGTGGAAGAAGAAACACGCGATCCAAGGATGATGCGTTCTACTATCGGGAAATAAATCCGAAAGAATTTTAATGACGTGTTAAAAATTGACAAGCGTAACAAGAGTAAGAGAAATACTTTGGGAATTCTTTTAAAATTGAGGGACGATAAAAAAAAAAAAGGAAAAGAAAAGAGAAAAGAAAGTTAGAAAGATGTAGTGGAGATAGTGAAAGAGAGAGAGAGAGAGAGAAACGGGTAATAGCCTTCGACCGTAGTTCGGTCGCTTTTGCGAATTATGGTTACCCAAGCACGAATGCTTCTCAAAACGTTGAGACTCCTTAGACAAGGAAATTCTAGTTGTATCTTATAACTCGTTACAGTCCAGTCTTATCATCGTGATCTAATTAATCTCCTTCTTCTCAAAGTTCTCTCTCACTCTCTCTCTCACTCTATCTCTCTCTCTCTCTCTCTCTCTCTCACTCTTACTCTATCTCTTTCCTTCTTCGACTTTGCGCTTTTCCTCGATTCGATGAAGACGCTCCTTTCGAGCTAGCTTGCAAACTACTTTAAGACGTCCCATAATGCAAGCATGAAGAAGACGACGACGACTACGACGACTACGACGACGACTACGAGGATGAGAGAGAGAGAGAGAGAGAGAGAGAGAGAGAGAGAGAGAGAGAGCTCTTCGTCGTTGTTTTTCTTCTACTTCCTCTTCGCTTTTGCAAATTCTCTTCTACCTTCGTCTGCGCATCCGCCGGCATTGTTAGGAAAGCTCGATTCCTAAGCGAGATTTTAAAGTACTTCATTTTTATCCAAAGGAAAAGTTTTCAACCTCGATTGTTATGATCGAACTTGAACACTCGCGTTTAGATCGTTATACATACATTTTCATTCTGAATACTTTCATTTTCCCCTCCCGTCGAATTTTGTTTTACGAAAAAAAAAAAAAAAAAGAAAAAAAAAAGCGACGTTCATTATAAAGGCCAAAATCTCAATCGATTCTCTCCTCTCTCTCTCTCTCTCTCTCCTAATTCGCGTAATTTGAAAGAAAGAAAAAAGGAAAAAAAGGAAAAAAAGAAAAAAAGGGAAAAAGAAAAAGAAAAGAAAAATTTCTCTTTCCAAGAAACATAAACACAGCGCCGCCTGCTGTTTGCCGCTTCTCCGTTCGTAAAGAAAAGAGAAGAAACGATGAGAAAAAGAAAAGGAAAGGATGAAAAAAGGAAGGAAGGAAGGATGGAAAGAAAAGAAGAAGAAGAAGAAGAAGAAGAAGAAAAAAACATAGGATAACTCTTTAGCGAATAACTCGACGTTTCTCTTAGCACTCGGACCTTTCAGACATCGATGCAATCGTTCATTATGCTCGGTAAACATTTGCAAGGATGTTCGAACACGTATTACCGCGAAACAATTTCGAGTCTCGTAGAGTAAATCGCAGTCCGTAGCGTTGTACGTACGTCTTAGCGGCCGTACAAGTCGTCTCTCTTTCTCGGAAACGTTATAATCCGTGAGCCGCGCCTTTTCTCGAGTCTTTCTATACTCTCCGTTTCTCCTTCATACCGCCATAGTAGATTTCTTCTTCTTCTTCTTCTTCTTCTTTCTCTTCTTTCTCTATTTTCAACTTCTACTTGCGATTCCGCGTCCACAGGATGCATCGGAGCGAACCGCTGCGCTCGGAGAGAGAGACAGAGAGAAAGAGAGAGAAGAAAAAGAGGAAGAATATACTTTAGTTATCTTAGCCCTTTTTGAAAATTTATCATCATTTTCTTTCCTTATCCTGCCTTTTATAGAGGTCTTTTCTTTGATTTTTTTTTTCCCATGAAAAAGAAAAAGACAAATATATATATATATATATATATATATATATATTACTTTCTACGATTCACGGAGATGAAAGCTATTTCGTTCTATCGATATTTAAACGTCAAAGCGCTGGTATATACATATCTACCCTACTAAATAAACGATAAACCAAGCGTTCTTCTTGAATATTCCCACGGATTGTTATTAATTCAAAAAACAATTCCTACTATTCCCTGTCAACGGGCTCGTACGTATTATTTACTGAATCCTCCGTATATACGTGTTTTGCAACGGCCAAAATAGTTTTCGCCAAAAAATTCTCCAGGAGGTTTTAATATTAAAAATATATTTTTCAATGAAGCCGTCGTAGAGAGAAAAAGAGAAAGATAGATAGATAGAACGACAGAGAAAGAGAGAGAGAGAGAGAGAGAGAGAGAGAGAGAGAGAGAGTCGAAATAAATGAAAAAGTAGAAAATATTCCGAATGCTTTGAGCCAATCGTGTTTTCCTATCTCTGTCTCTCTGGGGAGAAAGAGAGAGAGAGAGAGAGAGAGAGAGAGAGAGAGAGAGATAGTAAAAGAGATAAAGAGAGAGATAGACAGACAAAATGCATTTGCAAACGAGAACTACAATGGTTGACATCTTTTGTCGGATTTCGTTCTCGTTCTCTTTTCTATCTCTTTCTCTCTCTTTTCTCTTCTCATTTTTCTCTTTATTCGTTCTACGCGCACGACTTGATATTCATGAATATTCTAGCGTCGATTACTACGGGTGGAGCGTCGAGACGCGCGCTGCTTTGCCATTGTTGTTTACCGGAATATCCCTTCATTCTTCGGACGGCCTCCAACAGTCCGGGCATAGTTGGAGAGAGCACGCTCGGCCGATCCGTCGTGTTTCTGCCCTTGACGAGCTTCAAAAGCTCCGAAACAAAAGCGCGAAATCGGATTACCTTGCGCCGAAAGATCGCTCGGAAGAAATCGAGGGAAAAGGTAAAAAGGACAAATAAAAGGTGAGGAAGAAAAAGTGGAAGGACGAGAGCCGACTGCTCGTCAAAATTTCGATGCTCTTCTCTCCCCCCTCGGCTTTTTTCGATCTCGGGAGAAATCTTTTTTTCGGTTTCTTTTTCTTTTTTCTTGTATTTTATCATCACCGTCATCATCATCATCATCATCATCATCATCATCATCATCATCATCATCATCATCATCATCATCATCATCATCATCATCATCATTATTATTATTATTATTATTATTATTATTATTTTGTTCTTTTACAAATGAATTTTCTTTCTTTCTGTTACAGGTAAGTGTCGCTCGCGCGATTGGATTTGTACGAGAAAAAGAGATCATTGATTTAACGCACGTAAGCCTTTTCGTTTTGTTTCTCATATTTTTTTTTAAATAATAATAATAATAATGATAATAATAATAATAATAATAATAAGTTAACGTTTTACAAGATTTAATTTCTTCTCGTGAAAAACGATTAGAAGAAGGAGTAAAAGGAATCACTGAAAAATCGTATAGTGGAGGAACGCGTATGAAAGGCTCGGATGCTGTGCGAAGATCATTAACGAGCGAGAAGGATAGAGAAAATAGAGAGAGAGAGAGAGAGAGAGAGAGAGAGAGGAAGAGAGGGTATCGTGGCAAGTGCACGACAAGTGGTGGGCAAGTGCGGTGCAAGTGTGCACGGGCGCGAAGTAACGACACGATGCGGCATCTTCGACCTTCGCACACGTGCTTCTCTCTACACTCCTGCGCGAGACCATACACGGGAACGTAGAAGCAATTACCTGCACCGGCAATAATAATACTCGGCTGTAACTATGCAAGTAACTATATCACGCTGCCGTATACGTCGTACGCTAACGTTCTCCTAGTATCTCTCTCCTCTCTCTCTCTCTCTCTCTCTCTCTCTCTCTCTCTCTCTCTCTCTCCTCTCTTTCTCTTTCTCTATTTCACCGCTTCCTCTATCTTCTCTTGCTACAGGTTTATATGCTTTATACGATGTGCGGTGCGGTTTATACGGCTCTCGTATAACGTTTAACCGACTCGCTTTTCGGGATACTTGAGCGTTCGAAACGTCTCGTTCTCTCGTTCTCCCTTTTTCTCTTTTATATATGTACGTATGTATGTATGTATGTAAGTAAGTAAGTAAGTAAGTAAGTAAGTAAGTAAGTAAGTAAGTAAGTGAAGTACGTACGTACATTCCTTACTGAGGACGAGAACTATAACAGTTGGAAGAATCGTTCGATTCTGTGATAGGTCATGACGTATCTATGTAATTTGTCGAATTAAATTTGATCACCGTAGATCGATAATAAATCGAACGTGGAAATAATTCTTGTGAAGTAATCGGATCGGAAATAGGGGAATCTCTCCATTGCTATCGACTTATTCTCTGCAAATTTAACAACCGTTCGATCGAATTTCTTTTAGTCGTTATCCGATTAACTCTTTCTCTCTCTCTCTCTCTCTCTCTCTCTCTCTCTCTCTCTCTCTCTACACGTTTATTCGTATTCCGACGTGAAAAGGAAACAAAAATAAATATGTTCAAGGTCTATTGAATATTCGTAAAAAATTTTTTGACCGTTTCGATCTGTTACGGTTAAATGATTTTACGAAAAAAGAAAAATATGAATGGAAAAGAGAAAAGATAAAGGTGGAATGCATGATATATACGATATCGAGTTAATCTCGTTTAATTTTAATAGAGCGACGAATAATTCACGTGAACCGACATAACTTTGAAATCTCTGGGATGACGCGTTTTTGATCCAAGAATTAATTTCTCTTTCTCTCAGTATTCATTTATGACTTCCCTCGTGATTCCATCGTAAAACTCGTCGGGAACGATACGAGGATTACCGATTCAGTACGACAGAGAGAGAGACGGATAGAGAGAGGGGGCGGATAGAGAGAGAGAGAGAGAGAGAGAGAGAGAAGAGAAAAAGTAAGTGAGAAAGAGAAAGAAAGAGAGAGAGAGAGAGAGAGAGAGAGAACGTAGATTTTACTGGTGTCTAAAGTATGTAAACGAGAGAGCTTACGCGAGCACAGTGACTTAGCTCCGAGAGAAGGGCCTCGTTAAAGCTCGATGAATATGAAAACTAGGTCTGCGTTTCTCGTCTCATCCTCTCTATTTTTCTCTTTATCTCTCTCTCTCTCTCTCTCTCTCTCTCTCTTTATCTCTATTTTTATCTCCCTCCTCCTCCTCCTTCTTTTTTTTCTTCTTCCATTGCGACGTTAACGAAACGTTACTAGCGGTCTCGATTTCTGTGCAACATCTTTCGTTTCTTTTATCAATGATCTCGAACGAAGTAATTCATCAATGAATAATAGGAGTACGATAAATGCGTTTTTGAGTTTTGATTTATCTTTGGTTTATCTATCGTTATTCTCGTTTTGTGAAATTCGATTGGGCGTATACGACGAGGAGATGCGTGCATGACTTTGCATAATAGAACGAGATAGTGGGGAATACACGTATCCCATTTTGTCGGGGAAACTATGTGGCCGATGTGTATATTACCCCTTCTCTCTCTCTCTCTCTCTTTCTCTCTCTCTCCCCCTCTCCTTTGTGCTTCGTTAGCGTTCGCACTCGAAACATGAATGCAACGCGTGCACTTGCACGTTAAAATTCCGTCGAGGTACATCTATATATATATATATATATATATATATATATATATATATATATATATATATATATATACATTTCAAGTGTGCACATACCTACGTGCTGATTAGGTATATGTACGTACGTTTAAAACGTTAAAAAGATATCTGAGATTTTAAGTATCCTCTTTCGCATTCTTTTCTTCGAATCATTTCGTCATTTGAAAATTAAATTCCGTTCTTTTTTCTTTTCATTTTGTTTTTTCTTTATTTGTTCTCTCTCTCTCTTTCTCTCTCTCTCTCTCTCTCTCTCTCTTCTTTATACGTCAGCTTTCACGTAAAACGTGCTTGTCACGATGCTCTTGTATCAATAGTACGTTACGTTACAAACACTCGATAGATTAGAGCTCGGTTGTTGGCATCTACCAAGCCAGTGTTTATCTTTTCTCTTCGGTTATCGATATAACCAAAAGCTTGGAATAGTTTGCTCGTTCGAGTCGTCGACGAGAGAGGAAGAGAGAGCGAAACAGAGACACACACACACACACACAGAGAGAGAGAGAGAGAGAGAGAGAGAGATAGAGCGAGAGAATGTCAACAAAAACTTTGCCGTTACCATCAAGGTGTAACTGTTTCTCCAAATGATTTAATTTTTTTTATGTGAGTTTAATCGTTCGATTCTTATATACATATATATATATATTTTATATATATATATATATATATATGTATATGTATATAAGAATATATATATATAATATATATAAGATATATATATATAAGAATATATATATATATATATATATATATATATATATATATATATATATATATAGAGAGAGAGAGAGAGAGAGAGATTTGATAGCTTTTTTAATATTATTATATTTTTAACATTTGCCGACGTTCGACGTTAAATTGGAAGGAAGAAAGAATTAGGTCGAGCGCGTGGAAAGAATGTTTCCAGTATTTCGTCGTCCTCGTCGTCGGTCGTCTGCGTTCCATCACTGCTAGAGACCTCCTTTCGTTCGTCCACTTTATCTAGGCGAAGGAATCTTTTCGACCTCTGTGTTTGTTTCCTCAACGATAAGTGCTTCTTCGTATATTCTAAGCATCCTCGAAACACAACCGGTCGTTTATCAATCGAATTTTCTTCAACGTTTTGACTTTTGATAACGTTATACTTTAACGTAACTACGAACAAACGGGGAAAATGATGAAATTAATTAAAGTTATGTAATCTTTACGATGGGCATCCGTATAAAGAGAGAATGAGAGAGAACGAAAGAGAGAGAGAGAGAGAGAGAGAGAGAGAGAGAGAGAAAGAGAAAGAGCAGTGGTAGTCGATGGGCCGTACAAAAGAGCAACAACGGCAGAAAGCTAGCGTATCGAATCCACGTTGAGTTTCCTCGAAGAAAAGCCCTTTCATTCTCGCTGCATTCCGGTCTAGTAAATCCTTTAAAGCGTTTTCAAGCGGTACCCTCGCGTGCTCGACGTAACGACAACAAATACATCGTTGGGAAGGATTATGTGGGTAATAGAAGGCTTTGTCAAACGGGAGTACCCGTTTTGTCTTCCGTGTCATTGGAGTAACTTAACGTGTCTTCTTGCCCCTTACCTACTACTCTATCTATACATGTGTGTATGTGTGTGCGTGTGCGTGTGTATCTCTCTCTCTCTCTCTCTCTCTCTCTCTCTCACTCATCATTTAACTTCCGTCGCGTGGTCCCAAATCTTCCGAATTCTTTTTAATTTAATTGCTCGACAAAATACTATTACGGATTATATTTTTAACGGTTCGGTCATAGTTAATGGATAATTGTTATAGATAGAGAGAGAGAGAGAGAGTGGGGGTCGGGGTAATTTCGATGAGATTAAATTATACATTTGATATTGTACAGAGTTATGTCGGCAGATAATTCCATCGATTAATTCTAGAAGGACACGTGTATCGTGCATTGGTCCAGCAGCATCTCGATATATATATATATATATATCTCTCTTCTCCCCCCCCCTGCTCCTCTCCACCCCTCCGTCCACCTTTCCCCATCCCTTTTCACGTCTATCACGCGTACGTAAGCATCCACACACAATACGACTATGAATAGACGAGCACGCTTGTCGCGTGGTTTACCAGCGCTCGCTGAGAGTTTACCGGGCTCGCGACGTTACATCTCTCGGGACACGCTATCCAGTTTACCGTTCCTCCTAGTATAACAATAGTAGTAGTAATAGTTGTAATAGTAGCAGTAGTAGTTGTAGTAGTAGTAGTAAGTAGTCCGACGATTCGATAACAAGAGGCTTCCGTCTTCTATATTCGAGACTCCTTGGTTGAATTCATGATCGATTGGGTTTTGTAATCGTCGATGAAAGGATTAAAGAGAATAAACAAGGAGCTATCTATAACTGGAATTTATTCAGTCAATAAAATATCAAATAAATCGATGTTGTGTGTATATATGCGTGTATAGATAGATTGATAGATAGATAGATAGATAGATAGATGGATGGATGGATGGATAGTAGCAAACTGAAGAGGTAATAAGTCCCATAACAATTACACTTTCTATACGTATCATTGTCTCGTTAGTCGTGGGTGTTTGACTTACCTTCTATCCATCCATCCATCCATTCTCATTTTCTTGTATATTTTCGTGTTTTTTTTCTTTTCTTTTTTTTTTTCTTCTTTTCGTTCTCTCTTTTTCTATTATTTCCTCGTCTTCTTTTCGTTTCCCTTACCTCACGGATTAAAGGACTCTTGACGCGATAGTAAGGGAAGTAGAGACAGATTTATTAATGATTTTGACGTTTTTTTGATTCAACGATCAAGAAGAAAACTTTCGTAACAATTTTGTTCAGAGGAATAAACGACAATAAAACGGAAAGTCTTGAAGCCTCGACGACGAAGCTACGTTGATGCAGAGGTGAATGAGTGGCGTCTACGTGATTTACGATTCTCTCTTAGGGTGCAACTGCACCGAGAACGTTTCGTTCGTTCGTTCGTTCGTTCGTTCGTTCGTTCGTTCGTTCGTTCGTTCGTTCGTTCGTTAGACGCTAGCTAGCTCTCGCTCGTTCGCTCGCTTGGTCGGTCAAACGCGCGCGCGCGCGCAGGTGCACCAGCTAGCTATACGCGTATATACTTAGTTGACCGGCATACCGCGATCGATATCAACTGGGTTGTGTGCGTCAAGACGTAAGGTACGTACGTACGTAGCGACGATCTTCGTCTTCTTCGACCCAGTGACCCAACACAATCGACCCTTCTCGTGCTACCTGAACCACCAATCCTGGATCCCAAGATGTTGCAATTTCAATATACTCATATTCGATACTAGCTCTCTTCTTCTACCTACGTTCATATTGCGTCAATAATCTTTCGATTTATCGACGAGAACGGAAAGTCCCGTTATATCGAATTTGTACGATAATGTAATTAGAGGTGTAATTGGAAGTTATTAGTCTCTCTCTCTCTCTCTCTCTCTTTCTCTATCTATCTATCTATCTATCTATCTATCTATCTATCTGTTCTTTCTGTCTCTGTGCATCTAATTAATGTAATTTCTGTTTCACTTACAGATACAATATTTCAAATTAACATTCCCGGCCAATTATGTATAGATACGTTTATCGTATCATCATTAATGTTATCCATTCATACAAATTTGTTAAATCCAATTAATTTATTTAATACCGTTAGAAGATCGTAACAGGTAGGAAGGATCAGACGAAAGGATTTTTAGAGGGGAAACGAACGAGTACGGTTGGTAGTCGCCATAGTGGAAACCAATTAAGCGCCTTTACATTCTCCGGAAAGCGAGAAGCTGTAGTTCCCACCGTTTCAATCTTTCCTTTTCCCCTCTTCGTCCTTCTCTCTCTCTCTCTCTCTCTCTCTCTCTCTCTCTCTCTCTCTCTCTCTCTCGTTTGTTCCTATCAACAGGAGGACGATAGGAAAACGTGCGGAGTCTTTATCCCTCTCGGATTTCACATCGATTGACGCGAGCAAATATCTCTATCCTTATTCTTTCGCTTACGTTATAACATTTTATGGATATATCGTATATTCTTACGTATACGCGCATAAACTTCGAACCGAGTAGTCGGTAGTCTCACTTGGCCATTTTGAATTTTCTATACGAATCACTCTCTTACGTACGTACGTAAGCGAAGTAAGTACACGTATTATATCTTACGTGGGTATGCACGGTGAAGCGAATATTTTAATTTTCTTTCAAAAGTTTATTCGGCGATGGAATTTTATTTAAACCGGAAATGGCCTAGGAAATTTAAGATTAACATATCGGTATAAGAATTTTCCATTTCCATATATCCCTTTAGAAAATATTACATTCTTCTTGCTATTTAAAAGACACGTACAGCCTTCGTTTTTTACCATAATCGTCGGGGTTTCGTATCTCTTATTTTCACTCGAATCTACTCTCGGTTCGCGAAGAAGAGATCCATGGACGTGTACATCGAGGCGAGCTAAGTTAAGCATCACGGAGCAGGAGGATGAGGAGGAGGAGGAGGAGGAGTATGAGGTTGTTTGAATATAATGCCCGTCGTTACCGCACCGAGGATGGTTCACTGTATTCCTCCTGATAGCTTCTCCCTCTCGATCCTCCTCCTCCTCCTCCTCCTCCTCCTCCTCCTCCTCCTCCTCCTCCTCGTCCTTCTCGTCTACTCGAGGCTATCTTCTTCCTTGTCCCTCGTCCGAAGAACGAGACAGTCGTGCAACAGTTTGCCACTTAGGTTACTTACCACACCGACCACTCGGTTCGATGTTTTTCATTATTCCATTCGTGTATATTCTTCGTTCGGTAAACGAGTGATAAAAAAAAAAAAAATCGCATTAACGGCCACTTATTATACGCCCATTTTATTTACTTATCGTTTTTTATTTTATTCCAAAAGGATATCTCCCTTGCGATCTATGGTATGTATGTATGTATGTATGTATGCATGTATGCATGTATGTATGCATGTATAATATGTATGTCAAAATAGAAAAACGAATCGCGTTGGATGCTACTACTACGGAATAAGTTTCTATCTAACGCTCACCTAGAGACGCTTCGCACTTGTCAGAAATTGAAACGTCGCGCGGAAATTGAACGCGAAGCCTTTCCCGCCGTTTCGAATCGCTTTTACATCGCGCGGAAATGGAAGAGTAGAGCAGCGTCGCTCGTAAACTCCTTTCGACGTAAACTCAACTTTCTCTCTCTCTCTCTCTCTCTCTCTCTCTCTCTCTCTCTCTTTCTCTTTCCCTTCTCCTCCTCTCGCCTGCCCCTCTCTATCTCTCTCTTTCTGGTTCTACGACTTTCATGAAGATCTCTTAATAAATGTCACATCCTTCGCGTTATTTGCTTGCGAATCATTTTTTTTTTTTTTTTTTTTTTAAAGAATCATTTACGAAAGTAAGCGTTGGAGAACGTTTAAATGGATAATCTTCTACGAATTGTCGGATGTGTATATGTGTGTGTGTGTGTGTGTGTACGTGCGTGCGTGCGTGCGTGCGTGCGTGCGTGCGTGTCGATATTTGGGATACGATTTTGAACGATTTAAAAAATTAATTGGCGAGTAAATATTTCCTCCGCCCTCATGAAGAATTTAGGGAAGGGGAGAAAAACGTGAGGGTAAATATTGAGAAGAATTAACGCTCTCGCACGAAAGGAAGGATAAACGAAGGCCCTATCTATATACCCTCCCTCTCCCAATCTCCCCTCTACCAAGCTTACACCGTATATATATATATATATATATATATATATATATATATATATATATATATCTCGTTCGTAAACCACGAGCGTACGTTTGTCGAACGCGTTCGGCCGATGATCGTCGTTTGAGCGGCGATCGAATAAATAATTAAATCTCGATCGGAGTATCCTCGAATACCGGTAGAAGAGGAGGAGACGCCGCTCGTTACGAATGCAGAAGCCGCCATTAGCGCTTTAGTCCGATCGTACGCGTGGGATCGTACGGACGATACGTTGAGCAGTCGATGATTCCCCTCGGGTGGATCGAGGAAAGGAATGCGGTTGGATCTCGTGGATCATTGACAACCTCTTCCTCTTCTCTCTCTCTCTCTCTCTCTTTCTCTCTCTCTCTCTCTCTCTTTCTCTCTCTCTCTCTCTCTCTCTCTCTCTCGCTCTTCGATGATCCCGTGAAGCACGTTTGTTCGACGGACATCTCGTTAACCGCTTTGACATCGACCGATGCACCCGCCTTACGGGTGCTCCTGCGGTTAAGAAGAACGTAAGCTTTCGACGGAACGGAACAAGAACGGTGTCGTCTAACGGGGAAACACGTTTCCGCATTGCGGAATTTCTCGTCTACGTCTTAGTATTCGTCTACGAGATATCTAAAGTTAAATTAATTAACGTAGAATTAGTTAACGTACAATTTGTCAATGACGTTGATCGTCTCTCTGTCATTATTATTATTACTATTATTATTATTATTATTATTATTATTATTTTTTTTTTTTTTTTATTATTATTATTATTGTTGTTGTTGTTGTTGTTGTTGTTGTTGTTGTTGTTGTTGTTGTTGTTGTTGGATATTAAAAAAAATCCGTAACGGCCAATCGTCCGATTAATTTACCAACTTTTAATCACGTTAGAAATTCGTAATAATCTTCTACGTAATCCCGAACATTTTTACCGTTCAACATATACGCGGTACAAAGAAGCGAGAAGAGGAGGAGGAGGAGGAGGAAGAGGAGATACGTTTGCCTTTCGAGAGTTGATATAATATCCAAAGGAAAGAAAAACCATATCGCTGTGCAACTTCGAAAGAATCTCTCAAAGTGTTCGTTCTTTTTCTTTCTCTCTTCCTTCCTTTCTTTCGTTCTCTCTCTCTCTCTCTCTCTCTCTCTCTCTTTCCTTCTATCTTTCTCTCTTCCCACTTTTTTCTTCTTTCCCCATTCTTTTTCGCTTTTCCTTTTTTCGTCCCCGCTCTCGTCTGACTTTTTCTCTTTTCCTACCTCTTCTGTTTCTTTTTCTTCATCGCGAGAGCTCTCGAGAGTAGTTCGTAGAATATTCTTCCTCAGATTTCTAACGACTTTGCCAGCACTTCGTCTTGTCTTGGGCCGCTCGTAAAAGTGTCAGGTACGTTCTAATTCATCTAGTCGTTTTCGTGAGAGAGATAGAGAGAAAGAGACAGAGATGGAAAGAGAGAGAGAGAGAGAGAGAGAGAGAGAGAGAGAGAGAGAGAGAGACGGACAGAAAAAAAGAGAATTCAACGTAATCATAAGAGAGAGAGAGAGAGAGAGAGAGAGAGAGAGAGAGAGAGAGAGAGAAGGGAGGGATAAAAAGAAGAAAAAGAGATAGATAAATAGATAGTTAGAGATATATAGGCGAGAGGATTTACACGTCGGCGGAACTCTTGAGAGAGTGAAAGAGGGAGAGTGAGTGGAGGGGTGGGGAGGGGTAGGGGTAGGTGCGGAAGGTGGAGGAGAGTCCCCCCGTCACAAGGCAAAACTCGATTTTCTCTCTTGTCCGTGGAGGTTAAAAAGAGGCGCGTCCCAGTTCTGCTTTCCTTTACGAGAAAAGGAAGCTTTGCGTTGAGAGAAAGAAAGAAAGAAAGAAAGAAAGAGTGAGTGAGTGAGTTAGTGTGTGTGTGTGTAGAGAGAGAGAGAGAGAGAGAGAGAGAGAGAGAGAGAGAGAGACCGTTAAACCGATCGTTATTTTGCAAGGTCGCGAAAACGTGTCTGGACTTTGTAATGAAAGGAACGCACTTCTCAACGGCCAACATACGTAACGTACGTACATGCATACGTGGGACACAACTCCGGGAGAGAGGTTTTTATCGTCGGTACGCGATTATGACGCGTCGTTACGATCCGTTCTCATCCACCTCCTCCTTCCCCCTCTTCCCTCATACCACCTCCCACCTCGTCTCCTATCCATTATCTTCTTCTTGCTGCCTTTTCCAGACACGTTCTCTCTCTTTCTATCTCTTTCTCTCTCGACTTCGATGAGTACCGCTAATTCGATGGAGAGATCGACCCGCCACGCCGGAAGCAACGATCCAATCAATGAGATAGAGAGAGAGAGAGAGAGAGAGAGAGAGAGAGGAGGAGGAGGAGAAGAAAAAAAAAGTAATAAAGAAATCTTCGTCGGAGCTACTCCGACGATGTTGTTTTTAATTAAAATTCATTTAAATCGATTTCTCATGCAGCAGAAGAATTATATATATATATATATATATATATATATATATATATATATATATATATATATATATAATGTGAGTCAAATCGATCGCAATGGGACGAGCATAACGAGTTATATTGAAATCGATTAAAGAAATAAAAGTTTGACGTTGATGAACATTTATCTCGAGTTTATCACGAAGTAGAGTAATTATACTATCAAAATAGTCGTTGTCGCTTTGAACTTCCACCTTCCACTGGTCTATATATATATATATATATATACTTCTCCTTTCTTTAAATAGTCGGTATTTTATTCGAAACCGTCTAGAAAACGAAATATCGGATAATCGTAAGCGAGAAATAAGCGAGACGTCTTATTCGAGAATATATACATACATATATATATATATATATATATATATATATATATATATATATATATATATATATATATTCCCGCTTATCATCCAATTTTCGAAAGGAAAGAAATTATCTGTGGATAACATGCTGGTAAGGAAGGATTCAATGATTCGGTCGAAGTCGACGTAGCAGCAGAAGGATTGGGAGGAGGAGAGAAGAAGGATGGAAGATGATGGAAGGAGGTTGAGGGAGGGAGATGTTAGAGAGGGGGATGTGAAATAGACCAGCGGGGCGTTCTCGTTCGAGAGAAGGCTTCGGTTGATTCTCGTTTACAGGGCGCTCTTGGGAAGGCAGCCAGTCGGCGATCGATGTCAACTTAACTCCCAACAGTGTCCCCAATCAAACTTTAGACCTGGCCTGTGAATTTCGCGGAAAGAGAGTCGAAGTTCGCCTTAATGACATTCGCCGGGCCGCCCATCCTAGCATTTAGCTTCGCTCCGTCATTCCGTGACGATCCGTACTCTCTCTCTCTCTCTCTCTCTTTCCTTGTTTTCGAAGAGAGAAAAAGAGAAAGAGAGTGAGAGTGAGTGAGAGTGTGTCCGTGTCAGAGAGAGAGAGAGAGAGAGAGAGAGAGAGAGAAAGTAAATGGATCCATCGTTTCACTCTTTTCCTTCCTGGCGTTCCCTTTTAAAAGGATTTTCGTTATTACTTCAAACGAACCATTGACGATCGTTGATATCCGTGTACTTTAAGATCGGATTATGTAGGACTTTAGCAAAGAATATTACCGCCATTCTTTTCGATTTCGTAAGAGCGTCGTATTGTAAATTCTCCGATTTACAGGAAGGATCGAATGGGGTTGGCGGGGACGGGGTGGGTGGGTGGGTGGGGGGAGGAGAAAGAAATAGGAAAAAGAAAAGGGATACCGTTTGCGTCGAATATGTTCCTTGCAATCGGATATTTACAATCGTACAAATTTACGTTTAACGAATTTAATGCAATCGTAAGATTTTATCGATCGTACCGATTAATCGATTTTTTTCTTTTTCCCGTAAAGTAACAGATGGGAGATATGCGGAGGAGGGTGAAGGGTGGACGGAGGACGGGGAGGGGGAGGATATACGGGAAACAGGTAAATTCTCATTCGCTTTGGAGAAATTAAAAAAAAAAAAAAGAAATGAGTTGGAGCCAATATAGTTATATGTCTATAGGTATATATGTATCTGGCACACGTCGCACGGATGTAAATTTATGGGACGTGGAATTGGCAAGGGAACGACTACCGATAGATCTGCTAATAATTTGACTATTTCTCTCTTTCTCTCTCTCTCTCTCTCTCTCTCTCTCTCTCTCTCTCTCTCTCTCTCTCTCTCATACATTGTAATCGGACGATGATACTAATACATTCTTGATCTGACGAGACATCGCCAACGTCATCGTTGATACTCTCTATCTCGCTTTATATCTTTCTTTTTCTTTTTTCTTTTTTTTTAATTTCGTTATTTATTTTTCCTTTATTTATTTATTTATTTATTTATTTATTTATTTATTTATTTATTTATTTTTTATCACGACAGAGTAGAGTTTATCGTTGGTATTCCATTAAAAAAGAAAGGAGTTCATCCAAGGGAAAAGTTTGCAGTCGCGTAAACCGAAACTTCGTGGATGATACGAATGCAAATTTCTCCGAATGCATTTTAACGTTATCGGATACGTTGGATCGTTCGAGTGGCCGCGTTATATCGTCGTAGTCGTAGTCGTAGTCTTAGTCGTAGTCGTAGTCGTAGTCGTAGTTGTAATACTATAGTTGTAGTCGAAAGTTTTGGGAGAGCAACGGAATCGAGTACTTGTTTCTCAGGACTACGTAACTACAGTTTAACTGTTCCTTTCGAGAAAACTTTCGATGGTCGCGTGAGCGGTCCAAGGATTCTCTCTCTCTCTCTCTCTCTCTCTCTTATTCTCCGTTCATGTATGTGTGTATTCTCTCTGACTTCTGTAAGTTCATTGTTACGACGTTTCGATGAACCCCTTCTGCGTAAGGAAATATACCTATTTCTAACTCCATAAAGAAAATATCTTTGTCGGCACGAGCTCGTTACGAATCGATTTAAAGGTTGTTCGATACGACGAGAAAACGAGAATCAAAATTATCGGTCGTTTAGCGTCGCAAAACAACGCAGAATCAACAGACCGTAGTTATGACGATGACCGTCCTCGTTTATCATAATCGCCCGCTTATCCTCCTCATCTATCGTCGTTTATCATCGACCATTCGTCGTCGATCATAGTCCTCGTAACGTTGTTCACTCGTTTATTCGTTCATCGTTTTATTTCGGCTACGTTTAATCGCCGTAGAAGACGACGAATCGCGTTTATCCATTCTTCGTGAATGCTTCCGAGTTAGATTTTTAAGGATTTCAAAGCTCGGTATAACCACTCCTTATTTTTCTCTAATTTTACACGATAAATTCAGGATCGACGTGTATGGAGGATTTCGATGAGAGAAACGGATTTCTTGAATTTTTCAGGATTTCTTCGAGCGAGAAAATAGAGACAGAGACAGAGACAGAGACAGAGACAGAGAGAGAGAGAGAGAGAGAGAGAGAGAGAAAGAAGAAGAAAGAGTTGTTCCTTCTTCCTAGATCGACCTACATACGGGTTTTATTCGAGTCGAGGATTTATGGATTATCCTGTCTGTTCATACGGAATTATCCTTCCCGTAGTGCTGAGAAATAGGGTTTATGAGTTTCCTTGAATTATGTAGATATAGGAGAGTATCGTTATATTGCTACCGTGCTCTCTTACTCTCTCGAAAATTACTTTAGCATGGTTAAAGCCAGATCGAAAGTTTTAGAATATCATATATCGTGTTTATACTCTGTAGAATTTTCTATGAAAGTTAGAACGAGGCTGACCGTTTCGTTCGTTTCTTATTTTTCTTTCTCTTTCATATTTTTTTTTTCTTTTTTTTTTTCTTCTTTCATTTTTTTCTTTTTCGTTTTCTATTTCGAGTAAACATCTACAAAGTTTCTTTTAACTGATACATAAGTTCCCGACGTCGACGAGGTAATCTTAAGATATCCACAGAGACGAGAATTAATCGGACGAAGGTATTATTTAATCCGTTATCCTGCGAAAGGAAGAAAAAGAAAAAGAAAGAAAAGTGAAGAAAGAAAAGGAAACAAAATAAGAGAATTTGGAAAGCTGAAAAATAAAAGGGAAGATTAAATGATCGCTGGATAAAAGCCTTGGATAATATTATTCTCTAATTTAATAGAAAGATCGCACATGGAAACAATTGCCTCCTTCTCCGATAATTTCGTGGCACCTTAACTGACCTCGACCCGAGTTGAGCCATCATCTATAACAAGATAATTCACGTCTCTCTCTCTCTCTCTCTCTCTCTCTCTCTATCCTCACATTCAGTCTCTCCTCAACGGAGTTAATTCAATCGCTGCAGTTTTCCATGTGGCTGCCGTCGTCCTCGAGCCAATTGCAAACAGCCTGAATCCGTTAGACTAATTAACCTCGTCCTCCACAGGACACGGGCCGAATGCCAGCTCGTGCGTCGTGTGTCCACGTGTGTTTCCCTGTGTGCTGCTGCTAACGCGAGGATGTTTTTGCGTGAGCGCGCGCGCGCGCGCGCTTTATCCTATGTGTGTGCGCGTCGTTTGTGCACGAGTTTTCGCGAAACGTAAAACTTTCTTAAACTTTGAACGAAACGAAACGAAACGAAACGAAACGAAACGAAAGTTAAAATCCACTTGGAGAATTTTAAAGGTAAAACTCGTCGTCGTTCTTAACTTCTCGAGTATTATTAAATCGGATATATAAGTTAAAATTAGATAGATCGTAAACAATTATGAATCGCTCGAAGGATTTCTAATACCCGCGCTATTAAAAGCTAGACGAATCTTTTACGACGTATTTTCTTATAGAAGACGAGTCGTTGAGGTTCATCAAGATTGCCGCTTCATCGATCCTCTCGCGACCTCTTGCAATCTTCTCGTAACTTCAAAGACCGGCCGAAGAAGATTCTCTACTTCGACGAAAGCTTCTTCTCTAGAGAGGCGAAGTTATGCGATAGCCTCAAACCCGTTATGGTCGATCGATTTAACATCGACGATTAAACAACAAACGCTCGAAGGCGAGTCAAGCGTACCGATCCGATCGTTGTTTATTAACATTCGTTTTTATTATAAAACATTGTTTGTTATTTTTCGATATAAAACAAAAAAGAAATGAAAGGATAGAGGAAAAAGAACTATGAAAGTTAATAAAATGATCTCTCTCTCTCTCTCTCTCTCTATCTATCTATCTATCTATCTATCTCTCTCTCTCTCTCTTTTGTTTTATTAATCGATAACTTTTGGAGAATTGGATTCGAGTTGGTTGGCCGAGTTGGTGCGGGCTTTGGAAACACACGATTTTATGTATACGCTGGTCGTATAACTGCAGTAAAAGCTGGCGCGAGCAGCTTCCCCGTGCTGTCGGAATTTATAGGCAACCTCGATAGTCGTGATATCGCCGAGATGGAGATTTTCCAATATTAATAAAGGTTTGCTCGTGCTCTTGCTCGTGCTCGTGCTCGTACTAGCGCTTCACATAATGTACCGCTTATTTGCTACATTATTAGTCGCGAGAAGTAAGTTTCAAACGACGTTACTTGCGTTATTACAACCTCTACCCTTCCTCTCTCTCTCTCTATTTTCTGTATATAAACATATATATATATATATATATAAACTCGTCTAACTTTCTCCCTTTCTCTCCTTAACTCTCATATTTCGAATGAAAGAAGAAATGCAAAATTTCTGAAAAAGAATTCGTATTACTTAAGAGTATATATATATATATATATATATATATACTATTTCCAAGTTTTATATATACGTACCAACATGTAAATGTGTGTAGTAAACGTACGAACGTGGTCCGATCGAAAGGAGGAGGAGTTGTAAAAACTCTGAGGAGATGAAAGGGAAATCGCTCGCGAAACTTTTTCGTCGCTTCTCTCTCTCTCTCTCTCTCTCTCTCTCTCTCTTCTCTCTTTTTACTGTAAAATGTTTTAACGATCCCTCGTAAAGTTCAACGATTTTTGGCGAACGACCGAAGATGAGATCGTTATCGGGGATACTTTCGTGTTTACGCTTGGTCTACACAGAGACTTTGCGACTCGGTGGGTGATATTCCTTGATTATCTCGTAATTAGAGAAAATTTGTTGAGTTAAAGATAAGGTGAAAGAGGATTTGTCATTTCGTGAACTTTGCCTTTGTATGAACTGTATGTATGTATATGTAAATATATTTACGCGTATACATACACACACACACACACACACACACACACACACACACACACACACACACACATATATATATATATATACATACACCTACGTGTATGTCACTCGTCTAACAACGACGGAGCGCTTCAACCCTAACCTTTCGAAGATAGGAGGGATACTAGTTTTATACTTTCACTGTAAACTATGAAAATTTACCACCAGGCGTTTTTCCATTAACCTTTCTCAGAAGTTTAGAACTTATTGGAATATAGATTTTCTATATCCAGGGTGAATTGCGAGAACGAGCCTTAACACGCGTTGAAAATAATATTAATCTATTATTTTACTTGCGCATGCCTAACGAGACTGCCTTCTCTCTCTCTCTCTCTCTCTCTCTCTCTCTCTCTCTCTCTCTCTCTCTCTCTCTCTCTCTCTCACTCCAGGTATCAGTACACATGGACGTACGCGCGCACGTACATAAGTATTTCTTAACGCTTTAGCATACGTCGGCAAATACATGCGTTTACATATTCTCGTCCTTTGTAACGAGACTTTATCGCGAGCGAAACGCGAAGCGAAGCTTACGATTATCCTCGAAGGTATAACAAGGAGTAAATTGTTCTACATATATAGATATAAGGGAGTATAAATATATATGTGTACATATATATATATATATATATATATATATATATATATATATAAATACACGTAGAGGTTATATAGGTGTATGTGGTAGTTACACCGACGATATTATTCTCATGTCTCTAGGATGACGTGTTATTTATGGAAAACGAAGTTGGAAAGGTGGAAGCGTTTCCGCGATACAAGGTGAACGAGGGCGAGTTCGCGTTTCGTGGCGACAACTATGGTTTATGAGCGTAATTAGGTCTAACGATGCTGCTGCGACTGCAGAACGTAACGTCGTATTAACGTCCGACTCGATGGCCGTTGGTATAATTTTATGGGGGAGCGCGATGCTGCTACGGGTGGATATACTTTTCTTATCGTCTCTTTGAAATAGATTTTCTCCCTTTCTCTCTCTCTCTCTCTCTCTCTCTCTCTCTCTCTCTCTCCCTCCCCCTTCCCCCCCCCCCTCTCTCTCTTGGTCCGTATGAGTTTTTATACAATCGCAGATCTTTATCCGTTTCACGCTTTCACGAGATCTAGCGAAATTTGTCGCTCGATTATTCTTCGAGTACAAGCAAACCAGCGAGAGAGAGAGAGAGAGAGAGAGAGAGAGAGAGAGAGAGAGAGAGAGAGAGATGGGAATAT
>OU426851.1:20371237-20376237 GCA_911387685.1 Dolichovespula media
CAATCCAATCTTCCTTTACGTTCCGCCAAGGCGAGTATCCTCCTCAACTTTATTTCCTCCTTACCCTCTTTTCGCAGTTTACACGGACGTGCCAGTTATTAACCGTCGTTTGTCCGTTACTCCTTTTTCCTCTCTCCTCCTTTGTCTTTCTTTATCTCTCTTTCTGTTTGTCTCTCTCTCTCTCTCTCTCTCTCTCTCTCTCTCTATCTCTATCTCTATCTCTGTCTCTGTCTCTGTCTCTGTCTCTGTCTCTGTCCCTATCCTTTTCTCTTTCTCTGTCTCCGTCTCTGTCTTTACTTTCTTCCTGTCTTGTCTCTCTTCTCTTACTTTACGAAACGATCACGGAAATACAAACTTTCTCTCTTTCACGAACTCTAGGAGAATTTCTCTGATTTTAATAAGAGCCTTTTACGTTATTCGAGAGACAGAGACACGCTTTTAGAATATATTAGAAAATGTGCCGCATTTTTGTACCCTTTTCTTTTTTTCTTTCTTTCTTTCTTTCTTTCTTTCTTTTTTTTTTTTATTTTTTGCTTCCTTTCACGGTTCTTCTTTTTTTTTCCTGTTTCGTTTTTCTTTTTTTCTTTTCTTTCTTTTTTTTTTCTTGTTCTTTTTCAAAATTCCTCTCTACGCTTATCTTGCAATCTAGTTTATATGAAACAAGAAAGAAAAGAAGGAAAAGAATAAAGTACCACGTTAGAGGTTGAGCAAACATCGAAGTTCGTCTTTGTGAACGTTGTGCTTTCTTTATTAATCGTATTTCATTTGCATGCATCATGCAAATCATGTTTTTTACTCTCTTCCTCTCTCTCTCTCTCTCTCTCTCTCTCTCTCTCTGTATCTATCTATCTTTCTCTATCTTTCTTTTTCATTTTATATATCTTTACTTTGTAAGAAAATTTGTTTCACCAAGGAGGAAAATGTCGTGAATTATTATAGGCGGTGCTGCCACAAGGTACGGATCTATTCACAGGCGGTTCACATTTACTACCTGCGCTTACCTGCTTGCACGAGAGACTAACGACGGCCTGGATAATACGTTTACGACGACGTTAGGTGCTACTATATACTTCTCGTCGTCATTCTGTCGACTCCTCTTTCTTCTTTCTTCTTCCTTCCTTCCTTCCTTCCTTCCTTCCTTCCTCTCTTCCTTTCTTTCTTTCTTTCTTTCTTTCCTTCTCCGTTAACCCAGTAAAGCCGTAACAAATGTTATATTATTATCGTTGTTCCGTTGGACTCCGTGCTAATCCGAAAGCTGTGTAAGTGCTTATCTAATCTCGTCGTACGGTTATAATCATTAAAACTCTCCTTCATCCTCGTCTTACTACCGAATGTTTTTAGATCGCGAATCGATGGAAATATATATTCATTCAATAAAAGGATTTTGGAGAAAACTTCGTTTGTACGTTATTTTCAATATCGCCTTATTTTTTTTTTTTTTTTCCGTTAGGTTACGTTTCGTTTCGTTACGTTACGTTACGTTTCGTTTCGTTTCGTTTCGTTTCGTTACGTTTCGTTTCGTTACGTTTCGGTTTGTTTCGGTTTGTTTCGGTTTATTTCGTTGCGTTTACACGTCACGTTCGATCGAGAGACGACAAGTGGTCCAAGTTACGAATCGAAATATTTGACTTTGTGGTTAGTGTTCAAATACGAATGCACGTACCACGCGTATCTACGTTTTACGATTTGAACTGAGCTTAAGCGATCGTTAAATTTAATGCAATAGTTGCACTTTACTTTTCTTTTCGTCCTCGTCCACGGAATCGATGTAATTAGCAAACTCTCCTAATGAAACGAGAATCGTCCCTCTTTGCCTTCCTGCTTTCTCGATTACTTCTTCCTTTTTTTTCTTCTTCTTCTTTTTCTTCTTTTTTTCTTTTACTTTTCCTCTTTTCTTTCCGGCCTTACTTACTCGTTTCCTTATTGGCTCTTCCGATTGGCCAAGCCGTTCAAAAATATTTTAACTCTCCTCCTTTCCCCTTCGACAAATCGTCCTTAATAATATTTGGCTTATATTTATTAACCTATATAATTTAAATTATATAATATACAACAAATGTCATTGTTAAATTAATATCCAATCGTTCGATTTATTTGCTAAACTTTAATAGTCAAACGATCACAAATGGATCCGTTAAACCGATTCTAAATAAATTCCTTTCATTTTTATATCTTATCGATTGTTCTACGATAGCGGGAAGCTATGAATCGTAAATGCAGTTTCAAGAAGTTTCGTCGAATTTTCATCATCTCTCTCTCTCTCTCTCTCTCTCCTTCCCTCTCGATCCTCCTCTCTTACGCCTCCGCTATTTTCCGCGTTTCGCTATACGGGATGGCGCCATTAGGTTCTGCTAGTCGATCGATTTCACGGTTCTCGGTAAAGGGAGGAAAGCGAGAAGGGTGAAGGATAGTAGTAGTAGTAGTAGTAGTAGTAGTAGTAGTAGTAGTGTAGTAGTAGTAGTAGTAGTAGTGACGATGTTGGTGCTGGTGCTGGTGATGGTGGCGGGAAGAAGACCTTACAGAACCCATTAATGGCGTTACGACGAACCGAGCGCGAATATAATACGCAAGCTGTATTACAACGAATGGCCGTACAGGCGGAATAATTTGCCTCGACGATCCGTGAACGCCCAGAGCGTGTACGTTCTCATATTCGACATACACACACGCACACATGCGCGCATTCATATATATATATATATATATATATATATATATATATATATATATATATAAACGTTTTCTATCATTCGTTCTCTGTACATTACAACATAGATGGGTATCTTCGATTTAGCGTTCGATCCATTTGCATATCGCGATGTTAGATCGTTAAATATATGTATTCCAAGGATATAGGTCATAAGTATTTTACTCTTTTTTTTTTGTTTTTTTTTTTTTTGTTTTTTTTCGTTTTCGATATTTTAACACGAAAGAAGTTGAGTTAAGAAAACTGATCATACGTTTAACATTTTCTTTCACGTTCTCGGGTCAGTCAGGATCGATGCTTATTCAAAAGTAATCGTCGTCTCTTTCCACCCCCCCCTCCATTTTTCTTTTCTTTTCTTTTTCTTCTTCTTCTTCTTCTTCTTCTTTTTTTGTTGGTATTCTAAGAATCGGACAATAAGATCGACGTCCCGCTGTGGAAGGGTCAGAAAGTTGGTAGAGAGGGTGTTCGAAAATTGCCTCTAAATTATTCTCTTTCTTTTTTTTTTTTTTTTGAAAGCTCCGTCGTTAAGGAAAACAAAGAAAGGTCGTTTTCGTTCGTAGATGTTGTTGGTATGTTCGAAGGATTTTGGACTATAGTCGTGGTATTAGTAGCATGGTTACGAACACGAACCAGGGACAGATCCGTAAGATTTAGGTTACCATTTTGGTATTCTTTTCTACGTTTCCCTTTGTAATTTCGTTCGTGATACGCGATTACTTACGTAGTTCGTTTATTAGTAAATAATATATCTGATAATAATAATAATAATAATAATAATAATAATAATAATAATAAAAATAATAGTAATAACAATAATAAGAAGAAGAAAGAGGATATGCTATAAAACGATTATTCTTTATTCGTTATCATCAAACACGAGTACGTCAGTGTGTAGGTAAGAAAAGTAACTAAGTATGAGTTTGCGAGAAAGAAACATGGAGATAGAAACTCAACTGTTTTAGAGAAGATCGTTTACTCGCGAGTCCACTTGTGGATTATCTTCTTACCAACGACTACAATTCTCTCTCTCCCTCTCACTCACTCACTCACTCACTCACTCACTCACTCTCTCCCTCTTTGTCTTTCTTCGATATCGTCGACTTATTCTTGCACGAAGAAAATTTCAGATCTACGAACTCCACTCGTGCACCCTTTTCGTTCTTAGTTTTCGCGGTTTTTCAATCGGTTGTTCATTCTCATCTTGGAACTCATCTCGAAGAAAGGAAATAGCTCGAAGAAGTAAAATTGTTTTTCCCCGTGGTCGGTGGTGTACGATTTCCTCTCTCTCTCTCCCTCCCTCTCACCCCCCCCCACACCTCATCTTTCTCTGTCTTCCTTCGCTTTATTTTCTTATCTTTTCGACGAGGGAAAAATCTCGAATTCGAGTTCGAGTTTTGTTGGATAATCAAGTTACGTAATAATTAGACGTAAAGTTCGTCTAAAGGAGTTCTCGGCGAAGACGTATGAAAAATTTGGAGATAGAGAAATCGATTGTGGTTTGTAACGGACATCGTTCTTAAAAAATAAAAAGAGAGCGGAAGAGGAAGAGAGAGAGAGAGAGAGAGAGAGAGAGAGAGAGAGAGAGAGAGAGAGAGAGAGAGAGATAGATAGATAAATAGATAGATAGATAAATGGAGAGAGTTAGATAGATAGATAGATAGATAGATAGATAGAGAGAGAAAGAGAGAGAGAGAGAGAGAGAGAGGTCCAAAGAGGGAAAGAAAGATCCTCCGAAAGATACTCAACCCTACGTTTCTTTTTCTTTAATTAAAAAGTTTCCACCGAGATGGAACTTTGGGTTTCTTGTTGATCAGCCATTAAGAGAAGTTTGTGGATAAAAGCGTGCTGTGGCGTGGCTTCGAGTTCCTCGTGGACCGATTCAAGAGTAAGAGAAAACAGAGGGAGGGAAAGAGGGTGAGAGAGAGAGAGAGAGAGAGAGAAAGGTGGAGCGAGAAGGAGATAGTAAACGAGAAAGAGAGAGAGAGAGAGAGAGAGAGAGGAAGAGTAAGAAAAAGGGAACAGTTGAAACATTTCTGATTCGTTGGGTATCGTATAAATACGTTAATTGCACCATAAAAGTTAACCGCGAGATTTCTCACTCGTAATCCTCCATTCCTTTCTCCCTCCCTCCCTCCCTCCCTCCCTCCCTCCTCCTCTTTTTCCCCCTCTGTTTTCTCTCTCTCTCTCTCTCTCTTTTTACACCACTTCCTCTTTATAACTCTTTTTACGATCATGACTCTTTTACGATGTCATTGCACACCATTGTATTTAAAGATTTTCCTGGTTACAGAGA
>OU426851.1:20381237-20388737 GCA_911387685.1 Dolichovespula media
CTCTCTATTTCTCTCTCTCTCTCTCTCTCTCTCTCTCTCTCTCTCTTTCTCTCCCTCTCCCTCACACTTCCTCTCGTTCGAATCCATCCACTTATACTACGCCAATGTGATTTATTCTGCCAATTATCGAATCGTTTCTCTTTCTACAAGATTTCATGGACACTTTGTCGTGCCGTTTGTATGGTCTCTTACTGTCGAAAGGTTACTGAAAGTACACGATAGATACATAAACGAAGATGAGAACGAGGAAAGTAATCTTTAACCGAATGTGATCCTTGATACTTACTTTTATTTAATATATACGTATATAATTTTCTTTTTTTTCTCTTTTGTTCCTTTTAATTCTTTTTTTTTTTTCGCGTTACAATGAAACGTGACGTGAATTGTATAAAATAGAGCCTGCAGAAAAAGACGGATGGTATTAAAAGCGTCGATGAGATCGGACACGGAGGGTGGTAATTCTCGATCGCTTTCTCAAAGATATCAACCCTTGGTAGTAATAAGACGGGAGGGGGGTGGGGTGGGCGGGCGATGGGGGCGGGACAACGAAGAGTCATCAATTACTACCCTCTTGAAGATTCAATGAAGCCATTAAATGGATGAACGGTCGGTCGGTGTAACTTCGCGTTGTATCTTTTTAGCCTTCTTCCTTTCTGTTTTCTACTTTTCTCTACGGGATCTCACCCTTCTTCGGTTTTCGAGAATGGTTGGCCCAATTAAAAGGCACCAAGGCTCGTCCGAGTATCACGAAATCAGTCGAGGAGTTTCTCCTTTCCTCAACGAGAGGAATCCTTCGTCCTTCCGTTTTAACGACAATCGTGGTTTACCCCTGACGAGTACGTAGTATAGTCCTTTTAAAAGCGTACTCTTCTCGGCCCTCTTCAGACGATAAATTAATAACAATTTTCCGTCGCCTTCCTCGACGTCGTCGTTCGTCGTCAACTCTCTCACTCTCTCTCTCTCTCTCTCTCTCATTTTATCCTCCTTCAATCTACATAATGCGGCTCGAATTTGAATGCCGTCTTAATTACGCTCTCGGAAGAATATCGAAGATGGCGTATACCGTCGTATTTGATTGTCTCGTTAACGAAGAAACTAAATGTAATTTTTTCTCGCTCGACCTCTCTCGGAATAATATTTATTTATTTATTTTTTTCTTTTCTTTTCCTTTTTTTTTTTTTTGGAGGGGGGGGGGGTGGGATCAATAATATAATCCCGATGATAAGAGGGGTGGGTAGGGGGGGGGGAAACTTCGATTTCGACGTTCCCCGTCCTTCCCTCTTTCTCGTTTTCTCTTACTTTTTTTCGTTGCCTTTATCTTTTTCTCACGGTTACCTTTCTCGTCACCTTTACCAAGAGGGAACAAGAGGCCGAGCGTGTCTCAACATAAATAATTTATCTAGAAAGCGGAGATGGAGGTGGTAGTGGTGGTGGTGGTGGTGATGGTGGTGGTGATGGTGGTGGTGGTGGTGGTGGTGGTGGTGTTGGCGGTGGCAAGAGTGTGCGTTCCATTAAATATGAAATCCAATATAAACTTTTCCACCAACGACGAGCGTCAGACAGCCCTTCCTTCCTTCCTTCCTTCCTTCCTTTTACGTGTGTATATACTTATGTGTATATGCGTGCGTTACACCATAGACGTCGGCCCGTTTAAAAGGCATTCGCGGTCGTGCTCGCGTTTTACACACAGAGAGAAGAAGAGAAGTAGTAGTAGTAGTAGTAGAAGAAGAAGAAGAAGAAGAAGAAGAAAAGAAAAAGAAGGGATAAATAAATGAAAAGTAGAAAACAGGAAAGTAGAAAAAAAGAAAAGTATGAAATCGGATAAAATCGTTGGGCGTACCGAGTTATCGATAGGGGATGATAGAAAACTGATAATATAGAAATTAAAGGTCTCGTAGAGCTCCCGTTAGATCGAAGTTTCTTCGATTTAATCTTTCTTTGGTTTTCTTCCTTTTTTTTATTTTTTTTTTTTTTATTTTTGTTTACTCGTCCTTTTATTTCTTTTTCTTTTTTCTTTTTTTTTTCTTCTTTAAATATTTCTCACTCGGATATCCCGTTTTACGCTCTCATTAAACCTACGGCCTATAATACGATCGTTTATATGCTAGACAAGAACGCATTTTACATGACCTTTAAATTGTTTCGATAATATGAACGAATCGACGATAATTCATTCTAATTACCTTGGAATTTCATTATCGTCGCTTTCAGATGCGATAAAAAAGAAAAGGAAAGAAAAAAAAAGATGAATGAATGAATGAATGAATGAATGAAAAAAGAAAAAAAAAAAAAAAAGAAAAAGAAAACGAAAAATTCTCTTCGCACCTCTAACGCATATTATCCTGTCCTTCTTTCCTTATCATCTCGAGCGTTGCTCAAGTATCCTCGGGCGTAACTCGGAAGCTATAACTCTCTCAAGAACTTGGCTTAATTGGCCTTGCTGAAAGAAGAACTCGTTTCGTTGAATCGTCTTAAACGCTCGATTAAGCATACTTTTTCAAATAGCCGAGTATAAATATTAATCGAAGCTTTGTGAAGGATAAAGGAGGATAGAAAGGAAAGAGGATAGAAAGAAAGAAAGAAAAGAAAGAGGATCTCAAGGTTTTCATTCGGTCGAGTCAGTCCCTCGAGTCTGACGACTATGGAGTACACGATCGCGAGGGTAGGCGCGTGCTTTTGCGCGTTCGTGATTCTCTCTTCCCTGTGTACAGGAGGGTGGAAGGCGAAATAGGGTGAGGAAGGGAGCATATCGACGTTTAATCAGACACACCGTTCGCATACTGATGCAACCCCCGTACTAGTGCAAACACACTGGCTGACCATCCTTCTCTCTCTCTCTCTCTCTCTCTCTCTCTTTTCTCTAACTAAATCCCCTTCCTTCTATTTCCCACCTTTTTACAACGTGTAACACTGTGTGCCTACGTAGATACGTCGTGATTTTCTTTCTTTCTTTTTGTATTTTTCGTTTCTCGTTTCTCTGTTCCTCTTCTACAGCCAATGTCGTTAAATCAACGTCCAACTAAAATTTGTCCCAAGTGAAAAGATATTATCTCGAAAGTTTTTAATAGACGCGCGACTTACGTCTCGATATCAGAAGTAACCTAATCGTTTATATATATATATATATATCTTTTCTTTTTGTTTGTTTACAGAATGCAGAGACAAAACCGGAACGGCTTGGAGGTGGAGGTTGCGCCGATGCGTCCTATAAGCACGGCCGGCTAATAGCCCGCAGCCCATCCCCGACACCCTGCAGCCACACCAGGTACCACTTTCGCTTCTATACTCTTTCTTTTTTCTCTCTCTCTCTCTCTCTCTCTATATTTTTTTCACACTCCTTTCGTACTTGGCCCGTAGTATAATCGTCCCTGCATTTTCGCTTTATCGTACGACAAAATACGGAAAATAGACACGATATTCTCTTAAGAGTTATATAAATGTGTAAATGAGAAAGATAGATAGAGATAGAGAGAGAGAGAGAGGGGGGGGGGAATTATGAAAGGTATTAAACCGACAAGAGTTCAATGAATAATGATAAAAGTAACTCGTTCAACGGGAATATTGATTGAGATGATTGAAAAACGATAGATTGGAGAATCGAGTGTCGAGGATAGTAGAAACTTGATCAACATTTTTGTCTTTTCTGTCGTCAAAATGTTTCTCCAACCTCGAAAGAGAACCCATGACTCTTTTTTCGTATTGTTTTTGAAACGAAGATACGCGCAAGGATTAATTTTAATTAACGTTCGATTTTCCAATTCGAAGATGTTATTATTATTACGCCCGAGAGTCAATGATACGCGGAAATCTATAAACACATGCGACAACGAAAAGGTAACAAAGTCGAGGAGGTACACGTGCATACGTGTACACGTTTCTCGTCGCACAGTAACGAGCGCTTCCGTCGTCTCACTTTGCAAATAATTCCGGTCGTTGCTTTTAATGGCGCACGGACCTGGCCGCTATATACGAATGTACGTACCTATCTACGTTTATATATATATACACACACACACATTTAGTCGCAGAAGTGTATCATAGCATCGCTTGAAAAAAGAAAAAAAAAGGGGGGCGGGGGAAAAAAAGGAACAGACAAAAATAAATTGAAGAAGTATTCTAAAACGAGTGAGTCGACGACTATTCGTAGGCAGTTGACTTGGTTGAATTCGAAAAAAAGAAAAAGAAGAAAAGAGAAAGGAAAGTAAAGTAATACGTGCTTCCTCTCTCGCGGTCGTTGATTTTCGCGCTCGTTAATTTACGTCTTTCTTCGAGCCAGTGATCGCAGATTAAAATTATACCGAGGTAATTAACGGGAGCTTTGTCATAATTTTATATATATATATATATATATATATTTATCTTCTTGATTTACAACGCGAAGTTTCATTTTTACTCAGGAATGAAATATAGAAAAAGGAAGAGTTTATTTCGTTCTATCCGGTAGGATTATACGGAATTCGTATCGTTTAATATATTGATAATTATGTTTAACTGGATGAAAATAAGTCATCTATTGTTCTCCCTTTTTCCTTACTTTTTTTTTTTTTTTTTATTATTTTCTTTTCTTTTTTTATTTCATTTTTTTTTCATTCGTTAGTCGAGTTCGAATTTACGCGAGCATACTTTTGTTAGGTACTGTATCTAATGCTCTCTCGCCTGCAGCTGCGATAATAAGAAGAGTCCGCGACTCGGTTGGACGTTTCTGATTAAAGTGAATTGATTGCATCGACGACACCGTGGATTTATGGACTCCGCTCGAGTATCAAGGTTTCGCGAGCGAACTAAGCGAAGGAAATTATGCTATGTCCTCCTCCTCCTCCTCCTCCTCCTCCTCCTCCTCCCTCTTTTCATCCTTCTTCTCTTCTCCTTCCTCTTACCTTTACCACGTTGTTTACGGTAAAATCAATGTCTCTTGTTCATGATCATCAATCACAGATCTATTTAACAGTATCGCTCTTCATGGGGTCCGTTAATTAGTAGGTTATACCGTGCTCGAAAGTATCTCGGTAACGTTATATCCGATGACGTACAATATAAATCGTTCGATAAAGTTTCTAATTAGTATTTTACAAGAATTTCATTTATCAGTCTACGTTGAAAATCTAGAAATAGGATTAAAATACGAATATTACGACGATACGTTAGGAACTGTTAGCGTTAGTATTAGTGGTTTGGCCTTTCGAGGATTTCGTCTATACGGGGAACTATCTTTACAGTAATAGGTTCCGAGCTTCGATTTACAGTAATCCCGCACGCACCTAATTAGCAATTCGAATGAGATGGTTCTTGCCTCCACCTTTTACCAACCGGTTTTAACGTGGTAAGAAGCATGTCTCACGATTTCGTCTTTTACGGACCTACGGGATCTAAGGGACACGCGAACTTGGACGAGGATTATCGATGGTATATATACCTACCTACCTACCTACCTACCTACCTACTGCGTGCACGTGCACGTGCACGCGTACGTGCACGTATTATCCTTCTCTGTGGTTAATACAAGGTATATATGTAATACATAGTTGAGATTGTGTAGTAGTAGTAGTAGTAGTAGACGGACCGATCGGTAACAGAGAGCCACTACCACCAGCTATGGATTTAATAGGAATGCATTAAATTGACAGTGGGCCTCGGATCTCGATTATGTCATTAGGTCGCAAGCGATCTGTCTAATGGTAATCGTGAGAACACAAATATCGGAATAATCGTAGGATTACTATTACAGCCGGATTATACAACGGACCGTGCTGCGTTTATCGCTCGATAAAGCGGCCCATCGATAATTTATCATGCTGCACGATTGTTCTCTGCGTTTGTGGTCTCGCTTCGATAACTCGGAACGTACATGCATACGTCGGTGAGAGAAGAGAGGCATTTTGTAAGGGACGAACGAGTTACTCGAATAGATATTAATGAGACTACGATCCCAATGTCAGTCCAATTACTCGAAGACAGACGCGAGTATGTATATTTGTTTTCTTTTTTTTTTTCGTCTCTCTCTCTCTCTCTCTCTCTCTCTCAAGGCATATGTCTACGATACGCGGCAAGAAAGACTGAGTAAAAGATAGATAGAGATTGAAGGGTGTTGGGAGGTGGTTGGAAGAAAACTGCAATTTTGTTTATTTTTTTTTGTTTTTTTCTTTTTTCATACCACGCACGTACGGCTTTCGTTCTAAAAACGTGCGTCCTCCTGACACGCTCCAAAGCGTTATGTGTGCTTTTTGAGGTTGGAATGGTAGACCTGTCTCTCTCTCTCTCTCTCTCTCTCTCTTCTTTTTCTCTTCTTTTCTCAGTTTTCACCCTCTATTCGTGCAAATGTGTTGTGCCAAGAGCCGAGAGAGAGAGAGAGAGAGAGAGAGAGAGAAGGAGAGAGAAGGAGAGAGAATAAGAGAGAAATATAGAGTACGACCTTCCCTGTAGTTGAAACAACCCCCGTGAAAAGCGCGTCGCGGTGTAAACGCGTTACTCCTGTTAGCATCTCCTCTCGACAAACCCTTCGTTCGTCTGCCGTCGTTTCTCTTTCGCTCTAACACGTGAAAACGTTGCTTCTTCTATTTTCCCTTTGGAGGTAGATCTTTTATGACACGTGTCACGTCCCTCTTTCTAAAAGATATTTGATTTTGTCCTAATAGTTTATCTTTCTTTTTCTTTCTTCCTTTCTTTCTTTCTTTCTTTTTTTTTTTTTTTTTTTACTTTTCTCTTTTTCGTTCAACTTGCACATTAGTTGACGTCCATTCGAGATAAAACGCGCCTCGAGATAAACGTCACCCGTGTATATCTACTTTACGACGTATGCAATTTCTTTCGAAAGCGAGATCGTTTCATTTATTTTTGACAGAAAACGAATGAAAGAAAAAAAACGAATAAAATAAGAAACAAAAAGAGAATAAATATTATATATATATGTGTGTGTGTGTATGTATGTATGTATGTATGTATGTATGTATGTATGTATGTATGTATGTATGTATGTATGTATGTATGTATGTATAAAGAAAATGATTTAACACGGACAGTTGAACAAAGGACAGATGTTATTTTTCTAACGTACAATTAACAGTCACGAATAATTACATGTGTACGTAGAGGGAAAGTTTTGCGGGTTTTCTTTCCGTATACCTAAGTAAATCCTATGATTTTCTCTCTCTCTCTCTCTCTCTCTTTCTCTCTCTCTCTCTCATGCACTCTTTAAATTCAGAGAAGCAAGCACGGCGTTACGCTCGCAGTCAACAGATTAAGTAAATCGCCTTGCGCGACGATTAACGATGCTCTTTACACGATCTTTCAGCGAACTTGGTTTCTCTTCCGTCAGTGTTACATTTAAAAGGCTAACGACCAGAGAATCCCCCGGTAGAATTAAATTCCATAATTCAAAGGATTTAACATGATCCACTTTCGCGTTCTCGAATCCCCCTTCTTTACATTTAGACGCGCCGTAGAGACCGTGGAAGATGAACAGGAAGAGAACGAGGGAATGAGATAGATGCCAAGAGAGAAAGG
>OU426851.1:20393737-20403737 GCA_911387685.1 Dolichovespula media
TACCTCCCTCGATCGTTCGTGAATCGATCGAATATGTATGTAATAACGAGGCGGCACATCTTCTCGCTCGTTCGAAGGCTCCTCTCGTTTGTGAATTTCCCGGCCGTAAACTCGAGCATCGTTCGGTCGGCATCTGTCAGTTGAAGCGTGACGAGGTGAGCTAGTGCGACCGAAGGGAGAGCCACGCCAACCAACCAACCAACCAACCAACCAACCAGCGAACCAACGAACGAACGAACGAACGAACGAACGAACGAACGAACGAACGAACGAACGAACGAACGAACGAACCAACCTACGGATTTTACATCGATTTTATCGTCGTGCCATCGTGTAAATTAATGGCAATCGCTCTTGCACGCTTGGGAATAATTTAGGAAGCTTTCGACGATTTCCGTCGTTCCCGATCGTAGTTCTTTGACGTATACATTTATAGAATCGAACGTGCGCGGAGCCCTGTTTATCGATAATGCGTTTCCCGATTATTCGAAATCTATCGAGCGTTTCGTAATTATATGTTTATTTAATGGGCTTTAATGGGAGGCGCGTGTGTATGCCCATATAAAATAACGTTGTCGATATAAGACGTCTCATTTTATCTTTCTTCTTTCATTTTTTTAAATTTTTTTTACTTTTTTTTACTTTTTTTTATTTATTTATTTTCTTCTTTTTCCTTTTCATTTTGAATTAATTCACAGTTTGCAGAACCCACCGTTACATTCTGTTCTTATCGATCTCGCATATCTAAAACTTTCCCCGAAATCGACTATGTCGTGTTGTCGTCGTGCACGTGTGAACGGCTACTACTACCAGTATTGCGCCAGTATTACGCGTCTCTCTCTCTCTCTCTCTCTCTCTCTCTCTCTCTCTCTCTTTCTCTGTGAGTGCCTGTTGGCGTCAATGACACGTGACTCCGTGACCAAGGCGTGGAGGTTTAAAGCCGACAAACGTCCCGCCGATCGTAACGACAATACCCTCCACCCACATCTCCACCTCCGCCCCTCCCCATTTTGGTTAATTAAACGGCACGCGAAGGGTTGCGCTCTTATCAAGAACGACAAACGTACAAAAGAGCTCGTATATTATTCGAAAATGAGGAAAGAGAGAGAGAGAGAGAGAGAGAGAGAGAGAGAGAGAAGCAAAACGAATAAGCAGCCAATGATTATTATACATCGAAAAAAAATTCTCCACCTTGTATGTTTCTAAAACTTTTATTCGAACCATAATACGAAACATGTGTAAAAATACGAATAGTAATTGAATATGTAATTGATTGATATAAACGGAACAATTGATGGAGGAAGAAAGAGAGAATGATTTAAAATCGATAAGATTATAAAAAGTAATACTTTTATTTCTATTTGAAATCCAAGTCTTATAGTTTTATAAATTCGATATATATATATATATATATATACATACATATACATACATACATACATATATATATATATATTATATATATATTATATGTATTACTATATATATATATATATATATATATATATATATATATATATATATATATATATATATATATAGTAATACAAGATTTCCAAAACTAAAATTCTCTCTCTCTCTCTCTCTCTCTCTCTCTCCTTCGCTTTCCCTCTCGGACTCTCTTTCACTCTCGGAATGTTGGGTAGCGAGAGAAGGCACGTTGGAGAAACATTCATTTACTGCGTTCGTACGAAAACGAATGATTAAGTGGCTTCGGTGAAACCGGTTTCCCTGTAATGCAAAATAGACGGTCTGTGGGCGCATACACATAAACTTGAAAACATATACATAACGACGCGTATATACCCACACACAGGTGTCTCGGTAGTGTATCGCGTGAACGAGTAGTAGAGGAGGAGGAGGAGGAGGAGGAGGAAGAGGAGGAGAGGGGGAACGCCTACCACCTCGCAATTGGCGCGAGTCTCTGGCACAAACACGTGCGTCCCATTTACCACGTTGCTCTCCTCTGCGGCCTAGCACGGTCTCTCTCTCTCTCTCTCTCTCTCTCTCTCTCTCTCTCTCTCACTTTCTGCGTGAGCACACTCACATACATACACACAACACACATTCTTTCTCTCACTTTCTCTCTCTCTCTCTCTCGTACAAACACACACACATGCACGTACGTATATATATATATACACATACATATACTCTTCTCTCTTCCACCAATAACGCGTTCTTCTCTCGCGCGTACGTTTATTACGGCTCGCACGGATGAACGGCGACGATTATTCTCTCGTTAGCGCTTAGCGTTATCGGAAAGGGAGCGAAAAAATTCGCTCTCGGGGTGCTTCGAGGGACACCGAGCTTCGTCGTGAATCTACTGGTTTTATCTAGAACAGAGAGAGAGAGAGAGAGAGAGAGAGAGAGAGACGGGAAAAATATTTCGACACGATCTCGATATTCATTTTTGTTTTGGCTCTTTTATCAATTCGCCCGGGATCTGGGTTACTTTTTCTTTTCTTTGGCTTTTTTTTCCACCGCCCCCCCCCTCTTTTCTTGTCTATACTCTGTTTTGTTTGGTTTTTTTTTTTTTTTTTTTTTTTTTTATTACGCCCTCTTCACCGCGTCACGAGATACATACGTCGATACGCTTTTTATGCGGGGCAGGAGAGTAGGGGTAGAGCTGGGGGGAGGAAGGTGGGAGGGAGAAGAGAGAGAGAGAGAGAGAGAGAAAATAATTAATCTGTCTAATCTCGATATCATCGATCACGTCGCTTTTATTGTATTTTCTGTTGCTTCTTCTTTTTTTTCTTTTTTGTTCCTTTATTTCTTTTTCTCAAGCAACGCGATCACCCTGTTCATATTTTTCAGCGTCGAGAAAGAAATGAAAAACAATAATAATGAAAAGAAAAAGGAAAAGGATAAAGAAAATTGTGTCGGCGCAATTGTACGTCCTACAGAGACGACGACGAAGTATTATGTACGACTCCGGTTTCCTCCATTCGCATCCGCGTCACTTTGTCGGATAATATTTTTTTCCTTCCGAAAGATCCCCCTACCCCGGCTCCCTTCCAACGACCGTATCGAAACGTGATTGGTACAATAATCAATCGATTCGTGGTTTCGTTCGGTTAGCCTGCACTAATTACGCGATCGTCCGAATAATAATTATCCCCTGCGGTGATCCGATCACGAGTGGAAAGGTTAAACGTTCTCCCATTTCGAAGACGGAATTCACGGAGGATGCATGAGGTTTAATGGCCCGTTTTACGAATCACCATCTTCCGCATTACGATAGATAGGTATTTTGCTCTGATGAATTTTATGAATAGGTCGGAGGTCGAGTGGGGGCTTACCGTAAAGGAGGAAAAAAGGAAGGGACGTCGAAGAAATAACGGTAAGAAAGTTGACCCGAGAAGAATAGAAAGTAGGTAGGTAGGTAGGTAGTTTAGGTAGATAGGTAGGTTGGTAGGTAGTAGGTAGTTTAGGTAGGTAGGTAGGTAGGTATAGGTAGGTTGGGTGGGTGGGTGGGTGGGTGTGAGAAGAAGGTATTATTAGTTAAACAAAGATAAACGATTAATTCACGCTCCATAATATCTCATACCTATACGATATCTGATATCATTGCCTGTACTTAGAGATATCGTCAATTAAGAAAACTTATACGAGGGAATTTTCGCGGAGTATACGGGCAAGTTAGGCGAGATAAAATAATCCCCTTTCGGATACTTTCGGTCGACCAAAACGAGAAGGCAAAATTCGAAGTCAGTACCTAGAGAGGTTTCCGTTAAGTGTACCCGTGGCTAACAAAGCGGATGACGCCCTCTTTTCCTCTCGGTGTAGTTGACGACAAGTGTCCGCAAACGGCGTTGGAGGGTCGAAAGAGAAAGAGAGAGAGAGAGAGAGAGAGAGAGAGAAAGCGAGCATGCAAACCCAGCTCCGATGAATATTCACGGCTCGCTTTACGGGCGCAACGAGTCATTTGAATTTATACGTATGGCGGATTATTCCCTTTAGTCTTTCCCTCTCTCTCTCTCTTTCTCTATAATACTCACTCACTCATTCATTCGTTTACTCGATCCGTGTACGTTTTGCGTCATGATCGCAATCGAAATAACGCGCATAGGTGAACGCCGGAATTCTCTTCTTAAACGTTCCGACGTAATTATATCCTCGTTTAAAGTCGTCGAATTTTCGATCAATTCCATTAATCCTACCTCGGTTTCGTTTCGGTGTGTTTTCTTCGAGGAGATCGCACCGCGGGTAATCGATCGGCTTGAAAAGTCAATTCATTCTCTCTCGTCGAAACGATTCGGCGGTTGGATATCGACGGTCCCGGCGTTGAAAAGTTTTCGAATTCGGTGAACGTACACGCTGATTGGATTAGTTATATTCGCGTTCAATCCCGGAACTTCGAATGTTCGGTTCCAATCTGGAACTTCGAAATTTGTAACTCGAACCTTTGCATTCGTGATACCGATGTAGTTACTATCTAACTACGCGTATCTCTGCGTATACGTACTTAGGTGTACATACGTACGTATGCATGTACTCTTATGCAAAAATACATTTACTTTTACAATGGTTACGCCTATTTCGTTTTGCCCGTATATATAACGTATCGTAACGTAACGATCGATTCGAAATTTCGTTTGAAAGTTAAATATTCATCGATCGTTATCGTTGATATTAACCTTTGTGTTGATCGTCCAAAGAAATCTTTCGAGAGTAGTCCATTTTTATTTCTTTGAAATTGAATAACTCTTTGGATAAGGACGGCAGACTTTTTCTTTTCTTTTCTTTTCTTTTTTTTTCACAGTAGCTTAAGTATTGACGTCTGCAAGCAGATATACTTGGGAAAAATAATCAAATTGAGGGATACGAATCGATGAGGTGGATCTTCGACGGAAACGAATCGTTAAGAACGCCGACGCGACTTGCGAAAAGTTTTCGAAAAGAGGAGAAGAGAAGGAACTTCTTTCTCGCGAAGGGGGTCTGTTGTCGAATAATAAAGTTTTACGGTAAGATCCTTCTTCTCCTCCTCGTGCTTTTCTACCACTTCGACGTCCCCCGTCCCCGCCCCCGCCCCCGCCCCCGTCCCCATCCCCATCCCCATCCCCATCCCCGTCACCGTCTCCGTCTCCGTTTCCGAGAAATAAGATTCCAAGGCGGTGCACGGTCAAGAAGTTTACCCAGTTTTCTCTCGAACAATCGTTAAAGTAGACTTCATTAACGGTTACTCAAGGAATCACGTGAGAATTATGGAACTTCTACTTACTCCTCGAAGGATAATTCTTATTTATCGAACGATATCGTAGATCTTTTCCCGATCAATTCCACGACTTTAAATTATTCCCTATGACTAATGACAAAGGTAGAAGGGGAAACGAGTAGAAAGAAGGAGAGAGAAGGATAGAGGAGGAGGAGAAGCGGGGGAGGGGGGAGGGGGGGGGAAAGGAGAGATCTCCCATTCAAATTTCATCTTAATTGTCGTCAATTTCTCCTCGAATGCACGGATATAGACGGGGCCAAAAACAGAAAGGAGGATGAGGAAGAGTTGGAGGGAAAAAGAGGAGGAGGAGGAGGAGGAGGAGGAGAAGTACCCTTTGATATCTCGTACAGGATGTACAAACGCGAGTAAAAATATAAGAGAGCGCACGTTCGCGAAACATCAAAGGACGAGTATCGTAAGTTCTTTCTTCTTTTCTCTCGTTTACCACGTAGGCAACAACCACCCTCTTTTGCGAGGCAACGCGATACCTTCCTCTCGTTGTTGTTTCCTTCCAACCCCTCCAAGTCTTTTTTTTTTCTTTCTCTTTCTCTCTCTCTCTCTCTCTCTCTCTCTCTCACTCACTTTTTCTGTGGCGTGATTGTTAACAGACTTCTTCCGGCTTTTCCCTCTGACTCTTAGTCTTTCACTCCCTCGGTAAGTCTCAGTAGTAATGGCAGGAGAGATCCGACTTCTGTTCGTAGTACTTTCGTGCTTTAAAAGAGAAAGAGAGAGATAGAGAGAGAGAGAGAGAGAGAGAGAGAGAGAAGAGAAAGATAGGAAGGCGTACGAGCGTTTCACGTCTCTGAATTTTAATTACACGTCAAAAGTCGATCGAGCGAGTTCGCGTAGGAGGTGAAACATAATTGTTACTTCTTTCTCCTTTTTACCCGGTATATCCAAACGCGCTTGTTCATTTAATTATTTCGTGTAAGGTGATTCAATTTCAAGAAATACCTTAGTCCAATGCGAGTATATATATATATATATATATATATATATATATATATATATATATATATATATAAAGAATGGATAAGATAATTTATATCGATCGAAGGATTTGTTATACGAAGCAGGAGTAAAAGATCGTTTCGAGTCAAAGGCAATCAGGTTGCGCAAAACAGAGAGAAATCTCGTAAAAGTGGAACGCCTGAAATTCCGTTCTTTTATTCCCTCAGATGACACACTCCATCTCTCCGTTTTAGTATCTCTATTTCTTTCTCATTTTCTCTTATAATAGAAAGGCTCTCAACGTTGTTCTCGCAGTGTCTCTATCAGCCAAGCTCTGTAATTAATTCTTAACAGTACTTTGTTCGTCCAGTTACAGATCTCTCTCTCTCTCTCTCTCTATCTATCTATCTATCTATATCTATATCTATCTATCTATCTGTCTGTTTATCTATCTATCTCTTTCTCTTTCTCTCCTTATACACGATCGATATTCTTCTCTCTTTCTTCTGTCCTCACCCCGTACTCTTCTTTCCCTTTCTTCCTTTCTCCATCCTTACATAATCACCCCAGAGCTTTTTCTCTTACGATCGGCAGCTAATGTTCGTTCCACTTTAAATACCCTTCTTCCGATTATCTGGGTCGTTTCTCACGTATTTTCCATATCCAACGGCACGATTCTTCGCCCGATAAAAAAAACGCAAGATTCATGACCGTGAAAAGAAAAGAGAAAAGACGAGAGAGAAAGAAAAAAGTGAGTGAGAGAGAGAGAGAGAGAGAGAGAGAGAGATTATAGCTCGTTAAAATTAATCATAAAATTGATAGAATTAATGATAAAGGAGAATATGAAGAAAAGGTAACGAATCGTGCAAAGAGAAATTGTTTTCATTGTTGTTCTTTTTGTTTCTTTTTTTTTTTTTTTTTTTTTTTTTACGAAACTGCAGTTATCCACGTATTTTAATTGCATAGAAATAAAGTGATCTTCGACTAATGATGTTTACGGGCTTGCAAGAAAGTTTGAAGCTGCTGTAAGCACTAAGCTCACTTTGAGCTCGGAGTTATATACGGAGTTGCAAGACTTAACGCCTTCGGCTTTAACGAGTTAAAACTCGAGACTTCGCGATACACCAGAGTGTATAAAGAACTTGGGGGCGGCTCCTCCCTCTTTCTTCCTTCTCTGACTTACCTTCTAACCGTCTGACTTATATAATCTCTCTCCCTCTCTTTCTCTCTCTCTCTCTCTCTCTCTCTCTCTCTTTATTTTTCTTACTCGTCGTTCCTTGATTTTTCAATGGCTTTGTTAGCACGATTTTATAGCTTTAAAATTGTTTAATAGATATCACGTGGCCCATCTATTCGTAAATTTCGAAATCTCCCTGAGAGTTTCTTGAACTTCTCTTTCAACGAGAGAATCCCAGCCTTCGGCCAATTACATCGCAATTAATTTCAATCGGACAAGTATCCGGATGAAAGGGGGTGAAGCGTACTATCGCGTGTTCGTGCCTCGAAATACGATTCCGAGTTTGTTGAGCGAATCTTGCTTGCTGCTGGATGCGCGTTGCCTGAGCGAGAAAGAGAGAGATAGAGAGAGATAGAGAGAGAGAGAGAGAGAGAGAGAGAGAGAGACGTACAAACGGGGACGGACGGACAGAGACGGAGACAGAGACGGAGAGAGATAGAGATAAAGACAGAGAGATAGATAGAGATAGCGAGAAAGAGAGAGAGAGAGAGAGAGAGAGAGAGAGAAACGAGTCGAAGAAGCTCGAGAGCAATCCGGAACAGCGGCGTATATACCGCGCGGAGATTATCGCGCATAGATTAGAGGCGATTACATTGTTCTGAGGAGACGTCTCGACGTTTGTCTTCGTCGTATTCGTCTTCGTCGTCTTCGTCTTCGTCGTCGTCGTCGTCGTCGTCGTCGTCGTCGTCGTCGTCGTCGTCGTCGTCGTCGTCGTCGTCGTCGTCGTCGTTGTCGTCATCGTTGTTGTCTCAGGAATCTCCTTCCCGAAAGTGGTGACTCTCACAGGTACGAGAAACCGAGAAAGATAGGAAGAGATAAATAGACGTTTAATCGTTAATTTTATTGCATTATTAGATAAGATACAAAAATATAAAATGATAATAATAAATGTGCATGTGCGCGCGCACGTACGTGTTGTGTGTTTGCATGCGTGCGCGCGTCTCTGTGTGTGTGTGTATGTGTGTGTGTGTGTGTGTGTGGGCATAACTTGTCAATATCTGTAGTATCCAATAATAAGAAATATCTTTAAGATAGTAAAATGCATTCGACGTCACTTTTAATAGCTCCTTAATCGTTATTATGTTAATATTATTATTATTATTATTATTATTATTATTATTATTATCATTATCATTATTATTATTATTATTATTATTATTATTATTATCATTATCATTATTATTATTATTATTATTATTATCATTGATCATTTTGTCTCTGAGATAAAAAATAAAAGAAAAGTACAAAATGACAATGATCTATTTGATATTTATTAAATATCCAAAGTACACGGAAATAAGACAAATTTGTAAGATACGAAAACATTTTTAATGTTACTTTTAATAGCTTTTCGATCGTTCTTCTTTTTCTTATCATTATTATTATTATTATTATTATTATTATTATTATCATTATTATTATTATTATTATTATTATTATTATTATTATTATTATTATTATTATTATTATTATTATTATTATTATTATCATTGATCATTTTGTCTCTGAGAAAAAAAATAAGAAGAAAGTACAAAATGACAATGATCTATTTAATATTTATTAAATATTCAAAGTACGCGGAAATAAGACAAATTTGTAAGATACGAAAACATTTTTAATGTTACTTTTAATAGCTTTTCGATCGTTCTTCTTTTTCTTATTATTATTATTATTATTGTTATTATTATTATTGTTAATATTATGATCGTCGATCGTTTACACGGGAAACGTCTCGAAGAGGTTTCTAAAGACGTCGTCCAACGTCCATTGGCCCCATTGCTCGCGTTATTCGGTCTCGCTCGTCTGCAACAATCCTCTCAGGCTTAGGTCAAGACCGTGTGCCGTTCGTAGCATGTTCCGCAACATGCCTTCGTACTACCTTCATCCTACCATGATCCTCTCGACCATCAGAATCCTTCCTAATACGTTATAATTCCATATTTCCTTTCCGATAGGATCAATTCGTCGATTGATCCTGATCGGAAATTATTTTGTTCCTCGTATTCGTTTGTTGTTTTAAAAACAGTACGGCCCGCTAGTCCTCCCCCATTGATGATAAAATACCTTAGAGCGATCATTTTTATCGGAATGTTGAGGTACATCGATCGATCGACTGGTATTCTACAATGACGTAATAATCGAGTATGCATTAGTAATCGTCCGTGAATAATTTAATTATCATAATTCGTGGACGTATATGGATGCGGTTAACGATCGTTGATGCTTATCGAACGGCTGTTGGTATTAGCCATGTGGCGTGGGAGAAGTGGTGGTGGTGGTGGTGGTGGTGGTAATAGTGGTGGTAGTGGTGGTAGTGGTGATGATAGTAGGGAGGGATAGGAAGAAGAGGGGGATTAGACTACCTAACATAAGAGCGTCCTTCTCACACACGCACGGTTAGTATTTATCTGAACGTCACACGATCACGTCCGATTTTTAAGGAATTATACATATATCATTTAACTACGATTATTCTCTATGACATTTACAACATACGACGGTATTATCGTTTATATTGTAATTAATTTTCTTTTCTCTCTCTCTCTCTCTCTCTCTCTTTCTCTATCTTTCTCTTTAGTAAGTTTAAACGAATA